>JANXJC010000037.1:18925142-18938531 GCA_027564655.1 Leptodon cayanensis | reverse complement strand
CCCCCCCCCGCCCCCCCCCCCCCCCCCCCCCGACACCGGACTGATAGCGCTCCTCCTCCTCTGTTAAACAGACTATAGCGAAATTCAGTTAATTCTGCATAGCATGTTGAAAAGATTATACATTTATCTTTTTCTAGTGGGATTTTTTACTTTTCTAAGTAGTATTTCAATGAAAGTCGAATATATTAAAATCACAGTGTCAGGCTCAAAAGTACATCAGATTTAACAGCTTGCCATATGCCGAACACTCTTCTCCCAATCCAACAACATATTCAAATCATGAGCTGAAACTTAAGCACGAAAACTCTGGAGCAGCACAGTTCACGTGCTTAAGGTTTGCTGGATTGGGATAGAGCACTCCCATGTTTGTTACAGCCCTAGGGCTGCAACAAGTTTAAACCTATGAGTACAAAACCAATTAAATTATTTAGGATTCTGAAATAAAAAAATACATGGAAGTGTTTTGCTGAACGGAGGTTTGATCAAGGGAGGTCTTTAAACATATACTTAACTTCAGCTGGCATTTAAGTCTGATCTCTTTCAAAGAAGCCTCAGCATGAACGCTGGATGCTTTCTTTAGCTTGCAGCTCCCACTATGCCAAGGATTCAAACTACATCACGGGGTAGGGGAGAAGCCTATAGCCTATGGCAGGCATTTGCTCAGGGAGAACGCTTTTTGGAGAAACTATATGTAATTTTAATATTTCGATTACTTTTATAACTTCAAACAAGCCCAACTTGTTTCTAAAATTTCACGTCATAAACCAGCACATAGGTACCTCCCTGAATTTTAATTCAAATTCTCATCTTCATCTAACAAGATGCCAGGAAACAGAAAAGAGTCCGTTACCAAAAACTTAGATAAAATTCAGTTAAATTATCCAGATGGTTTTCATTCCACAGAAAATACTAAACCAGCAGTTTGCAGAGCATAGCATTTTCTAAATACACAAAATAAAGAGAAAACAATACACAAGTGGAAAGTGCAAATGCTGAGCCCATTATATTTTTGTTCCAGCAGAAATGCAACACAATCAATACAATCTTGCAGTTCTAGAGCACCCGTCTTTCTGCTGCCAGGGGTGTTCTGCAACTCTAAGTGCCACCAAATAGAGTGCACACAGTTCCTACTTTGACTAGTTATTTTTTCCTATGCTACATGCAGAAAGGAGGAACTGCGTTTCCATCACATAGCTCCCAAAGCCCGGTATTCCCTATAGCACTACAAGCAGCCGAACAGCACCTACTGAACAACCTATGTACTTTGGATGACTCTGCAAGCAGCCAAATTTAGCACTTCTCCAAAGTATAGCCTGATTCTGTAGCTCTCAAAAACAGGGAACATGGTCTTAGATTAAATAGTGATTACAGAACTGGAATTTCAAGAGCTGTGAAAGTCCTTGCCACAAAAAATAAACCCACTGAAAAGAGACAACAAGGAGAGATACTGCAATTTTCTGCACTGTATTTAATAAACCTCAATGCAAAGGTATTAAATTACAGTGGGAAACATGCATCAGATAATTGTATGACAACACCAGAAATCATTCAAATCCACCACCTGAATTAGAAAACTGGTCAGAAAGATCAGCAAGAGATAAGCCATGGAAAAATATCTCTGCAGTTACAGATGGATATTCATCCCTTTTACACGGCATCTCACTAAAACGTTTCATAGCAACGGGGCAGGAGTTACCAGATAGCAGGGGATGAGACTGGTAACCATACAAACCAGTACCATCCTCCAGCTCACAGCACATCTCAAAAATGGTATGAGAAAACAGGCAACTGAGCAAAGCCAGTACTTAAACAAGGAGGAGCTGCAAGAAATCATTAATATGTTTTCTCCTGCAGTACTGCTGGTCTTCCACATCAGCCAGCCAGCACGGCACAGACAAGAGCATCACCACGATCTGCTGAACATTGCACCATAATGATAGCACATTGATTCTCTCACAATCCTTTGGGAGAGCGGGACCTGTCATCTTCCATGTGCCTCTGTGCCTACCTGGAAGAGCTGCACTGCCCAGGCTGCGCAGGAGAAGCTCTGGGCATGAAAATGGTGGGACTACCAGCTGAGACTGCGCCCACCATCAGGGGTGCTCCAGGTTGCAGCTCAGTGCAAGAGCCACCTTTTCTCACGAGCCTCCTTTCATTGAGCTGGTATGCAGCGCGACACTCGGCACAGCAAAACGGCATTTGGGAACATGAGATCATTGGACCTGTTCCTCTGCAGGTCTATTTATAGCCTCAAGTGGTGCTGCAAGGCAAAAGGCCAAATGGTCAACAGTTTCAAAGAGCAGGTCCCTGAAGATCCCACCTGAGACCCAAGAACACACACACACCCCAGACGGGCGCAAGAGATCACTGCAGACCCAGAGGAGGGAAATTTTCTGCTATGGAGATCATGGCACCCCAGCACAACTCTTACAAAGCACCTTCATTAGAAAGGCTAAGTGAGGGATAATTAACAGTCTCGTCCACAAATGAGGACTCCTTTGGAAAGACAGTAATTACTGCCTACTCAGAGGGATCCCTCCCGGAAAGCAGGAGGCTGCTGTAAGAAGTAGGGTGGCCAGTTCCTTTGGGAAATACCAGAAAGGCTGCAAGAAAGACCCTTCCCAGCTCTGCAAACATGCAGCAGCAGCACCACCAGGCCCCTTCCAGCCAGCCCTGTCTTCTTTGCAGGGGCAGCTCCAGCACCTTCGAGATCCTTGTAACAGGCAGATCCATTTCACACTTTTCTACACTACTCGACACACTTGAAAAAACAGAAAGTCCTTGCTGGCCCACAGCATCTTCAGGGCTAACAGCTCCTACAGCACAGCTTTGTACAGTAAATATCAAAAGCTGTATTAGCTGGGAACCAAATTATCACTTGCAGAATAGTTTTTCAATTAGATTGAAACTGTAAATTGTGCAACAAGCTAAATAAAAACCAAGTTTGTGATAGAGGCATAATTGTATTTCATCTCCTGCCTTACTCACTTTACTCCTCTGTAACTCACTTCCACACAGATTCAATCTTCTCTTGCTGTACCGCAAATGATTTCACATTCCTAAAGAAGTAAGCGCTCTTAAGAAATAACGTATACTTGTCTTCACTCTTAATATCCACCTTTGCCTGACAGCTTCCTCACCAACATATACCACTCAGAGGGTCCTTCAGCCACCAGTACCATCAGAGAGTCCACAGCACCCTTTGACTTCTTTGACCTTCCTTCAACAGTTCAGGAATCTCTGGTTGCCATAACCCTAAAGACACTTTCCCTTCATCCAACTATCTGTGCCCCAAATAACACTTGTATTTCAAGCAGGTCCCCATATTTCATGCTGTGACCTCAACTACAGAGATTTGGACAACCACTTTCTAGTAACAGATGGAACTGAAAATGATCTAATTCCTGAGCACTTCTTCCTTGCCTCCTGGTAGAGCTGTTGCACTTTGTACAAATAACTATTTTCTGGAGCAGGGTGAGAACCATCCCAGGCGAATGCTCGCTCCCTTGTGTTACACCAAGCCACTCCTGTCCAACCAGTTCCATGAATACTATACAAGGCAAAACAGACTAGCTTCTGCAAAAGTGACACCTCAAAAAGCCCATGGTTTATTGGTTTGGGCACTCCAAAGGGTGGTGGACGTGTTCAATCCCATGTTTTGAGTCACAGACAGGACTGGAACTCAAAACTTCTGTGTCCCAAGTGGATACAGCCAGGATAGGGGGATGTCGCACTACCTGCTCTTCCTCATCTCCGAAAGAGCAGACCTGTCTTTGTCACGTCACTCCGAGAAAGGTTTAGCAACAGCTCACCTAGACCCGACAACCAAATCTTCAAGGGACAGCATTCAATGCCAACACCAGCCCCTTCGCCCTTCACTCGCTGACTCAGGCAATCCCCCACTCCACATGCTGGTTTTCACAAGCCTTCTTCGAAGCCACCTTTCCCCCATGCATTCTGTAAGGAACCTAGACACCTACCTCACGGGTTTTTTTTAATTCCACTAGGCAGCAGAACACATAAAAATGAGATGATGCAACACCAAGCCAAAGTTCCCCTTATGAATATAGCCCTAGGTGCCCAACAGGATGTGACAGGTGGACAGGCAGGTGAGCCGAGCAAGAGGATGAGGTCATGAAATGAGCAGTTGCACAGCATACTACTAATCTTAAATTCCAAACTCATTATGCACAAGCCCAACAAACAAAGGAGCAGCTTAACAGATTTACAACGTGCCTTTTCCAAGGGTGGAATAATTATTTATCAGATAGCAACCTTCGTGTTACAACAGCAATAAATAAATAAATGATCCCAGCAACTCTTCTGAACCATGCCTATGTCTTCACTAGGCAGACTGACATCTGGGATGTGCCTTTAGCTTGGCTGAGCTTGAGCAGAATTGTAAATATGTCGTACAAATAAAGTAAAGCTTGCTAGACAGAGCAGAAACCCCCACACAGTAGTTAATGGCATCCCAGAGGGCCCACTCCAAGAGGCCCACACCTCCCTTAACTCCTTCCAGCTTCCAATGAACAGCCCCTAACAGTTTTTTTTCTCTGTTTTTCTGTAAGATCATTCCCTCCTGCACGTGTACACATCTCAATATCATTCTGATTTCATTCTCTCAGGTTGCAACTGTTATTTATTCGGGCTGAAGTCCACAAACATTATAAAAAGGGTCTGTACCTCTCTATTCCTAGTTTGGCTTTACAGCTGTGTATTACCATGCAAGGACACATCCAGAATAAGCTTTTCCAAAGCAAGTCATGTTTTACACTAACTCTCTCTTTTACTTAGATAAAACCCAAAGAATCCTGAAAGGAAACAGTAAATGTGCACAAAACATGCTCAGCAAGGCTCTCCCACTCAGAAATCTCAATGATCCTTTTCCATCTCTACAGTACTATTCCAACTTCCCAATATGAAGCTCCAGGACCACAACCCCCCCCTTGCCCATATTCCCCATCTCTTGCCACCTGACAGCTTCCAAAGTCTGCTCCCATCTTCTCACTCTCAGACAGTTTCCAGCTGATTTAGCTCCATCCCAAGCTTTCTAGCCAGCTGCTTCTGCTCCAGAAATGATCACAGTAATTCCTATTTTCTATATGTGTTTACATGTTACAAAAGGATGGCTGGAAGTAAGATTAGTAATGATCCTTCATTGTTCCTGTCTCCATTCTGTGAAGCATCCTTCATTTGGGACATTCCAGTTGTTCCCACTTCTTGTTACTTTCCTCTGGTATCCAGATCCCAAGGCCCCCGCCCTACTAGGTTTCTACCGTTCATATACCAGTTTGTGTTGTCACACACTGGAAAGACAAGAAATGATGCCTCAGCATCCTAGGGTTACAGGCGAGCTTTGACAATACAGTATCTGTTATTGGCGTGACGCTTTAAACTCATTAAACTTGGCAAGCTTCCAGCACCTAAATATCTCAGAGACGATCAACATCTTTCCAGATACCCAAAACACTAATTTTCACCATGTTAAGTCCCCTTCTCTCAGAATTCAGCACAAAAATTCTTTAATGTAACAGGGGAACAAACCAGGCACACAATACCTGCACACAAACAAAGCTTGCCCTTGTAGGTTTGAACAGATACCTTCCTACTCCCTGCAACTTCAGTAGCCTCTTCACAAGCAGTCTCACAAGACGGTCTGAGAAAACCAGACTCCCCAGCACGCTCCACCCAACCACACCAGCCTAAGCAGCAGGTTCAGGTGGGTTTATGCCCATTTTGTGTCAAAAGAGCAGCACAGAGGTGAAACGTACCTGTGAAACTAGATCACCATCTTGGGGGGAGCATGTAAGAAGGATGAATCCAGTTCTTCCAAGAGACAGGAACTGCCGCATCATCTCAAACGCGACTGTTTCCCTTAGCCAAAACGTCCCTATGAAATACCGACTGCAGGATTGATCTCCAGCCGCCTGACACCCTACCTGTGGTGTTCTAGAGTAAGCCTGTGGTATTCTAGAGTAAGAGAAAAAGGGTCTGGAAAAAAGGTATTTGCTTGTTCTTGATGCTCATTTCTCCAAGTAATACAGAATTCATAAACTCCACATCTGCAAATGTATGTCTGCCTACACTGTAAAGGAATAATCTTCATGGGAACTAATTTAAAAAAAAAAAAAAACAAACTTGTTTACTGTTAGAGGCTGTTAATTACAACATTAAAATACTAGCCCGAACCCCACATTAAACTTGCATTCTGTTTTACATAGCAGTATACGTAACAATCATCACAGCAAGCAGCTCTGTTGGCTCATGCTGGAAGAAGTAATTATATATCACAGCAACACATTTTTGCCCTTCAACCTGCCAGTCCAGTCCATGCAGCAGCTATGAGCAGCAGGTCAGGGCGGAGGGGAGCCTACAGAGGGTTTCTACATAATCACTTACCACCGAAGAAAAAAAAAAGGCTATAAACCACCAGACCCTGGCTTGCATGCTTGGCAGAAAGCTGCTAACACAAACATTACAGCAGCCCTTGCAGCAGAGATGTTACCAGAAAAAATGAGCTCAATCCAAAGGCACTATTAGTGGTTAAAGTATTAGCTAGCAGTTATATTGCAAGCCTTCCTTACTAATTTTCACAATCTTTGTACTTGTACCAGCGATACCACACCATTCTCTTTTACTTGGACACTCCTATGTCCTCTTTGAAATGCTTTTTCTCAGGTGAAGCCCATGGACATCAATGACTAGGGCCTAAGCAAGTCACAAGTTGAAATTCTGGCCAAAGATACTGGGACAGAGCCTTTCCAAAAGGCATCCCAAAATTGCTAGTGTCCATCTGCAGCAAGCAGACCCCTGGAGTGTCTAACACTGAAAACTGCCTGTAACTTCTATCTCGGAGATGGGCTGGAGGACAGGCTGATCTGCTTCAGACTGTATTACAGCCTTTGGTTCCAGTGAACCTAAATATTTCAATCTTGATACTCAAAGCAGCATCAGGTTTTCTACAGCTGTTGCAGATAAAGCCGTAGCATTGCTGTATTATGAATATGCAACAATATTCCTTTTCCTGTGCTGTTTTTCCCCAGTATGAAATGAAGCATAAAACTACATGCAAGCCAACAGTTGTCCTGTTTCTGTTTAGCTGCTGGCATATTAAAAAATAAATAAATAAAGTAATCACAGTTCTAGTACAGTGATGCAATAGTTAACTGCCCAGCAAAATCTGCCATGCCATGCTGCTTAATCATGCTGTCTTTGTTCCAGCAAAAAAAGATATTAAAATACAGTGAATTTTACCAAACAAAAACGTTACACCAATGTATTTCAAAAACTTTTTGAATCCAAAATAAAACGAGACAGACAATAATGGCCAAGAGCCGACCAGCTTAATGGAAGTTGGACTCTCATTTTGCTCCCAACACTGAACAGCAGATCATTCTCGGAAGACAGTTAACAGCCAATACAGAACTTCAATTTTTAGCAGAAGAGTAAACAGAAAATTACTCCTTCCATCTCATTTTTAAAGTCTTAAAGTGTGTTGCTCTAGAAAGCAAACCTAGAAACAGGAAGACAGCATAGTAACTGTCAGACCAGGTTTCTCCTGTACCTTCACTTCTAAGCAGCTGTACAGATTTCTTCTCATTGAACTTTTAATCATAGAACACAGTGAGAATTTGTTTATAAAATAACGCATCTGCAAGTCTCTTCTGCTCTCATTCCCCAGTTTTCTTCTAGATCCTGACCAAACCGTGCAGCAGGAATCAGTCACGCTGCCTACCACCGTACTGGAAAGGACCTCTGATACATCACCTTAAGTGCCAAATAAAAACATACACAGCACAGAATAAGCTCCACAGTGACTTGTTAATGACAACTGGTAGGTTCACAGCAGCCCCAAAAATTCTGGTCCAGAGGCTTGTGAAATTACCTCCACTACACGCAGGGACATGAGCAGTACCGGGGCACCCCAGCTGTCCATCAGCAGGGCTGCATCGGTTTCTTTTCAGCCATTTAAAAGACAGAAGAATATATTGATTCAAATTATCACCTGGATTCTGTAAATCGATAGTAGCCAGCTAGGGAAGCCTCCTCCTCGCCAGAAAGGTATGGATTTATTTCATGCATAGTGCATATGTACTTACACAACTAATACAGCCAGCAGTCAGATAAATAAAAAGAAAATACATGTGTATGCTAAAAGGTGCACAGTCAGTGCAGTCAGCTCAGCCTCAAAATATCTGTGCGCTCTCTGATCAGTTTGGCAGCTAAACAAAATCCTCCCGAGGAAAGCAGCCTAGGGAAGCAAAAAGGTGTCGGTCAATAGTTCGTATCAAAGCAAATGCTGAACTGAATTTCACGGGCTATTTCTGTTTCCTTGCTAAATAGCAAAGGCCTACTGCAAATAACAGAGCGAGAGTTTCGCCGAAGAGAAAAGGTCAGCAAGGATCTCTTGCCACGGAAAACGCTCTGCTACAGACAGGGAGCAGCACTGGCTCCCAGTATAAAGAAATATAAAGAAATACTGCTTATTGTCTCCACGTGTTTATGCAACAGACACTCCAACTGCAGCCTTTCCTTTTAAGACTGTTTTCAAAAATAAGAAAGCACAAAAACTTGTGGCAAGGGTTTCCTTCCCAGTGAAGCGAATTTGAGGTGCAGAATAAACACAGGATTATTGACTCACAAAAATGTTACCGGAGAGATTTCAAAGAGACGTACTTTTGGCTTAGCTCTACTCCCACTGACGTTGGTTAAGACTTTTACCATTGACTTCAGTCAGTGCTAGCCTACATATCGCTTTAAAGTCAGCTATTATTACCTTTTAGTTTAAAATATGTAATGTTCCTCTGTAACAGACGGAAAAATATTTCAGGAACTTTTAAAATCTGTTCCTCCAAGATACGTTTTTATTTTTTTTTTTAAAACACACTGAGACGCGGTTCCTGGATGCAAGCACGTGACCTGTTCTAAATAAAGGATATTTTCCACTTCTTGCACAACTGGAACAGATATAAGCAGCAGCTTGAACAAACTGCATTGCAGAACCCAACCAGAATACAAAACACTTGAATAAGATCCATAAATAGCAGTAATATGAAAAGACTACCTCCAATAAGGCACAAACTCAATGTTGAGAAGCCTAATGTAATCAAGTTCAAATTTAATCACGCTGCAAAGTTCATTTACAAAATTAAATTTGATCATCTGCAGACTAAGGCACTTTAGAAAAGTCCTCTGGCTCCAGAGTAAGTACACATTTCAAAAATGTGTGCCTCTGGTGTAATTAATATTTCCTCAACAAACACTATCTATTAAAAGGGAAGTTTTAACTAAATCAAGACTTCAATGTTTAGCACAGCACCAGAAGGGGGGGAGAAGCCAAAACCAAAACAACAACAAACAAAAAAAAACAGGAGTGCTTTACAGAAGATCCTGACTGGGTAGAGATGAGGTACTAGCTGATATAAGCAAAGTATTGAAGGTTGACATTAAAAACAAACAAACAAAAAAATGCATTTGGACACCAGGAATGGTAAGAATTTTATAAAAACATCACTGCTTTAATAAGAACAAACTCTACATGTCAATGGTATTGCTCATAAAGCAAGAATAAGCTTCCTAAAACCCAATCATGCAACTTAAAAGCATTTCCTGATAATTTTTTCCACTAAAAATACTTCAGTAACTGCATTATTCAGGTGCTTTTTAACCAGTCTGAAATTAAATAAGCTGGGAAAGGGCAACAGAAAATAGCACAAATAGCAGCAATTTACCTGCAGGTACATGGTTTTATTAAGAGCAAGGCAGTAAGTTACAACAACTGACGGTAATTTGCTGGCATTTGCTAGGTCACGCATACCACCCAAATGGACACACATTACAGAGAACCAAAAAACAGAGAAAAGCAACTGAATAATGCAGTTACTGCATTTGGCACATCTGGGTTGGTTCAGACCGCCCTGTGCAAAGGCAGACTGTAAAGTCTTTACTTCTGGATACTACTTTGATATCCAGAACATTGCTTTAATAAGTCAAACGATTTAAAGAATCTACGTCAGCAGTATGATAGATGTAAATTAAGCCTTCAGTGCCCTGATGACTGTGTGCGGACACATGAGAAGCTGTGTTTACTTTTGGTAATAACCGATTATTTTCTTCAACTGATTGCCTGAAAATAAAACTCCCTTGATTTCATTGTGCACTGCTTGTACTGGAAAAGAAATCTTATTTACTTGTTCATTACACAAACACATACATATTTAAGTGTATGTACTTATAAATTATTATCCTTCGGGACTATGGCAGGAGAGGAATAAAGTATGAATGTGAGAAAAAAAAATAAATCTCATTGTCTTAGTGGCTAGTCATACAGTCCAGTTTCCTCCCACAATGAAAAGTGACTGTAGAAACCAAGGCGACTGAAACATCTTCTCAGTTTTCAAAGACATTCTCCACAGCAAATTCCAGACAACCCTTAAATGTAGCTAGCACGTAGCACGAGAAGCTAACTTCTCATGAATCTGAGGGGTTTAGGAAACATGGTTGGAACTGATGCATCTCAGCCCCATGTATTCTCTCCATCCCTTGCGATTAAAACTTTTTGCCGGGCTTACATTTTTCCTTGGCCTCTAGCATTCAATTGTGGCTTGGCCTAAGTTAGTACAGTATTTACTGCAAAAAGCTTTTATTATCAGACCCCTTGCGGCTCTGGATTGCAGACTTGAATTATGAAATACGGATGGAGTAACTACTAGGGGACATCAAAGAGAAGAAATCTTTAACTGGATGTCATGTATTGGAAAACAAGCAATCTGGAAAGAAGCGAATAAGAGAGCGAAGGACAGCAATGTCAGCATGGCTGAGTTAAACTGGGCAACAAAAAAAGTTTCTTCTTGGTTCAGGGCACTGGCATTCCTACATATTTCTAAGCTGGATGGCTTTTTCTATATACTCACAAGTCCAGCTGCTATGAGCAAGCCAAGGATGCGTCTCACCTCTTAATGGTTAAAAAAGATCAGGGAAAGCCCTGAATGTTGCTAGGAAATCAGCAGTTCTCAGCAGGGAAGAGTAGACTGGTATTTAGACTCATGTCCTAACATCAGCTATTGCCTCTGGTTTGCCTGCTCCCCAGGCACCCTTCCAGAGCAAGGCTGCGGAGAAGACAGTAAGAAAGCAATTCCCATGGCCGCAGTCCCATTGCTACACCACGCTGACCTGGTGCTATTCCACTGGCTGCTGTGCAATTACTCCTGATTTACATCCACAAGAGAAAGCAGCAGGGTGATGTCGGATACCCTTGATAATCATCAGTCAGACTGGTTTCAGGCCTGAGCAAAGCTGAAGGACCACATAAGTCCTCTTAGATTACGATCTGCACATCATGAAGCAAACAGGTTTGTGAGCCACTTCTGCCTCCTGTTATCATCAAGTTTTATTAGCCTGGCTCCAGGGTCAGGTTTATATGGACCTGGCAGGGGCCCCCAGCTCCTTTGCTTCTTCATCTCCCACAAGACCAGGAAGACAACCGAGACTCTACCTGGAGGTAAGAGCTGTACATGAGCTGGGCAGGCTCCACGCTGAGGTTAACATGTCAGTTTGCTATCTGCCAGAAAAACCATGGGTTGTTATTCCACCCTCAGGGCTCCCTCTTCTTGTACGCATGGGTACGTGTGGAGGGACACGAGGCAGACTAGGGCAAGTTGGTCACTTTTCCTACCCAACAAGCCCTCCTGGAAACATCGGAACAGATGTTGGCCTGAGGCACCACCAGGATGTCAGGATGACTGACACGGGGGCCCCCTTTTAAATCCAAAGGGTGGGCAGTGCTGGCTCTGCAGGAGTAGCAGGTAAGAATGTACTGGGGCAATTCAGTCTAGGGAAGTCTAAAGTGATAACATGTAAAAGATGGCCAAATACTCCAGTGCTTCATTACAAAGCATCTTTATTCACTTCCCCCTGAGAGAAACGAACAACGCAGGGATGCATTCGGGTCCCAAAGCATCAAGTCACAGGAATTAAAAGCAGTTGGAACATCTGTGCAAGGTCAAACGCAGACCTGCTATGTAAGCTCCAGTGCAGACCTACTATCTATACTCCAGGCCCACACCCTCTGAAGGCATAGACAAACTGCTGACTACAAAGTGGACGACTCCTGCACACCAGTTAGAACCCGCGGCTGGTGCAAACGGGGCTATTTGACAACGGTGCAGTTGTCACGATCCACCCCGCGGCTGCTGCACTCCACTGCTGACGCAGGCACTGAACCTGAAGCCCCTGTGGGTCTCCCAGCTGCCTCCATCACAGCTGGAACCCACCATGACTGGTGAATCCATCTTCTCTGTGCTGTTCTCTCTCTACCCATTAGCACTGGCTCCCAGCTAATTACCTGACTAACGGCAACTTCCTTGCACAACCTTGGAGGGCAGAGGAGTTCTGGCAGCTTTGGTTAGGTTGGCTGGCCTGTCAGGCTGTGAAAGGCAGCACATCACCACCGCTATGCACACCATTTCTCAGTAATCCCAAAGGTTCAATGCAAGATACGGCTGCCGTCAAGACGGGCTGCAGGAGGTGGCCCCCGATTTGCTAGTCCTCACAACAGTGACAGAATTTTTAAACACCTTTTGCTACAAGATCTTCAATGTTTCTTAAACATTCAGAGCACGATCAAAAATTCATTTGTTTACTTTGAAGTCTGCCTGACAGACAGTACAAGCTAAGCTCATTCTAGCACAGTTTTTTAAAAAATATTTACCTTCTCATTGATTTTTCAAATGCATGCACAGATGTACGAAGAGCATTGTTCGAAACTAAAACCCATGACTATAAAGACAGGCTAACAGCAGAATTGATTACAAACAAGACACATTTGTGGCAACGACCTTACATTCAACCCAGTACTGCTAAGGAGAGTGTTGTGATGAAATGGAAGGCTTGTTACCGCCAGAGTACTTTGAATGAAAAAGCAGAGGAGGGAGAAACATGCCGCTGCTGACAAGGTAGATGCTCAAGGTGCGGGAGAGCCTTTTGCTTTCTTTTTCCAGCCCTAGGACGGAAAGCGCGTACTTAAACACCCTGCGAGGGAGACAAACGCGCACCGCCTTATTTCCCTTCAAGGGCCATATCTATGCAACGCAGCCACTCCAGATAAGAATAAAGCATCTATCTCGGCGTGGGGGGAAATACTTTAGGAAGAAAGTGACATACCTAGGCAAAAGTTTCCAGTCCCCAAGCAACTGCAAGTAACAAACCGGCTCCCAAAGTCGGAAAAAAAAAAACCAAAACAAACAAACAAACTCAAAACAACCTTACACCGCCGCAAGACCTTGCCACAGCTCTGCAGCTTTGCGCTGACCCCACCCGGCCGCACCTGCCCGGGGAGGGGGGAACGGGACGGGCGTGAGCAGCGGCGGAGCTCACCGGGGGGAGGGG
>JANXJC010000037.1:18907196-18924249 GCA_027564655.1 Leptodon cayanensis | reverse complement strand
CCCCCCCCCCCCCCCCCCCCCCCCCCCCCCCCCCCCCCCCCCCCCCCCCCCCCCCCCCCCCCCCCCCCCCCCCCCTGTGCAGCAGAGGAGGATGCGGTGGGTTTGAGTGCAAGCAGCAGAGAAGGTCTGGAGGGGATAGAAGGTGGGACGTTTACGGGAATTTGTTTGGCTGGGTACGAAGGCGATGGGCGTTCGCCTCCCCGGACCATTTGCGCTTTCCAGAATAAGTTCTCGGCAGGAGAATTTGCAGCTCGAAGAGGCTTCTTCCAAACTTCACGTGCCTTTATAAATAGGCAAAAGCTCATAAACGTTGTGAAGAAAGGTGCAATCAAATTAAACATTTGAGAGCCAGCTGGGTTTCAATTATTTGCAGCAGAAAATTTTTAATGCCGCCTCATCTTCCAGATATTGGCTCCTGCAGGATTAGGAAACAAAGAGCATAATAGATAATCTTTGCAAAGAGATAATCTTTGAACGCAGACTTAAGTCTCTGCCGCGCTCCGCCGGACCGGCACCGGGTCCCAGAGCCGGCAGAAGCAGGAGGGCACGGCTGTGAGGGTGGGCGAGGAGGTTTGGGGTGACGTCGGGGATCGGAGACGTCCCGTGCCTGCTCAGCCCCTGGGAGTGAGGGGTTGGTCCCTCCTCGGGTTCAAAGACCCCGGGGGTCCCATTCTGGACGTGTTAAACGATCCTGGGTGGCCTTTCTTGTTTTCTCCAGATTGGGGGTTCGGTGGGAGGCCGCGGTGCTGCAGGGAGGTGGGTTTTGGGAACGGGGACGTGATCCCGTGCTCTCGAGGGGCTGTGTATCAGCACTGAGCGTCAGGATGTTCCCCTTTACAATCCAGAGGGTGAGAAACCGTCCTCGACTCTGTCCTGTCTCCTTACCTGCTGTCACATTAGGCTGACAGGGACCTTCCAGTTCAGAAATGCCGTAGGATATTTCAGTCGTGGCATTTCCCCAGAGTTTTGACCTCACTAAATGAAGTCACAGCACAACTCAAAGGCCCAGGACATTTGAGGATGCTGTTGACAACTGATGCCAAATAATTCCGCTGTCATCATATCACTCGCAGCTAAAATCACACTAACTCCAGCAGACCGGGTGAGCCAGAGAAGAGGTTTTTCCACACGTCCTTTTCCTCGGTCACAAGTGCCGGAGCTGCTCGGTGCCGCACCGGGGACTGCTCGCGCCTGGGCAGCCGGGACCCCCACTCATTTCAGGCAATACGAGATTTCATGAAATAAAACCAAGAATTTTAGCCAGGCCTAGAAATTTAGGTCTCAGATTATTATGCAGCTGCCAAACTCCAAGCGATGACTTAAGAGCAAGAATAATTACTTTAATGAATCAGATACAACAAATTGGATAAGGCCCTGAAGAATGTTCTTTTGAGCCCACATTGGCAGATGGCTGGGATAGCTCGACAGAGGAGTAGGCTTGCTAACAGTGCTTTGGGCAAAAAAAAAGCAACCAACAAACAAACAATTAAAAACAACTTAGAAAAAACCCACTGCTAAGCTACGTTTACAGCCCGAGCCTCTGTGGGTTAGGGGGTGTTTCTGATGAACTGTGTTTTCACGAGTGAACAAATGCAACATGATTTGATTCAAGGGAGTAAGTAGCAGGACTCAACTCTTTGTACTGACTTTCCCTCTATTTTTCCAGGTGTAAAAATGAGATACTCTCTTCTGCTGTTCGAAATGGACAGCTTATGAGCTTTCAGCTCTATTTTAATTATAGCACTAGTTCTAAAGAGCTAAGATCTCGTATGCAAATACATGTCCTAGGGAACGCTGCTTCACTTCAGATACCGCAGCTTCAGTAGGGCTGGCGTGTACAGCTCACAGGGAGAGAGGAAGCTGGTTTTGTTTTCATCAGACCATGAAGCTTTTATTTCTGTCTTTCATCCCCCCTCTGTGCAATGCAAAGTTTGTATTTGGTGTTCAGATGGGGGCAATTTCTCATTGCACCTGGGCTAATTGGGACCTTCACGCTGCTTTGCTGAGTCATGCAAAGCTTTCTTCTATTCATAATAGATGTCATTTGTGTTCATAATATTTTTTTAGAGTTTATCTTTCAGAGTAAAGGAACAATACTTCCACTGTGCCTAAGCAGGATACCAATACGTAAGCATGCCCCAAAACAAACATGATGCTTAAAGATAAATCCTATTATGCCAATATTGGAGTTAGACTGACATAAAGAAAATTAAATTAAACCCAAAATACACATTAGGTGAAATTAAAGATGAAATGACTATTGTGTTGACACAGGGTTTAGATTTCTGTACAGTTATTCTACACAGATTTCTGTGTCGCTCTGTTGAGTGTTTTCCAGTCATGGATGTCAAACTGCTTTAGGGAGGCGAGCAAGAACGATTATCCCATTTAGCAAAGTGAAAAAGAAAACACAGAAAGGTCATTTGTCAAACATCAAATCAGTGGCAGAACTTTAATCTAGTGTTTGCATTATGGGCCTAACCCTACTGAGACTCCTACCAGGTAGGATTTCTGTAGCATTGTCACTCCACTGATGGCGATGACCTATGAGCAAGTCTCAAACGCTCTCCAGGAGGTAAAGTCAGGTTTCGTCAGGGGTATAGTCCCATAATCAGATTTAGAGATCACTGGGAATGCACAGCTTGGTTTTCTATCGCCTGAAACTGGCCTTGCTTCCAAGAATGATTTAATGCAAACCATAGCCAGATTAAAACGAGCAACCAACTGCATCTGTATTGACAACTACATGTTAGTTTGTTCCCTTGAAGATAATATGCCATTTGCCCACATTTGTTCTTTTATTGTTCTCCCTTTTTTCGAATGGAATGAAATTTTCATGTCTTGTTAACTCCTTCCTAGAGTTACAAATTAACATCTAGCAGTATAGGCAGACTCAGTGCTTATATGACACTTCTGTCTTGTTCTTCACCCAGTCTAACATAACCCCCTCCAAAAGCCATGTGTCTGGGCTCTCCAGCTCTGCTTAGCTCCCCAGTGCCATGCAGACATCTTCTCTCTGGTCAGCATTGTTCAGTTATTTTTCAACCAATGGGTCTGATATTGCTAAAGCTGTCAAAATACGTGTTCAGCTTATTAGACAAATTCTCCTTTTCAGACTGAGTTCTCATCAAGTCTGAGAAAGAAGCACAGAGGTTCAAGGCGACTGAAACACTTTGGCTGTGCAGGTCCCGAGGAGAAGGGTTTATCAGGAGACACAGCTCTTCCTCATTCTGAACTAACATTTCCTGTGATTTCAGCAATGATTTTCAAGATACTGTGGGGTGCACAATTTAACGTGCAGCAAGCATGGTGGGCAGAGCTGCTATTCCCCCCACCCTCCCCCATGATTACTCTTTGCAATTCCCTCCTTTGTGGTACTTTCACTTAAAATTCTCATAATTTGTATTTTTCTTCATCTGACGTACAAGTACCGTTTAAAATGGTTCTCCGAACGGTAGCGTTACTCAAACAACAGTCTGGGGATCCCCTAGTTGACAGCAGGGAGCAGCAACATAGATTGATATCTCCGTAAGTAGGCAAAAAATTGACACCCAACTCCACAGAGTTCCCAGTTTGGAAGAATTCCCACACACCAACTATTTGTGCATTCATTTGAAGAAGAAAGGAAGCAGTCAACACTGCTATTCAAAAAAATAAACAGACATGTGACTTAATTTTGAAGAAAGTTCCCAGACCTTTGCATTCATACTCTGTATCGTACACTGTGAAATTCAGGAAGAGAATACAATTTACCCCTGCAGACTAAAAGACAAGAAGTTGTTGTCGCTCTTTATCTCCCTACAAGGCAGAAGACCTGTTTAAAAGCTTTCAGCATTGAATACAGAAAGAAAGGTGGCATTTAAGTGAGAGCTTCCAGTACCCATGCACAGATTAGGTAGAGTCTCACAGGAACACCCCCGTCCTGTTTCTTTGCTCCACCAGCTGCATGCATCACCAGTAAAAATCTCCCGTCCCAAATACCTCATCAAAATTGTTTCACTCTCCCAGGTCAGATGTCCCTTCTCTGCCCACACTCTTTGTCATTCTGCCTCATTTCTTATCCCAGTTTCTTTTTATCCAGCCGCACCGTTTCTTTGCAGACCCCCAATCTGTCACCCATTCTCCTTCCCTCCCCAGATGCATTCCCCCTATTTCAGACTTCGGCTCCCTCCACCTCCCAGTGATACCCTCACACATTTACTCAGGATTTAATCCCAGTTTCTGCCTACCGTGAGTGCCCTTTGAGATTTGTCTCCCATAAGGTGCAGTTTTCATCCTTTCAAATCAAGTGGTTTCCTTCTCCCCACTCAGAAAAATAAACCAAAAAAAGCTCCTCTCGGCATAAGCTCCCTACACACAGCAACTCAGAAGTGTAACGGCGGGGAAATCCTGTTTCCATTTAAGATGGAAAATGTCCGAGAGGGATGAAACCCGTGGAAATTTAACTGCTGCTTTGCTGTGCATAAACCAGGTATGGTTTTTCAAAGACTCACCATTTAGCCTGATTGTCACAAGAACAGCACATGGCAGATCTCTGACATACATGAAAACCAGCAGCCACATACAGCGAGACAATTCTTCCAAGCTTGGTCAGTTCACACGTGGGTCTTTGCTAGACAGCCAGACCCAACCAGATGTTTTGAGAGGGAATCCAAAAATCATTTTATGAGGGAGACGGACAGGCCAGCTACCCCAGGTCTCAGCAGGACAGCCTTGCTCTCTGCAGCCTGCCCCACACAAGATGCGGTTGCCAGGTCTAATAATTTCACTGCAGGGTTTGCATCTGCTCTTAGAAAAAGTTTGTGTTCTCAGACTGAAAATGGGCCCCCTTGTTACAGGAGAAATAAGCAGAATTCATATTTTAAAGTATAGTTTCTAAGACTGTGTCATCAGTTTGGAACAAAGTCTGAAACCCTGTCAGTCCCAGGGTGGTTTTATCAGCAGAATTAAAAGTGATTAATTCTGCAGCTGGGGCTCCTTGAATGAATTGTGTTACTCTAATGAATCATCCATTAATTCCTAGTCCTCCCTTTCTTCATCTCTGCCATATTTGGATAGGTAATGGAAGAATTCAAGGGGGAACTGGACAATCTCTGTTGTTCAATATCCTTGTTTTGATTTTCACATGTTCCTCTTTTCAGACGCTAACTCATGACACTGGTTAGCAACGGCAGCAGTGGCGCAAACAGAAGCTGCAAGAGCAATGTCATTCTGACTTGGCTTTAGGAAAAAAGAAAAAAAAAAAAGGCCTAGACTGAGTATTAAGTCCTTCCCTCTGGTTCTTCATGAAAAGAATAGCCTTCATGATTTCCACGTTAGAGACCGAGCTTGGTGCTCAAGGCAGACGTTCCCAGGTCCAAATGGAGTGTGTTGGCAGGTCACAGCTGCCTCTGCAGGGACAAACGGTCAATCTTCCCTGGTCTGGGCAGGTATTCAGGGAAGGGATTTGCAGGATGGGGAAGAGACACCCGAGGACCCTCACCTTCAGTCCATGGTCTGGAGAGGAGGCTCTGACAGGCTCTAAACTGGGCTCCCAGCCAGCAGCACCCAGTCACCCTTGGATATGGTGGTGCATTTGCAAGCTGAGAGGTAGGCAGTTGGCTTTTTCTTTAAGCAAAAGCTGGGGTTCTCCTGAGCTAATACGACTCTAAGAACTTGAGAAAGACAAATCCAAGGCCGCGAACAAAGTCAGAAGACTACGGCAGCAGGCTACGTGCGATCGGCTCCTCCCGAGGACCAGAGAGTCATTCTCCCAGTGGGAAATAATTTGGGTCTTGCTTCTCGAAGACCACTGCAGGAAGGCATGGAAACTCATCCTGCTGACCTCTGCTGGGCTTTAGCGGGCTCTCTGGGAGAGGGAATGGCAGCAGCAGCCAGAGCTGGACCCCAGCAGGTATCACCGACCGGCGCTTGGACACAGCCATAGACAGGCTGGGAACAACTGTTTGAAACTCAATAAAAATCCACGGAATAAAGTTTGTGAGGGCAACCTCTTTTGGCTAGCGTGGCATTGCATATCCACTTAATTAAACTGGTGCAAAGGCCAAAGCAGACGTAGATAAACCAGGTTAAACTCTCACTTACGCTGATTTAATGTAATTCGGTACAGATCAGTGCTAGTTAAACTGATTATAGAGTTAACTGGTTTAAATACATTTGCCCTAAGTACTGGCACTGGTTTAACTAGACTGCTTTAAAATCAAAAGCAAACTGTACACCTCTGCCAATATTCCCTGTTGTATTTAAACCAGTACAACCTGTAGAGACACGTAAGAAACTGCTTTTAACGAGGAGCAAAGTGCATCGAGAAAAGAGGACTTGGCCCAGCAGCGCTGGTCTCCAGCGCCTTATTCTCAGCTTTCCTGAGAAACTGTGTCATCTTCACGTCAACAACACTTAGGTCTAAATTTGTTTCCTGAAAATCCTATTATAAAAAGTGAGACCAAAATCACAGCCCATTTTTCAAAATACACATAATCTCATCAATTTAGGGGGAAGGTGTTTGGTTTGTTTCCCACTGTCCAATAATAGTTTTGAATGGAAAAAGCACAGATTTTTTTCAGTGAAAACTTTCTCAAGCTTTCTATTTTGATAGTTCTGTGAATGCTTCCTGTGCTTCGCCTGTCTTTTGAGAGAGATTTCATTACAACTGCTATTTGAAGAGAACAAGGCTTTTTTTTTTTTTACGTTAGAAATATGAACATTTGTAGTTAGTAGTCACAACAAGCTCCAATACCAAGACCTTCATATCTCTTCTTTACATCAGGCCTTTACACACACATCATGAAACACAAACCCTCCCCAAATGTCTTAAAATACTCACCCACCTGAAATCAGAATAAAATATTAAATATTATTCCATTAAATATTAAAATATTCCACACCTGAATTCAGAATCCCTTTGTTTTTTCTCATCTGCAGTGTTTCTACTGCAATTTATTTCTGTGTCACCACCTAAAAAGTTTGTCTTCAAACAAAAACTAAGCAGTGAGAGAATCAGATATCCAAAGCATAAAAAAAAAAAAAAAAAAAAGTATTTACTACATAAAGCCTGCTGAGACTTGTGGGGTTTTTAAAGCAGAGGATTTAGAGGATAAAGGCCAATTTACTGAATTTTTGTGTTACCTTTCACACTTTTGGATGTGCAAAAAGGATGCCCTCAGCTAGCAAAACAGTATGGCAAGTATTTTAAATCCATATTATCCAGAGGTAATTGGTAGCATCAAAGGGCCAAAACTATGTATAGTTGAGATCAAAACTGCCCATACAAGAAAAAAAAAAGAATTCCCAAAACTCTTCTTGAGTGATTATTAAAGGATTTAGTCATAATGTGTGACTACTTGAGAAACCACACAGGGATTTAACACTTTTTTTTTTTTCCTCTTTTCTCTGAGCAGGCTGCCATTTGATCTGAGCAGGCAATGTAAGTCTATGTCATTGGCTCCATCTACCTGGAAAGGATAACTTGCCAGAGGATTTTTTTCTTTAAAGGCAAGAGGCTTTGTTAAAAAAAGGGAAGTTAAAGGCCTGATAACTCAGCCCGACGTGCTAAATGTGGATCTGTCAGACCCATCGCCTGCTTGTGAGGGAAGGCGCCTGATTCATCAGCCATGAAGAAACGATGCCCCTTCCCTCAGCGTAAATCCAGGAATGAGTTCACTCCAGATATGTACGTACAAGAAGCCAAAAATGAGGCAACTTGCCCGGTAATATGCCTCTGTATTTTTGCCCCTCTATTTGCAACCCTCCATCAGCTCCTACCTCACACTTCTTTGGTCTGGGTTCATCCAGCACTTGTTCCTAGCAGTTCTGGCCTGTGAAGAGGCAGGGCGCAATGTTCATGTCAGCTCTCACTTGGATCTTCTCTGGGCACCCAGCTAAGACCAGGGCACCCAAATGTGGGAGCAGTGTTTAACCGCTCCATTGGCAAGGGTCCCTTTGACCACAAGACCACAAAACTAACCAGCAGCATTAGCTTGGAATCCTTGGGGGAACGTCAGCACACGCAAAACACGTAGCCGTGGCCCACGGGCCAGCCGTGCATGGTGCAACGACCCCAACAGTATGGCTTGAAGCAGTACTGCTTGTTTTGGAGGGTTCATTTTGGCAGTCCTTTGGGAAGCACCAGTACCAACGCTACTTTCCCTATTAGGAGACCTGGTAAAGAGTAGCACAGCCTGGACCAAATCGTACACAGCGAAGTGACTCGAATACGTGAACAGACACACGGCTTAACCTTCCGCACCCTGCTAGATGATGTAGCCCATGAGAACAGGGTATTCAGACTGCCTCAGATGGCCTCAATTATTTGGCAGAGTGGCTTTCATGGATATGGCTAAAATGAGCTGACTTCTCTCCAAGGAGCTAGTCAGTAAGAAAGCCAGACCTGGAGCTCATGTTGTCTGCTTTCCCAGAAGTTAATGCCATTACTGTGGCAAAATGGAATAAAAAGTACACTCGGTACTGTTGTGGGAGAATGGAGAAAATACCCTCTAGTCATTTGCATGAAAAGTCATTGCACAGCAGGCCTTAACCCACAGTTATTTGCAACACAAAGGCCTTGCTCAGCAGCAAGCTAAGTCTACTTGGTAGGTGTTAGTCTAGAGCAGCCAAAATTACCTGAATGCGTTACCTGCCCGTGCTCACCTGGGCTGTCCTTGACAGAAATGGAGGATGTTTCTGTCAAGCTACAGACTTCTCTTTGCCTATGGACATCCAAGCAGTGGAGGGTAGCTGCCGCTTCTTTGGTCCAAAACTATAAATGAGTATCAAGGAACCCAGTACTTGCCTCACACCCGTGACTGCATCTAGCTAATTAGCCCTGATCATTGCTAGAACCTCCTTAAGTCTTTTAAATTTCAATAAAGGCAAAGAGGCTACACATTGTACCTCAGAGACACATTCAGATAGATGCCAGCAGGAGTTCCTGTATTAGTTATACCTGATCCTTATCAGGTGAGAGCTATTTCTGGAGTAGATTGATCTGTTGGGAGCTGATATAGCCTCTCTCACTTAAATTTCCCTGACTGTGGCTGGATTTTCTGGAACCAGGGATGTGTTGGGGGCTACGAGTACCATAGGATCAGAGCTCAAGACGTGTGGAGAGCCTGGAGAAGGTGCTATCCAA
Source organism: Leptodon cayanensis (assembly GCA_027564655.1). Classification (NCBI taxonomy): domain Eukaryota; kingdom Metazoa; phylum Chordata; class Aves; order Accipitriformes; family Accipitridae; genus Leptodon; species Leptodon cayanensis. Next base: position 18,915,122 of record JANXJC010000037.1, on the reverse strand, counting down.
GCCAAGGAATCCAAGTCTCACTTCTTATAAAGAGCTCAGTCCTGCCCCATTCACGTCAGGTGATCGCAAGCCATCGTAATACCTTTCTATCCTGTCGTGGAAAATCATCTTCCTCCCCACAAAGCAGGGTCATTAACCAGGTGCCACATTTCTCATCCACCGCAAGTGCAAAAGGGGCTACCTCAGGCCGCCGTGATGTCCTGAGATATGATCAAATACGTGGTCGAGGCTGACTCTCACAACCCCCCGCAGAGCAACGCACACAAGGTCAGCTAGCACCTCTGGGACGAGGGCAGGCATTTCTACTCAAGGCATGAAAGCCCCTCAGTTCTCTGCTGCCAGGGCTGTTCTGGAGCACACCTGCCGCTTTCACCATTGCCTGCAAACCAGGCAAAGGCCGTGCACGTCTTTTCCACCCCCTCCTCCTGCAAGGCACTGGGTTTGACTCCTGCCAAACTGCTAAGCAAGAAGCACACAGTCACTGTCCCCGCTCTGGTGTATGCATCAGAGATGTCAGGACTGCTGGATGCTGCTTTGAAAGGCCAGTTGGTGGCCCTGAGTTGTCTCAGATCGAAAATAAAAATACATTATTTATAATTTCTACATATTATTAGCAGAAGCAGCACAAGGTGCAGTCACTGGCGCTTCCCTGTACCCTAAGTGTTCATAAAGCTTTCCTTGATGTTAGCAAGTCTATTAATAAAGCGTTGCAAGCAATCAGAACTGCTCCACCAGCCTGGGAGGGGGAGCGTTGGTGACATTGTGTTCCAGCTGAAAGTCACGTAAAATCCTCTATACCTTCTTCTGAAAGATGTCGGCATCATCAGCAAAAGCAAATATGCAATCACAGCACCTTGTAATTAACGGGAAGTCGCAGGCCTGGTTAGCACTGCAGATCCTCTTCCACTAGCGGTGAGTGAAGAGGTTTCTTGGCCGGCTGGGGCATTATCAGTAAAATTCAGCAGCGTATCCAACTGCAGAGAAAAAGAGTTAACCATATGCTGACCTTCACGGGTCTGCTGCATCCTCTTGGTTCCAGTTGTGTGGCTGAGCATGGACTGAAGCTACCATGGCCTTTGGGTCCCTTTGCAAGCGGAGAGGGCTTTGCCGTGGGTTCCAGCAGTAGGGTTATGCCTTTGCTGACTGCAGACACATTTGAAACCCCACATCAGCACTCTGGGGAGATGCTGTCTGAGCTCATTGCAGAGTGTTAATACTGGAAAGATCATGTAGGCCTCATTAAGAAATAGTTTTGTTCTTGAGTCTCCGTCTTATTTTTTTAAAGCACTCGGGAGACAACAGAACCACCACATTTCCTCTTTACACTCAATTTTCTGATCGGGGACCTGAAGTGCTCACTGCCAGATGTTGCCCTGTTTTCATACAGTCCATGTGACACAGGCACCAGTGCCAGCAGCTACGTTTGCCGATGACGTCAATGCACACAGCAGCCAGGAAAAAGTTCCATGGGTAGCTAACCGGGGCATATGTGCAAGATCATATATTTTAGACACAGCGTTTTGATGGGATTTCTAACCAACTCAAGCCACATATCTTGCTTAAACCACCAAACATCAAGCTGCTCCTGCTCAGCATCACACCACCCCCATGCTTATTCTTTGTCATCATTCTTGCACACGCATCGTGCTATCGATGATACTTAGATATATTATTTTAAGTGAAGAAATAAGTGTGGGAAAAACAAACAGCTACTTCTTTTATGCAAATTCTGGCCTGGGTTTCTATAAGATTTTTGAGAAAATTGCATTATTATGGTGAAGAGAGAAGTATGTTAAAACTGTGCCAGTGCATATATTTACAGTCTCTCCTACACTCGGCATTAAGAAATAATTCACCGCAAATAATGACATTCTGTTCTCATTCCAGCGTTGCCCACTTCCTCAGATCTCCATGCAGCTGCAGCCCAAGAAATCAGAAACAAGAGACGTCCAGACCAGAGGAGGGCAGGGAGCGCTTGCCACAAGGTATGGGAGGGCACATGTGGAGACCTCACCACGCAGGAGTTTTTACGTCTGCAGGGGGGTGCCATGCTCTCTGCCCACCCACAGCTTGCAGCCCTGACAGTGCTCTGGACCTATTTGATTTTTCCCTTCCTTTGCTATTTAAGTAAAGCCAAAGGAAAAACCCACCTGAAAAACACTCAGTCCAGCAGCACTACCAGCTGCTGTCAGGTTTTAGACCCATCAAAGGCTTAAGGGGAGCTCTCCAGTACCAAACCAGAATAGACCAGCCAAAGAAATATGAAGAGTCTTCGAAGATTGTCATCTGAGAGACAAAAGGACCTCCTGCTGTGCTATATATGGATCAAAGATGCTAAGCAAGGAGCTGGTCCTAGGACCTCACTGAGTGTGTTTCCTTGGTCAGAGAAAACTCTGGACCTCTTCTCCTCTGCTGGAAAGGGAACAGTAAAAGTGAGAAAGCAGCAGAGGGGAATTCCAGAGAACTGAGACGGGGAGCAGAGAAAAAACTGTGTTTGTTGCATGTCTGGCATGCACCTGACTGACATTTCACTCTTAAAAATGCTCCCAGTAGATAAATTCAGATAAGGGGGTAGAAGTCTTATGATTCAAACACATGTTGAATAAGAAACCACATAAATGAAAATATCAAGGATACACTGACTGATGAGGCAATGAGCTCTATTCTGTAAACATTCTTTCAAAGGAAAATCATGTGCCTTGTGTAAAAAAGTTGCTTTCTTTTGGCAAAACTCTATTAACATTCAGTAAGGCACATCCAGTTACTCACAGTGGGATCTGAAGCTTGCATTAGGCTTCTTCATATCCTAAAGACCTATTTCCTTTAGCAACGTTGTCATGTTCTGTCCTTTAAGTGTCACCTTGCCTGCGCACACCAGCAGCAACGGGACTCTCGGGCAAGGAGTGACGGGGCTGCCGAACCACGTGCCACCGGGGAAGCTCTGAACCTGGGCTCCCGTTCCTGCTGGCTCCGAGCTACAGTCGGCAAGTCAGGCAGGAAAGTCCTTCCAAATGGTTGCTCACTCACCAAAATTAGGTCACTAAAGGGGAAGAAACGTCCCTGCAGACTGTAACGGTGAGAAACTTCCTACACAAATTACGTGGGACTGGCAGCCTCTACGAATGCCACTCAAAGCACCCTCCTGCCTCCAGGCTCCTTTGGAGAAGACACAGGCAATGGGATTTTTCCATTCTCTTAACAAGGTTTGTCCTTTCGCCCATTCCCAGCTTCTCTAGAACACCTCAGACTGGGATTTGTTGAAATACCTGTGAACCAGGTGCCGGAGAGGTCCAAAATTTGTGGTGTGGGGGTGTGCCTGCAGTTGAGAGTTGCCGTACTTGGCTGCCCAACATCTCTGCCCTAGAGCCCACTGGGGTACATGGACCTTTCTGCTGAATGGGCCCAGGAGTCCAAGCAGCTCATTTGCGATGGCTTTGACTACACAGTCAACACAGGAAGCCGCAAATATACTCCCTAGAATCTTCCCTAAAGTGGCAAAACTAATTATACCAATATGCTTGACAATTTTTCCAGTCCTCATACACTGCAGGTAAATCTCTTTTACTCAGTACTGCTTGGGCTTTAATTACTCCCATCTAATATACATCGTCTTTTTAGATTATCTAAACAGTCTTGCTCTGATTTGCCTCTGCATTTTATATTCCCTGCTACTTTTAAGGTACCTGTGCAACTGTCACTGTCAACAGGGCCTTACCTTTGGCCATCCCAAAGTTAGCTGCCCAGAGCTGTCGTGGAGGTTTCCACCAGCAATACCACCAGTCTCTCTCACCAACTACACAGGGAACCTTCAGGACCCGTTTTAACTCAACACCTAACCTGCAGACCAGCTAAGACTGGGACTGGCTTTACCACGTGTCATCAAAGCATCATCGTAAAGTTTATATCATCAGATGCGTGACATCAGACCAGCATGAAGCTGGCTCCGTAATACCAAGGTGCTGCTTGCCACGCTCCGAGCTGCAAGTATGGGTACTGCCTAGCACAAATTCAGGTGCCACGAGATCTAGAAAAACTATTTTTTGCACACATTGCTTCTACTCCTAACTTTCTCAGCTCAGCCAACACAACCCAGGCAACAACGGGAAGGAAATTAGTTTAGAATAGAGAGAAAAGAAATCTCTCCAACAAGAATTACTGAAACGTCTTTGTGTTTAGCTCTGCAGAAATGTCAGCACAACCTTGGGGACATTTATCTGGAATTTTGCACTAGTATGCATGTATGCCTAGCATTGCCCTCAGACTTGCAAACCACAGGACTCTGAAAACCTCTTATGCCCCACCACACACGTATAGTTGTTTACTCATGTTGAATAGTAGCATCTGCCGTGAGTAGTCCTACCGTAACCAGCGGGACTATTTCCTCAGAGAGGTACTACTCAACATGAGTAAGAACATTACAGCTTGAGAGAGGGCGAAGATGTGCAATGAGACCAAACACCAGCATCTCTCCAAAATGCCGCTCCGATGCTCTTGAAATCTGGTTGACATCACTGTGTTAGCAGCTCGCTCTCTGGGTGTGGGGCCAGATAGGATGCCCCAGTCATTCTTGGGACACAATTTTACTCTTTTTCAAGAAGTCCCTTGTCCCACTGTCAGACACCTCCCTTCCACCACCCTCCTTGAAGGGCCTCGTCTCTTACCAAAACAGCGGCTCGTTAAAGCCAGTGGAAGGCCTCCTGCAGCAAGGTACCGTTACTCTCCAATCTGCATTCGCAACCATTTTAAGCCTCTTTTCCCTACAGGTGTACACCAAGCACTCAGTCCAAAACACAGAGGCACCGAAGCACAGCAGCTGACTGAAATCAAAAGTGAGATCTCAACCATCTGTTTAAAAATGTGAGACCATTGACTCATTAGTTTCATCTAACTCTACCAGCACAACAAAAACACGCTTGCCTTCTGGAGAACAATATCAACACGTGTGGGAGGATAATATCTCTGCAAGATGGGGTGGGATGTTGCAGTTAAGAGCAACTCTCTTGGGATTTGCGCCGAGCTCTGTCAGGTCAGAGCTTCTGCAGATTTGACGCTTGCCGTGGCTGTATTAGGGGTCTGGGCCGTTCCCTTCCCTCGGTGATGGGCAGCTTTGTTTGGGTCCTTTCCTTTGACGGGGGTTTTGGTGATGTAAAGCTGGGTGGCAGTTTGTCTGCTTTTACTCTATTTTAGAACACTTTTAAGCAATTAGCTTTTGAGCTGAAGTTGCGCAAAATGACCAAAAAGAAAATGTAAGCAGCAACCCCTCCCACCCCTCCTTTCAGCTGTCCCAGTCTCATCTGGCAAGTCCCGATTATCTGGGATTGCAGTAATTCCGGGGGATTACTCACAGGCCGACCAGAGCCACTCGCAGCAACTTTTCCAGACAAGGAGGAGTGAAAGCTGGTGAAGATTAGTTTAACAGAGTGTGCCTCGGTTCATGGAAGCTGCTGAAGAAAACATAAATAAAGAGGGAAATCAGACCTCGGTCAAGTTCAACATTTGAAAGTTGGAGTCTCCTGCTTATGAGCTCACCATGCTCTGCTGAGCAAGTGGAAGGAAAACATTTTCTCTCCACAGCGTGACTTCAAGAAAGGAAGTTGTGTGGGCAGAAGCACCAGGGTGATTCTAAATACAGTGATGTCTCCTTCCCCAGGACACAGGCCTGGGAGCACTTGCTTTCTTCCAGTTGGGGAAATTTCAATGGCAAGATGTAGGGAGGAAAATATTCAATACCTCCTGCTTTAGAGACATCTATTTCTACAGCCAATTATGACTCCAGCCATAAAGTTTTTATTGATACCTCTCATGCAGATTATTTATTGTAACTTCCTTTTTTGAGTGGGCTGTTTATTTTTAAGCAAGTGTTGTTACATTTTTCACTAGATTACTAATAGCCACGTGCTCTGGCTGCTGAAGCTGAATAAGCTGATGTAACTGTAGGTCAGGATCTTAGCTCCTTCCTTAGCCTGTCCCCAAAGTAAATATACAGAGGATGACCCCAGGGTTCTCTCTAAGAGCCCTGTGTACTTTCCACTTGCAGGATAAGGTCAAGTCCCACTTCCAGCCTGGCCACCAGGCCTCTGGGGTGCAACAGGTGGGACTGAGACTTAAAGAAGTGAAATCTCTACTCACCCTCAATAGGGCTTTGCAGAGTGCAGGATTAAGGCAGAATTTTGCCTTTAAAAATACTTTTGCAACAGCCCCTTATTTATGACACAGCTCTTCCAGCTAACAATAATTTAGGAATGTCTCATCTCAACGGCTTTGGGGACTGCTTTCCAAAGCCCCAGCAGAAGGTTTACTGTGCTCTCTGGCAAGCTAGTGGCATGATATTGCAGCTTACACCCAAACGCTCTCCTGGCATTGGCGTTTGGGCTTTCCTTGGTCCAGCAAGCCCTTGCCTGTATGACATGGGCCATCTCAAAGCTCCTTCTCCTCAATATCCTCCACCCACCAGGTATTTTATCCTGCTGAGAGTTTCTGACAAAGCCTTTTGGTGTGTGGAAATGAGGAAATAAAATTGCTCTGGGTTTTCTAAACATGCCTTCCACTTCTGAGAGGAGCTTACTGGAAGCGTGCATTCCTGGATAGGCCAAACGGCCCTGGGCTGCCCTTGCTGGATGCAGAGAAAGCCTTGTTGAAAAACAGTTGCGACAAGCCGGCTGCTTTGGGTGTCTCCTTACACTCGTCTGGGCTTTGCTCTCGGGCATTGTGCAAGATGGAGCGGGGCCAAGGGCCTCCGAGCATCGCCAGCGTCGGAGACAGACCATCTCCCCGTGCCCATGGGAGGTCACCAAAAATACTTCGTCTGCTCATCAGTCTGCCGAGGATCTGGGTATTAAACACCACCACTCTTCCCAGAGAAAAGATTTTAAGGAGAAAATATACTTACTAGCAATTTTTAGGTTATTCATGCTCACAGGTCTCAGTGAGGTGAAATGCCCCTGTCCTACCAAGAACACCATTTCCACGGTATTTTCAGTTGCCGAGATTAGTCCAAGATGTGATACCCAAATTCTCAGGTGATTGGTGCGTCTGTCTGGCACCTCCTGTGTGTTTACTGAAAAATGAATTTGTTTTCTATTGTTCAAAGTGAACATTATTGGGATGAGTATACTCCACATTCCTCTGAAGCTGAAATTTTGGGATGGGCTTTGAAGCCAATATGCTTTGGATCAAGCCTTCAGCACATTGCTCAATTTTCCATTCTTTTGCAGGAAAACAGTTTACCAGTTACAGGGTGGAAAAGGGCAGCAGCGAGGTTTCCAAACAGCTCTCAGCTCAGCACAGCAGCGTCAGTCCTCTCATTTAACAACCTCACTAAGTGCCATTACGGCCACCGTTCCAAAACTGCTCCGTCCTATAGCTTTGGGATGCAGAGCTCCCAGCTGAACTTCTTCCTTCTGTAAGATCAGGTCAGAGGTTTTGACCACCTTCTCCAATTGGGGCAGATGTATTCCCCTTCACCGCTTTCCACTTGAAATGCCACAAAGGCTCTGTGGAAACTTGACATTTCCTATTTTAGCCAGGCAGATGAATATTCAAGTTTGTATTTCACTCGGAGCACCAGCTAAGTCCATTGCTGTTCGCTAAGGAGCACACGGGCTGTTCTGCCAAGCAACTGATCTTAGTATTTATGTGATTTATAGCTCGGCCTGTAGTCCGTGTCTAAGCCCTGATGTCCATATTTAACCCCAAATCCTAGCGGGAGCTGAGACGGAGCCTTTAAATCCCTTTTTTTTTTTTTTTTTGCTGCATTCAGTTGCAGGAAAACACAGCATCCTTTCCAAACGAGGGGTGAGAAACCATTTCTCACCCCCCCTGTCCTTACCTGTGGACACCCATCCCAACCGGTGACAAGCCGGGCAGCCTGCGGGAGCCCAAAGCCCCCCCTGTGTCCTGTCCCCGTCCCCCCCCCCCGGCCCCGGC
>JANXJC010000037.1:18891846-18906697 GCA_027564655.1 Leptodon cayanensis | reverse complement strand
AACTTCTGGCCTGACATTTTCCAATTTCCAATCAGAGATGCTGACATGTGCATCCTATATCCTATTATAAGGATATATATTATAAGGATATATATTATAAGGATATATATTATAAGGATATATATTTATATATTAATCCTAAATGTTTAAGCAGGGCACCACCTTTTTCCTCAGTGAAAGCAGGGATTGAGGTCTTTCAGAAACACCAGAAGAGAAGCTCGGTTTCTCCGTGACACCACCTGGGCTGACTCCCCCTTGGACTTCACCCTCAGGTCAGACCGTGTCCTGGGGCAGCTGCAGCTTCCATACAGCTGACAATGGCTTATTTTTCCAAGCTCGAGGGGAAATAGTCAAAACGAGCCTATGATTTTTTTCACCAAGTCTATATCTGAGAACATAAATTTCTCACCACATGAAGCAACATATCAGTTCTAAATAATAAATGAGGTAGAAATGGACGGCTGGTTCAGAAAGACCAAAGAGACAAAGTATTACAACATCTACTTCAAATTACCAACCGCCACTGAATTCATAAAGCACCTTACCTTACAATCAACCAGAAAATCCCATTTTTCTGGAGCATCACTCCAAACCCAGGATGGCTGTCTCGTGTCCTCAGAGGGACCTGCAGTAACCATTTGATATACGCTCCTTTAAATTAGCCAGCTTCAGTACTTCAGCATCCGAGTCCCAGGCTGGTCCCCTCCACCAAACTATCTGGCTCAAAGTTAATTTGGGCAAGTCTCTGTCTCTGACCACCATGAGGTAGAGAGAGATTATATATATATATATTTCACCATCACATATGACATCAGCTGGTGATGTAACACAGAGTCTAGCAGAGGTATTGCCACCATCCCACTGCATCCAGGAGGAAAGGACTGGCTTACGGGTGGCTTTAGGCAAAGACAAAGTCCCTCACTGCCAGGGCAGCAGCTTGGGTTAACTGAATTATTTTGCCCTCAACTTTTTCTAGCAGGCTGCTGGGAAGCCCTGCTTATCTGGCCAAACCTGTTATCAGCTGGACAAGGCACAGGGTTCCTGCCAGCCACTGCCCGTCCTATCCTGCTTGTTTGGGGTAGTAGGGCCCAAGCGGAGAGGTGGGATTTTAGGAATAAGGTTCCTAAGTCAGCTAGATAGCTGAGGAGGAGACAGCATTTAACATGCAGTTTGAAGCTCCCAGGGAGCAAATGCACACTGCAGAGCTACAGAGCAGAGACTGAATATGCCTGTTGCAGGTTACTGTTTACCAAGCAGGTGATTTTTGCATCACTTTCTGGACGGCTTTAAAGCTGTCAGGTGCAGTGTCAATGGTATTTAGTTTTACGATAAACGTCTTTCCCTAGCATGGACTCTGAAGTAAACCAGTCTACATTTGCAGAACAATAACAGAACTCCACAGAGCATGAAAATTCTCATTTGGGGTGAAGATCTGCTGAATTCCCTTCCAGCCCAGCAAACCCATCTGTGATCTGATCTGTGCACCGAAGCAGGGCCTCGCTGAAGCGCAGTGAGCCTTTTTGCCTGTGCAAAGCACCTTTCAGCACAGGAGATTCAGTCAGCGTTGATTGATGAACAGGTAGTTGCTGGCCCATAACAGGATTTGGGAAGAATATTTTCCATGCCCAGTGTTATTTTGATCTACGTTACTGAATCAAATTCACCTCTCGCCCTCGCCAATCAGGTTACAAACCCCGGCACAAAACCAGCGAGCACGAAGCAGAAGACACGGCACTTTTGCTCATGCTTGTAACATTCCTTCTGCAGATAAGCGACTCCTCTAGATTTACAGCCATACCCTCTCCTTCCCTAAACAAGCAACAGAGAGGATTTGCTACTTCATCACAAAACCCTCATGCTCTCCTGCATAATTCCTGGTGGCTTAGCAGGTTAAGGGTAAATGCTTAGCCCCATCTTTCACCAATACGTGTCAGTGCTCATGCCACATTGGCACAGTCCTTATTCTGGGAGCAGGCAAGCGATGGCAGAGACAGGGAGGGACAGCTGCAGGGACTCAGCTCTAGTCTTTAGCCCAGTTGTTGCACTGGGGTCTGGGGAGACAAAACCAGCACCAGCGATGGGTGCATCAGCTCTGCCCGCCTGCCAGGGACAGCCCAACACCGCGAGGAAGGTCTTTGACTCCCCAGCAGAGATGCTGGCTGGGTGTGTTTGGAAATATCCGTTCTGAAATACAGAGGAGCTGCGCACGGGGAAAATAAATGTGATCTCTACCCAAGTGTTATTTGAGAATGGCATCCCTGGCTGCAGGTGCAGCACACTGGAGTTATCAACATTTTCTATGGTACACGGCGAGCCCAAGGCTTAATTTAGTAACAAGATTACTTGGAGAAAAATAATGTACTGAAAACCTTTATGGGACAAGGAAACATGCCAAAAGTAAACTTGGCCAGTGTACTTAATAGATAGAAACCCATTTGTTTCTTTTTGAGAACTTAATTAAATTTCCCATGAATTCATTTGTAATAACAGTAATAAGCACTATATATGGAAATCTTCAATGAGCTGTTAGCAAGGTAATTTCCTGAATTTGGCTTATATCTTAATAATGTCTAAAGCCAGCTACATTTTAAACTACAGCTGGTATGCATTATTCCATTCTGAGTATGAGGGTGTGTATGCACTTATTTGCAAGCCTGGGTGCGTGAAATAAATGACTTTGGTGCTGCTTGACACCGAGTATTATTGCTTGTAGAATAATGCTTGATCGTATTCTGAAAAGCAGTAAGGAGAGAGTTAACATGATAACTTCTGTTTAACAAAGAAGCCTTCAGGAGGGCAGTGCGCATACCTTACACACTCTGACAGGCTCCTTCAGCGCTCTTTGGATCACTGTCAGTAACTGGGAGGGGAAGGCTTTGAACCAAGCCACCTGGAATCAAACAAGGCGAGCTGTAAGCTCTCCCATGCTCTACAGCCTTCGTGGTGAAATCCAAGAGAAGGACGTTAGAGGGGGAAAGAACCACTTCTCATCAAGAGATGTGCACCCCCAATTTGCAACCCTACCTGCTTCTCAGGCCTTTTTCTGTGCTTTGCATGCACAAACGAGGTACAAATCAGTAGCTAAATGGCAAAGAAGAAATGGTCGCTGCTGTCTAAGGCTGATGACTGTATGGAGGAAGGAGACTTGCTCTCGGAGAGGACAAGCTCCATCAGTGGATGGAAGGAGCTTTCTCCAGCGGCTGCATGTTCTGTGCGCTCAGAGCCCAAGTGCTAATATGGGAGCTGTAATTAAAACATGGCCAAGACTTCTAAAACCTTAACCTCCCTGCCGTTAATTTTGGATGTTATTAAATAAGTATTCCAGTCCTGACAGGGGTAGGGTAAGTCACAGTACAAACAGACATCAGCAATTATCTTAGGGCATGAAGCTGAAATGAAGTGGGTGACAACAGTTGTGGCATACAAAGTATGCGGTCGCTCTTTGGAAGTGCCACAGGAATGCTGGGGAAGAGCTAGAGAAGAGCCCAGCGAAGAAAAACACAGAACAGACATCTGCTGTGGAGGGTGCTGATGTTTCCCCTCATGCCCCAGGCAGGAGAACGCTATGTAAAGAACACAGAAGCAGAGATCCTGTTCAGAGAGTGCAGCAACCCCAGGATAAATTAAAGCCCATTTAAGTCACTCGACTCATCCTCATAGACTTCAGTGAGATCCAGCCCAAAGTGGGAAGGGTGTCAAGAGAACCCCGGGGGATTAACCCTGTGCTCAGCGATGCCAGCTACCCAAGAGTTTGCATGCCTCAGAAGGAAGTGATATTTTATTTTTCATCACAAATATATGGTAACAAACCTTCAGCTCCCTGGGAAGCTTCCTAAGCGCACACAGTGACTCAGTTCAAAAGCTAAAGACCTGGCAGTATAGCCACTTCATCCATAATCTCCTTTTTACAGTTAAGCCAACGCTCCTCATGCAGTAACACAGCTGCCTCAGGGGTTGGCTTGCAGGTCCATACCTCCTTAGGAGCAGCGATGGGGATCCCACCTGGATCTTCTTTCTTCTTCCTGACTCCCCTGAGACAACGCAGGATGCTGAGACATCCAACAGTGTCTGAACCACAGGAAAAAGCCACTCTGCAGAGAATCTCTCCTGGTTATTTTCAGTACCACACTTTGCCAGGCAGCCCGCTGAAAGCTCTGCCCTGCTCCTGCCTGCTAATATACCCTGCCCTCAGCACTAGCCAAGGAGAAGGCACAGCTCGTTCTCGTTAACTATGTCTGTGTCTCCAGCTTTCCAGGGATGCCATGGCCTTGATTACCCCACCTGCCCAAGCAGTATTATTCTGCTGTGACAAGCCCAAGGAGAACCCCTCTGATGATGGGCAGGGATCTGCTACACCCCAACATCCTTCTCACCCCACTGGGGGTTTTGCTCTCAGTATGAGATTTGTTATTATTTTGGAAGTGTTATTACTGCCCCACTATTTTGTGGACTTGTACTCAAGTCTTTAAAGCTTCCTTTACCTAAAGGCAACATGCCCACAGCGGTAACCTCTGATTTTGGCATGACTTCTGTACTGAGGTCAGAGCAATCAGCAGTCTCCCCAGTGATAGCTTCAAAGCAGAGTGTGAGACCTGGGATGCAAGGAGGATCTCTGCCTCCTGTTAATGACTTGCAAAATCAGGAGAAAGAATTCCCTAATGAAACAAGAAGCTTGAGCCTGTGCTTGTGCTCAGGCAAAAGCCCCGTGGGTACATGCTCCATCCTCCTCCTCCTCCTCCGCAGCTCTGCCGGAGGCTCAAGGCCTCCTTGCTAAAGCATTACCCTATATTTCTTGTTTCTTAGATCACCAAGGTGAAAGCGGGAGAGATTTTCCACCCGGGGACGCTCTGCTCTGCACCGGTTTCCTTCGCCCGTCCCTCCAGGTTGTCCTCCTTGCCCGTTCCCAAGGAGCGGTGGCTGCGAAGGGCTGAGCTGGGGAGAGCTGCCTCCGCTTCAAGGGGCAATATTCTGTTACACTGAGTACACCCAGGCTCTGAAGAGAAATAATTAACGGATTATCACTTTGCTTTTATGGGCAAGAGACAACCAATAAACCTACGATATTTAATGGTCAAGAAAACGATCTAAACCAAATTACCACAGGATATCACGAAAGCCCGACCTGCTCCTGTTAATTTGTTCTGAGAAAGCAGCACACGTAACTGAAACAACCACGAAATGAACAGGAGCTTAGCAAAGATTTTGTGCTAAAGGGACCCTTTGCATTTGACGTGCTCTGTCACATTGAATTTTAATTACAACTCCCCCCCCCGGCGCTGGCGCGGGAGGGGAATGCTAACGAGGTGCGGGAGAGGCAGCCCCGGGAAGGGAGCAGCAATGGGAATCTCCAGCCCAGCATTTGCGGAAAGGGCAAGGTCCCCAATCTGATGGCAAGGAGCAGCTGACATAGATGTCGTCAAAGTACAGCTCTTGCTGGTTTAGTTCCTTCTTTAGCTCCTACTCTTTCACCTCAAGTGGTAGGCTAATGGCTGGATTAAAACACATTGAAGTGAATTTAATATATTAAACCATTGCAAGGCACAGCCCATTCGTGACAAGAAACCCACTGAAGGGAATCAGGGTTTAGTTGAACAAATATGACCACAGATCATTTCTGTAATGATTAGTAAGCCGTGGCTTTGAATTACTACAACGTAGTGATGCTTCTTTCTCAGTGTTATGTCTATCAGGATCCTGTTTGTTGAGTTTTATAAAAACGCCTTTGGGAAGCATCGCTCAAAAAACATTGTGTCACCATGGTGGGTCCAGAGCTTAAGTAAATCTGGCAGCGGTCATGTGTAGGTTCCTTGCATGGAATAAGCATTATACACAGACTTAATGCTCTAAAACAATTACAGGCAGCATCAGTAACATCCCTGCTGTTCTCTACCTAGAAAGAAAGAAAATGTCTTAATCAGATGGTGATCATTAAATGTGCCAAGTATTAATGCAGCAAAAGCTTCCAAACATATGGGATGCTGAGATATATCTCCACAAAAGGTAATCAGGCCATTAGAGGTCCATGTAAAGATTCAAGAAAGGACAGAGTGAATTTGGAATACAAAACCCACTTTCAAAACCTGATAGGTATTTAGAGGCTACTCAGAATATTACATCTCCTCGAGGTCTAGCTGAAGTCAAGCAGAGACATTCACAGTATTCAACTGGGCATCCTGTGCATTGTGAAGGTATTTCAGACCTCTTCTTGCTTCTCTCTCCACCAAAAAATGAAACAAAATTTGTATTTCTCAAAATGATCAAAAGCACCTTTTTTTTTTTTTTTTTTTATTATGCTATTCAAACATCAGCCAGCCTTCGCAGAAATGCAAAGTCTGCTTATCAGGACGAAGGGCTGATCTACATAGATTGTGTGACAATTCATAAAATCCTTAGGGATCAGAACAAAGGCTTTCACACTGCTTTTGTTGTAAGAGTGTGATCTATTCCTGAGGGGAAATTCTGTGTTATATTGCTGTCTGCTTGCACAATAGAAAGATGTTTTTCCTGCATTATTGGGGTTAGTAATGCAATGTTTGCTATTTCATCACTGTATACTCCTGCCAAAAGAATTTGTATTACCTCATGCACTATTGATAAAATGGAGCTTCTTGGGGAAAAAGGGTTCACCCAGTGAAATAAATCAGACAGGAGTTTTATAAAATGAAAATACTATTTAAAGCTATAAATTACCTTTAAACTGCAACATGTGTTGCTGTGCTCTGTTCTTGGTTTCTATAGTTTCTGTAGTCTATTTTCTATGTTTTTCATAGTTTCTATAGTTTATTCTCATCTTCTTTTTCTGTCTTTCCGTTCTCCTATTCTGTAAGTAATAATTAGCTCATTTAAAATTTCCCAGTGGGTAAATGTGGCTGGTTTGTGCCACTTAACAGTAGCATAAGGCAGGGTAAGATCTGTATCTTTGATATTGCAGCAACACTGTTTTCAACCACAGTAAGCGCTTCCTTCGCTTTAGCATCGAAGGTACGTACTAATTTTCTTCAGCAACATTTCTTTCTGCCTTTTGCCGGAACGGGACACTATCAATAAAGCAGCAACAGAAGAGAGAATGAGCAGCCTTATTCCTGAAGCATCTAGAAATTCAGGGTGGACAACTAAATTACTTATTCACCCTAAAATGTTATAATCTTTACATTTCTTTCACAGGGTATAAAACATGCCCAGTGATTTTACCTATTGCAAGATTTAGGGGTTTATGTTTTGCACGAAAAAGCCTAATGGAATCTGGAGGGTTGATAAAGTCCGTAAAAAGGACAGACAGATTTCACAGAGCAAGAAGAAGCTAAACTTTTTAAAAAGTCATAAATCATGTATTCCTCCCTCACGTAAATTTTCGAGGGTGGTTTTCAATACTCTGATGTGAAAGTAGAAGAGCTCCTGGCATAGTTCAAAGCATGACTGCATTGATGTGAGGGCACAAAGGCCAGCTGGGAATGTCTCTGCATTACAGAAGTAATTTTCAAAGAGATTTTAAGTAAAAAATACTCATCCTTCTACATACATGTATTGTTTATATACATGCATACGAATGTATTTTTACTTTCCCCAAGCCGCATGCTCGGCAGCGTGGCCAGTCCCAGGCCAGCCCATATGGTTCCCTATGGTAGGCTGAGCTGCTCTGGCTCACAGGTATGGCTTTCGTGTCAACCCTGCTACTCCCAGGTTCCACAGGGAGTGAGAAAGTTGAGCCCTAATGAATGGCTCAATAAGGCAAAGGAAGAATTGTCTAATTCTACAGAGGTGTTTGATGCTATTTTCTCCTCCAGTATTTCATGTGTTTCATGTTCAGAGCCTATCTGACCAGGACGGGCTCTGAGCATCCACCAGCCATCAGTGCCAGAGGGAAACTCAGCCTTTCAGTCAGCACAAATTCCCATCAGGCGAACCTCTAATTCTTCCCTAATTAAGCTTGGCAGATGAAGCTGAATGAAAACCATGTTGTGTTCCATCCAGCGTTTCAAGGGGTCTTTGCTAAATCAGAAAGAAGTACTTTAATCTGTGTAAGGAGATATTTTAAGCGCAAAACTGTGTCTGGAAAGTCAAATCCTTTATGCATCCCTCAGGCAGATGAAAAGATTCCCCCTGGCAGAGCAGGAGAGTACTGAAGTCTCCTATAGCAACTGGCTGCTAGCAACGGTAACAAACAGTCTGTTGTCCGATTATTTCAACTTTCTGAATTATTCCATGAGAGGCAGAGAGAGCGGGAGGCTGACCGTGCACGGGCTTCTAATTTTTGCACCCTGAGGGACTCAAGCCTTAATTTGGCCAGAGACAGAGAAGATCATGAACTTGATACCTTTGTGCCTCAGTTTCCCTTCCCCAAAAGAGGAATAGCATTTTGTTTCCTTTCTCACTCCCGTATAGGATGCAGAAGTCCAGGGAAGTAGATAAACCAGAGACTCCACATGAGTCAAAATTATTGCTTGTACATATTTGTGCTGTATTTGCAAGGAATCCTGCTGGCTTAAGTAGGAATAAAAAGTTGGACAGATATTTCCTGGCATCTCGAGCAAGTGGACTTAATATTTCAGTTGGTTTTATGTTTCAAAATAAAAAGGCGAGGTTGTTTCCACTAAAAGGGCCTCACAAAGCTAGGCAGCTTCATGAGATGAGGGTTTTGGGCCACTGTATTAGAGATAAGAGAGCTTACACCTATGCTTTTGCTATGCAATCACTGGAGCACCCGCCTGTGCTGGTGTCCCATGTGAAAACGAGGCAGACCCAAGCATTTCTGCAGCTTGCAAATGGCCAATTCTCTTTAGTCTGCACCTTTCTGAGGATTATCAGTTTGGGGGATTATCAATCAAAGTTCACCTTTTGAAGGAAAAACCTCCTACCACCCTCAAACTTGCTATTACCCTTCCCCATATACTGCATTTCTACTCCCATTTGGATTCTCTGCTTGGATTTCCCCCCGGTGCTGCCTAGAGCAGAGAGCAGCCATATCCCTGTGCTCCTCAGGGTGCTCCTTCCCTCCCTCCGGCCAAGGGGGAGGCTTGAAAATCCCCACAAAGTGCTCAAGGATCTGCTTTTGTGCAATGAAAAGATTACAGTCGAAGCAGATAAGCTTTTTACTCGGTACCTGTGATGCATGTTACATACCGCCTCTGGCAATATCATGAGCTGCTGCTTGTAATGGAGGCTCACTCTACAAAAAAAATAATGGATTTCATCCGCTCTAATGCCCGGAGGGGAACGGACCGTCCACCTTAATAGAAATTAGGTCTATACGGCCCTTGAAACACCTGGCTTGGTTTACACTCCAATGCCACGAAAATATTCACGTTTAATCGGGAAACTGTCAACACAAATGTCAAAATGCCTTTCTGTGAGAAACAAGGGCAATTTACTTTAAAATTAACTACTCAATTGGTTTTCATAGAAAAAGCAATGCACTGACTCCATCGTGACAAGCTTGCTCATTTTTCATCTGTGTTGTCTTATTATGCAGGATCCCATCAAATGATACCGTTTTCTCTCCCCACAGCAAAGCCCAGGAAAAAACCTACTCTTCTACGCTAGCTTTTTACATGTAGGACTTGCCCAAAAGCCAGAAAGCCAGAATAACATAGTAGTGATTAATAATACATAGCCCAAACGGTCATACATAATCTGTGGGGTTATGAATCTCAGCTTTACAGCTCTTCTTTTTAATCCTTTCTATTGTGTTGGCTTCATCTGACTAGGTTAAAATTAATCTTGTAACCCCCAAATGGCATTTTCTTCCCACCGGTTACTCCTCCGCTCTCAGCGGGTGCTGGGTGGTGCCGCTGGTGAGGTTTGCTGCGTGCGTGGATGCAGTTGTTCTGCTTCTCAAGAAAAATGCAAAACGCCGACAACCCCCGAAAGCCCTGAGATGCACGGCCAGGTCATTCGTATTTGCTGCTACCACGTTCTTTCTCAAGCCCATACGATGGGTTTGATCTTGCATCCAACGCACTCTGCCACGTACACGCAGCTTGCGATTTGACCCCAGGATGGACTTTACAAACCAGAGAATAAAATACCCTGCTAGCAGCCTCCTTTTGAGGCCCAAGGATGAGGGATGTAATGTTTGGATATCTGGATTAATGGTATCCCACTGTCAGGAAAGAGCAAGCACAGGGTAGGAGTCCACAGGCTTTCCTTGCAGACAGTGGAGGTCGGTGGGAAATGGTATTTTGAAACAAGAAGTGAAAACAGTTTTATCTAACCCAAGATGGAGCTGATGTGAAAATCCAGCCGCAGGAAGCCTGCTGAGCAAACCCGGTTCGCCGGAGAGTGAAGCCATGAGGTGCTCGGGCTACACCAGGCGTATCACTCTGGTTTGGAATCAAATACTTTGATTTTTGGCATAAATACTGGGGAGGAGGGACTGGGGTTTATTTTAAAAGGCCTTACTTTTCTGCCAAAGGAAGAAGTTCTTTTGGTTTTAATAAAACATCCAGTCTTGACAGAACGCTTTTGCCAACTTAGCTCCAGCTTCTGAAGGACGCAGGTGCCACAGGCTCCCATCAGCACCGCTGCCACGGCTGCGCACCTGATGCTGCTGAGAGACGATCGTTTGCGGTGAAGGAACCCAAGGCAACAAGCTAACACACGCCTGTTTTCCTACTGTGCTGTCAAAAGCTGAGCACCAACTACACCAACAGCAACCCCCCCTGCCCCAGGAGCCTTGTCGTTCTCATAAAACAATTTAAGCACGTTACAGCAATGTCAGTGCCTTCTGAGGTGGGCAACATCTTGTTATGTGTAATATGTCAGAGCAGAAGACAATTATAATATAGCACATGCCTTCACAGCTGGAGGTCAACCTGTGTAACACAAGCTAGGCTTATTGCTAAGCTTTCTTACGATGCATAATCTCATATGTAAAAAAAAATGCAATATATTGCAAAAAAGAAAAAAAAAAAGCCAGTGCTCTCTGTTGGCCTCTTCCTTGAGGATGAAAAGAAAAATGCATAAAGTGCAGAAGAAAATTACTTCAGGCAAGTGACCTGATCTCAGAAGAGTTCAGGTCCTTGTGAGCTCCATCACCTTTAAAAACACAGAGGAAATCTGATAAGAAAAAGAATGGGATTGTTGTAATTTGATGGTAACTTGGAAATCTGATAAGAAAAAGAATGGGATTATTGTAATTTGATGGTAACTTGAGGGCTGGCCCCAACCCATCTCTCTTTGAAGTCAATGGAGAGATGACAATTTCATTAAGTCAGTGACAGTTTCATGAAGTCCTAGTGAAAGACTAATACACATGGCTTGTTCGCCCCTGGTTTAAACCGTAGGGTGGATCACAGTTCTGTAAGTGATTCACAGCATGTCAGGGGATGCATTCCTGAGACAGGTACGGAGGTACCGCATAACTCATAGTGACATATCGCTGCCTTGATGAGCTGCTACTTTGGCTTTTTTTCACTATTAAATCACTCTCTCAGAATATGGCTCTTACGGGTATATATAATCTAAATGAGCCATTATGGCAGCGAGGGTTGCTCTGGGAAGCGCAGGGACCTTTCTGCTGGCTGCCTAACGGAGTGCGCGTGGAAGCTCAGTTCATCCAGCACCGAGCAATGCTTTTCAATTCACCAAGAAAATGGGACCAGGCTTATTTTGCCATACATCCAACACACACAAAGTTAAATTTTCCCGCTGACTGCAATCGCATGTATATCTCACCATATTTTTATCTGGAGGGAAGGTGTGATAGGTGAAGGACAAGTTTTGGGTGACACTGCACCAAGGCACCTGCCATCTGAAAACCATTCAGGGCTGCCCGTAACTGGGTCGTCTTCGTTACTTTGTGAAGTCTGCTCTTGGTGGCTTCTCAACACAGCTACAAGGAGATCGTACCAGGACAATACACTATTATGTTTGAAGGGAGAATAAATGAAAAAAAGAAAAGCTCTCCATCACAAATAACTATTCCCCATGATTGATTATATTCGTTTTGACCCTTATATAATAAGGCTCTTAATCTACAGTGTGATTAAAATAAGCAGGAGATTAAAATAAAGAGATCGGCAAGAAAAAAGGTGAAGGAGACAGAGAAGCTAACTTTTTGAGTTTTATCTCTGATGTGAAGAAATTAGGATTCGAGAAAACATTCCTGAATAGTTCTGGGAGCAAAGGCAGCACCATGTTACTTTAATATGAAAGGGAAAATGCTTCTGGAGTCCGGGGCCGTTTGCACCTTAGATTTGGGACTCAGACATGTTTTTGAGGCCACCTTTTTCTAAGTAGCCCACTGATTTAAGATTTTGAACATGCCAAGAGCTAAGACCTAAATTCCAGGTGAGATTCTACAGTCTCAAAACAGTGAAACCAAAAAACAGTGACCAAGCTGGACAATGCTAACGCCTGTCTCTGCTCTGGTTACCTGCTCTGAGACCTAGCTATAATGCTCACCTGGACTTCAGCAGTGCTCTCAGAATTAATGCGTGGAAAGGATTTGAAAGGTTATTTGAAGTTCAGTGTCATGTACAAACTGGGGCTAGGAAATGTAGATAAATCATAAGGAAAATAACGAAGTTCCTTCAGGAGTATTTCTATCACTAGGTCTTTGATTTAATTATTTGCCTGATTCCAGAATACAACCCAGAAACCACTTCTGATGCAAGCTATTCAGTAAGCAGAAGGAATTGTGCATGATTTTGATGTATTGATTAAACTGCCACTGAACGATTTGAGATGAAGATCGAATACTCTGAAAGTAATAACATATGATTGAAGCTGACGCTTTCTATGGATTGGAATGGACGGCTTTTTCTGCCACACTCCTATCATTTATCGGAACACTAATAATATTTATTACTTTACGACTTAGAGCTCGCTAGCTAGATTTAGACAAAACTAAAGCTGCACGGGCCAAGCAAACCCATTTACTTTTAGGCATTTAAAGCTGGACAAGGCAAAGCGTATGAAAAATGCAGTAGAGAAAATCAGTGCTTCTGAGATAACTCTGAAGACGCCAGTGCAGAGGCAGCACGTCCTTTCTGGACCAGCTAATCCCAAACTGGGATACGTGTCCTTCAGCCCCACCTGCCAGTCATCTGCCAGACTCCAATCTTTGCACCCACGGACACGGAGCATCTTCACAGCACCCAGCTGAGAGCCAAAAGCCCACGACTCTGTATAGGCATTGCTAGAAAACCATGAACAAATTAGTCAAAAGGGAGGAATACAGTAACCATTCCAATTAAAAATACAGGTCCACTCTGTCTTTTGCTGGCCATGCTCCCAGCTGCACCTCAGTGGCCGGAGAAGACCCTGTTCCCTCTCAAATCTTGTGTTTCCCACACAGGCCAGAGAGAGTTGAAGGTTTGCGTCCTTAAAGCATCTGACAGCTAAAATCCATAGACAGAGTTATGAACTGCAACCATTTGAGACTCATTTTTTACCTGAAAATACACCACATTTAAATTTTCTGTGCTCTTTCCCTTTCTGCTATGGAGTTTTCCTGACAACTTTCTTTCTCCAATTTCGGCAGATCCCAACAACCCCAATTCTGAGCACTCTTTCAACTAATTGCACAGCTCCTCTCTCAATAATGTAATCTCCGTTAATAATTTATCAAATATGTTTGAGTCATCAGACCAAAAAGGTCATACAAAGATAGTGACTATGAAATGGAAAATGTGTTGGTCAGGTAGCTTAATGAATTGCAGATGCATGCTCATAACTTGGAAAAACTGAAGCACATCACATTTTGGGGGACAATAAAGCCTTGAAGTGCGTTATGGATTTATGACCACAAACAAAGCTACAGCATAAAAAAATATTGTCATTACCTAAATATGCAAATATGCCAAGTATTCAGTATGCGAGAGAAAAGCATATCTATTTGTCTAGTCTTATAAGCTATTTGCAGACTAATGAAAATGAACTTTTCTGCATTATCTGATCATGGAGCATGCAAAGAGCAATTTGTACTTCAATAGTGCTACTGTGGAGTTATGATTTAGGGGTCTTATTTATCAGCCCCGTTGGCTCTGACAGGGCTCAGCAACCCAGGTTTTATGTTTTGCAGTTTGCATGTCTAGTCACATCCCGAGCGGTGGCTGCCCTTGGCTATTAGATAAGTGAATATATGAAGATAAAACGCTTCTGGAGGAAGACTCTGCATTTTCAGTCGATCCCGAGGGAATTTTAAAGGCAGCGTTCCCTTCCATAGCTGAAATGTCTACATGGAGAAGCCGTCTCTGTTTCTTAGCAAGTTTGCAAGGCAAAGCTGTGGATTTGAAGACGGTCTTCAGCTCCGTACTGAACACGTACCTTGTGCCTTCCCTTGCCTTCCAGCAGCCGCTCGGCCAGCCGAGGACAGGTACTGGCTACAAGGAGGTTCTCAGCTTGTTCAGCTCTGGGTAAATTGCTCCAACGATGATACATCCTCGTTAGTCATGCCAGGGGTGATCGGGCAGCAAATTTGCCTTCATCGCAGTCCTGTTCTGCTTACTGGAGAGTGAGGGGAAAACCACGCTCGGATTTGAGGATGAACAGTTTAATGGAGCGCTGAATCCACGTCTCTGACCTTGCACGTCTGCAGGGTGCCCTCCGAGTGACAGAGTGTGTATCCACTTTGATGAATAAAGCTTTAAGGACATAACTTCACGTTATCTAACATCAAACCTAAACATTCTCTGTGTTACAGGGCTGTAATTTATTTAAATTTCTCACTGAAGCATTACGCCACAAAAGTCATAAGCGCTGAAGGACCCCTCTGCCCAGGCAGTCGTCAGGTGTGCAGAAGGGAGAGGTCACCAATATGCCGAGGTGGCCACCCCCCTCTCCCATCCCACCTCTCCAGGGTGGCAAAATCGCCTCCTGCCCGCAAGGTCAGTACCTTAAAGGCTAGATG
>JANXJC010000037.1:18875829-18887531 GCA_027564655.1 Leptodon cayanensis | reverse complement strand
AGCTGACCCAAAGTGGCCAACGGGGTATTCCATACCATGGGACGTCATGTAAACTGGGGGGAGTGGGGGTGGGGTGGAAGTTCGCCGCTCGGGGACTAACTGGGTGTCCGGCAGGTGGTGAGCAATTGCACTGCGCATCATTTGTCTAAACACTACTTAGCAAAAACTGAAAACATCAGCGTGTTATCCACATTCTTCTCATACTGAACCCAAAACATAGCTCTGTACCAGCTACTGGGAAGACAATTAACTCTATCCCAGCCAAAACCAGGACAAATGAAACCAGGACAAATACTGACCGGCATGAGTCTGATTAGTTGCCAAAAAATCTTAGAACAGCTGAGAAGACAGTCTGGATGGCACAACTGTCCTGGCAGTTGTCTTGGCAGGTAGGGAGGCTGCCTGGCCAGCCTAGCATCAGTATCAAAGATTATTTAAATAAGTTAGTGGATTGGACTGGATTGTGCTGATCTCTTTCTATTGTCATTGTGGACCATCAGCTGTCAACAAAGGAAAATGTTACTGAACCATATACTTGAGGTGGTTTGCTTTTGTGGACAGAGCTGTCAACAGCAATGAAAAAAACCCTTCCATCACAAAATTAGAAAGTTGTGCCCCAGGAAACAAAATACTTGAAGGCCATAAGAACCATTTCAATCTTTCCACTTCAGGCTTAGTACTTATTTATTTCAGGATGGAAGGGAGAGGAGAGGGCAAAACTAATGAGGAAAGGGTGCTACATGGGTTAATCTTGCATGGTGGGGCAAGTGAATGGAGGAAGAGATGCCCGGTCTTGGAAGGAATCAGGAGTGGGCATCCCCTGGGACCCCGGGGGTTAAGGCCAGGCGGGCGCAGGTGCGGGGGTTGAGGGCTGACATCTGAACGCAAAGTGAAAAATCACCTCTTGCAGAATCTGATAAGTGGCTGGGGAAGCTTGACTGTGCAAGCCAATTTAAGCTCAATAAGTCTGTAAGAAATGGAGAGATAAATCAAAGCAATAAAATACAATGCAGCAAACCTGGGTGGCTGTTGTGGCACTTGATCATTTTGCATGTTGGGTTCTGCTGGCATTCGTGAAGCCGGCGAAGGTATGCAATTCAAGGACCTGAGAAGAATGGTTTCCCCGGTATGGAAAACACTGAATGATCAGCTGAATATATTCCTCACTAAACCTCTTCGTACTGTCTTAAATGAGGTGACCTTTTCCCCGCATGGAATTATTTACAGCACCTTTGTGCCATTTGGCAGCATTGTTTTCACACTGCTGGCCCCTATCAGAATGCCCCAGGAGCATCCAAAATAGAAACAGGAGCACCCTCACCTTCCAGCAAATACATCGCCGGCCTATGGCAGGACAGGAAATTAAAAAATTCGCTTGTCATCTTCCAAGTATGACGTGACCTCTGCATCATAGGAAGAAATCTACCCCATAAGGTTAAATCACTACTTATCTGCTTAATGTCAATCAGACATTAAGCAGATTGACTGGGAGATTCAATTTATTTATTTTTAAATGGGAACCCAAACAACTTAATACTCCTTGACTTAATCTGCTGGCAGGCTGGGTATCCAATTTATTGTGTTTATTTATTTATTTATTTGTTTGTTTATGCCTCTCTTCGCCTCCTGTGGCCCGTGGGTTCCTATGGGAGTGGATGCTTTGTAACTGGGCTTTTGTAGCAATGGGTGAAACCCACACAGAGATTATCCTTGCTGTATAGACATCTGCATTGGCTGCATTGACTTTAACAGCAATTTTTAAGCATAGGCTCTTGTGGATTATCCGCATGCTTTGGTGAATACAAATCAACTTGCAGTTAAGATTAAGACACAACAATTTCCATATCTGGAAAGCGTACGATTATTAATGGAAAAAAGTAGTAAGGTAGCGTACAGGTTGCAAGGTATAGTCAGCAATTTGAATAAATGGCTATGTGTGAAGAACACTGGAATTAAGAACCTTTTACAGTTTAAGAAAGCAGAAAATGTAGATCTAGGATGGCATTCATTAAACATGACCCAAACTGTTCTAATCCTTTCCCATGAAATCGTCATCTTCTAAGCTGTAACATGTTAAGTATACCTAAGAAATAAAGCTGATTTAATACCCTTTTATACAGCTGTACCCCTGAAACGAAGGGTGGCAGGTTACCACCTCACTTTTATTCTTTTGATCTAGGTTCCCTGTTAGTTAAAGGAGGTTAGAGGGAAACTAGCAAGGACCTGATGACGATTTAATCACTGCGGTGATTACCATGTGGTAATTAAAGGCTTGCTGCTGTGAGGTGCCCTATACTTTCAATGCCTTCACAGATGAGTTTTTCTACTGGTAGCAGATAGTCTTTTCTAAACGAGCAGAGTGGGATTTTCAAAAGCATGTGTAGGAGTCTGGGTAACTTGAGTTTTAATGAGTCAGGTGCTTGTGGATAATTTCTGGAAGCTCCAACATATTGTGGTGTAATCAGAGATTTTGTTTGTTTGTTTATACAGTATAAGAAAATGTACATGCTGGCTGTCTTCTAGACACAAAAATCTATCGCATCCAGCCTTCCATGCTGATCTGCATGGGCCAGAAACTCCCCCCGCCCCGCCTTTTCTTCTGGTTTTAAACTCTATTCTCAATTTCAAGAAGAGGAGAAAACAAGGCATACTCTAGTTCAAGTAGTCTCATTGCAATGCCTCCCATCTTTGTGAAGCAGCTAAAGTCTGCCCTGAAGTAAGATGTTAAAAATCATAGCTGGCTTTAAGGTTTCTTCCTGATGCAGCCCCACCTTTTTCATACACAGATGCTTTCTGTATTATCTAAATCCTCCCTGCCACATGCTTTTCTGACCTCTTCTTTAAACCTTCTGGAAGTGGAGATGCCTACGGTATCAGGTAATAGAGATGAGTATTTGGAGAAAGTTCAGAGTCTATTCTGACTGTGGAACAAGCTTTAAAATCACTCTATGAAATTGTCCAGAACTGCTTTGAAAGGGTCTCTGACAGGGCCCTGAGGGCACTGATAAGCCCTAATGGCCTTGACAAGCCTCACCTGCTGCCTCCACCCACTCCCATGGGCCCAGGAACCCATTTAAATTCAGCTGGGGTCATTTACTTTCTCTTCTGAGCTATATTAGAACAGTGCTGGTTTCCAGCTTAGCTATGCATGGTTGTGGACCCTGCTGCAGAGACGGGATTCCCTGCTTAACCACGGACCTGTCTTCTCCATGAATTTATCTCATGATCTGGACTTGCACATGAAGCTGGTCACCAGCTCTGGACCTGCCTTGCTCAGATACCAAAGGGCTGAGCCCCACTCTACTGTAGTGCCATGCTCTGCTCCATCTCCCTTAGGGATCTGCCGTCTCTCTCTGCTCCCTGATGGTCTCTTTGCCAAAGGTAAGATCAACTATACCAACTTTTTCCACAGTAAACACTTTCTTAATCTATTTTTTTTAAACCCTGTGGAGCGTTTTGGCTACTACTACACTGTAGAAGTGAGATTTTGAGCATGTGTTGCTGATGCGGTGTCTGGAGGCATTGTGGAGTTCAGCTTATCTCCTGGGTTTGTTGAGCTTCATACTAATGTTTTTTCATTGATGTTGTGTGGATTACACACAGGACTTGAATCATAGGGTAAATACGCTGCTAAAATGTGGCTTAGATTATGAGTTTTGCCAGGGTCATTCTTACTGTGTTTTTTGGAGAACATTTAATACATGGCTTTATCTTCATGGAGTTATGTGGTATTCTCCCTTAAATCACAGATGAGTTTCACGATGGACATGCTTGTAGGCTCTGTCCCTTGATATACGGAGAGGCCAAGACTCTCCATGAGTGTAATTGCATAGTTGACTCATTCACCAGAAGTCATTTCAGAGTACCCAAGAAGAGCACTCTGGGGGCTGAGAGCACTAATGGAAGGTCAACAAGTTCATTTTAGATGGCTCAGGGTCAGAGTCTGAGCTCAACTGCATTACTGAAGAGACAGAGCAAATCTCATGGGCTAAATGCCGCTATTCCTCCTTGACACACGCATAACAAAACTGGAATGTACCCTTCAGAGCCATTTCAGCTTGTATGATCAAATAAACAGGAGCCAACAAGCAGGACCCTGTTTGTCAGAATTATGTCCACTGACCCCCTTCCAGTATTTTTAGCTGATGAAATGCCTCTAGTGTTATGCTGTTTTCCATCTTAATGTGTCTTCCTAGACTGGCTGGTGGAAAGGCAAAACAAAAAGCTCTCACATCAAATTCCCATGTAGCCACCAAGATATGCCGTGGCTAGCAGAGTAGCTGTGCTTCTGGTTTATGGCTGTCAAATGTGCCTGGAGATAGAAGCAGAGTAGCCTCAAGCTCTGGCCCTGACATAGGAGAACTACAATAAGTGTAAAGCTGTTCTTTTCTTGATGCATCAAAAAGAAGTTTGACAGCCCTTTCCTTGTGAGCAAACAAAATCACAGGACAATAAAGTGGTGGAGAACAGGCTCGGGCACATTGTAAAATGATCTGTAGAAAGAGAAACTAATAGGTAAAGTTCTAAAAGCATTAATTTTATGGTGGGATGGAAGCTTAAATACAGTGTCTTGCAAGCAGCCTTTCCCCTGCATCCCAGAAGTGCTGCAGTTACAGCCACTAACTCGGTATGTGTACAGTGGTTGTCCTTGCAGCTTGCCCTGCCCGTCCATGGGGGTTGAGCCTCCAGCAAACCAGGGCTTCAGGGCTAATGAGCCTCACTTTATTAGCCTCATATACTGGAGTAGTTCGTAATGAGTGTGATAGATGTTTGGGTCTCAGATAGAGTTCAGAATATGTAGTTTAGCAAAGACTGAAAAGGGGAGTAGGTAAAGTTCTGGAGACATTTTGAGCAAAAGACACACAGAAGGTGTCTGTGCATGAGGATGGATTTGTGAGAAGGACTGGGACTCAGGAGTGTAGCTTTCTTGCTGGTCAACCTGTTCTCCTTTCTGATCCTTAGCTATCTCCATCTATAAAAAGTCAGGGAAGCTGCTAACACTTACCTTTGTAATGTGCCTTTGAATGTCCTGATGAGACAGAGTAGTGTTTTTATTAATACATGGCAAGGTCTATAGGTCCCCTTGGCTTGAGAAGGCCAGACTTTAAACAGTTTGAATAACATTTTGAAATACCAGGGACACAACTCAGGACTAATATTATTCCAGGAACAAATTGGGAAATTGTTTTGTAAGTGTATCTTTGAAAATCAACGGCTATTCAAATCATTCTGAATGCAAAAATCTATCAGGAATATGAATGTAAAAACTTTTTATAGTTTCTGATCAGGTATAAATATATAGGGATGCAGAGGAATGCTGAGAAGCAGAATCCCTTCTAGCATTAATAGTGCTGCAAAGATAGGAGTGTGTGTCCTCTGGAAAGAGACTTTCTTGCTCAGCAGTGGTTTGGAGACCTACAGTAATTGCTGGGTGAAATACTATGGCCTGTGGAGTGCAAGGTGGTTGGACTGAGTGACTGTAATGAGCCACTCTGCACTTTGTAATCTGCCTTTAATTCTGTGGAAACAATAATAAGATCAGTGAATAATGAAGTGGGAGAAATGCAAGAAAAGCCCAGTAGATCATGCTGTCAGCCATCAGAATAACTATCATTTCTCTGAGAACAGTTTTAGCAATAAAAGGAGTAACACTCATGCCTTTGGCTTGTTTTCTCTTGTTATTATTGAGCATAGATAAAGGGAAGGTCTGAGAGCATGTGTAGGACCTGGGTGTGTGTTTCTTGTCCTGCTGTTAGCCTGCAGAACTGCCTCTTATTTAGGAAATAGAAAAATTAAGGGCCTTAAAGCCAAAAAAATTGCAAAATTGTTCAGCTCCTTCTGCAGACTTTATCTGCAGTCTCTGCACTCAGCTATTGTGTCAAGTCTGTGTGTAGGAGACAGTATCTCATTTGCAGTACAAATGGATGATATGGGTAGATGGAATAGATCATTGCAAGCTCGGAGAATGGACATGCAGGGAGATGCCATGAGTAGAGCTCAGGTTCACTCATCTAATTTTAGTCCCCTAAACATGGGCATCGAAGTCTGTCTGCATGAAGGACAGAAAAGTGGGGGTTTATCACCAAGTCTTTCCCTAACATGGGGAGACTAAAACTGGGAGCAGGGCACTGGGTGTAAGCATCGCTCATACATGTAGGAAAGAGCAAATTATCAAGACTAACAGGGGTTAGCATCATTACACTTTCTAACTGCCTTAGCAGATATTCTTCTAAAATACTACAAACAGAACAACATTTAAATGAAAACTGAAGATTGTGCAGCAATATTTAAGACATTATTTACTGTTGGACCTAATTGGCAACCCTAGTTTTTTTGCCCATGTTTAACATTGTATTGATGTAGCTTAGTGCCTTAGAATGGCATCAATGTATCGAAATTCAAGGCAAGGTGTAACTCAAATAATTTAAAAGCCTGCGGGTTTTTAAATTAATGAGGTCTTGCCGATACCTATGCTTTGAAGAGAACTTCTGAAAGTTGTGTTTGGGCACATCGTTGAATAAAAAGCAAGAACGTCATCTGTTTCAGTTCTGTTTGAGACTGGGCACACCCCAAAAAGCTCACTTTCTGGCACTTAGAGGACTTAAATTTTAGTTGCTTCTCTGCTAGTATGGTAAGACTGGACAGTGCTATTTCTCATCTCCCAGTTTTCCCGTCTGTAAACCAGGGAAAGCAACAGCTTCCTTTGTAAAGCAGTTCAGGTCCCTCCGAACCCTGTGTAAAAGCCAAGGTACTGTTATGGAAATGCTGCAGTTTTAACTTTTAAACAGTATGTTGAAAGCCCTTTTGGCTGCTGTCAATAATAACGGGCATTATTGAAACTGGGCAGGGTACCAAGAATTGTTATCTCGCTAACCAATGGAATCCTTATTCCCAGCGATAACCCAACATCTGCAACATGAAGATTCTCTAACAGATCTCATTTTGGCCACAAATAAGGCAGGAAAGACCCTTTGTCAGGCAAGGGTAAGAAAAGCACTGCTGATGTAGGAAGACTTCTCTTGCCTGTGGTTACCAGGGCTGAATGCATCCCACACCCTTTATTTGATAACTGGTGTTAAGGGAACAGCTTGAAACAAGACAATCAGGAAAACGTGGTTAATTATTTTGGACAGCACACAAGAACCTACGCCTGAAAACAGAACAGAGCTGTGTAATGGTGCAGAGGTAGAGGAAGACACCTCCGCCCTGTCAAGCTTTATAAAAGTGGCTGGTGCAAACAGGCAGCTCGCATCAGGAGTGCACTGGTGCCCCAGCAATATTTCAGGAGCCCCACTGATAGCTGAGGTTAAGCCTGTATGAATGTATTTGCTGAATTTGGACCTTGGGCTTGAATCCTGACATCTAGAAGTTGGCTTTTTAAAGACTTTCTCAGGACTTAGGTCTGCCGGTGTATTTTTATAACAATAGTTTGTGTGTTTTGGCAGTTAAGGTAAATTACATCATTTTAGTCTATCTTTCTGCATTTTATTTACCTCATTTCCTTTTCTAAAAATATGCAAAAGCTGACTAATTGAAGATATGAATCTGAAAACAGATAGGGAAAAGCCAGCAACCTCTTGTCTCCCACTTCTTCATTTAAACCACATCAGCCACATCAAACCACAAAAATAGATGCTGCTTACAAAAGGTCTTGATGAGGAACAGACTCCAGGATATTTTGGAGGCAGGAAAATGGGAAGGGTGGGTGGGGGGCTTCAACTTCTTTTTCTTATGGAGGAGGGTTGTGCTCAGGAGAGCAACCAGCCTGTCAGCCTCACCGAGCTCTGTAGAGCTGCTTGAAGCTCTTGCCTGTTCTGGAGGCTCCAGCCCTCTTCACGATAGAAACGTGGGAAATCAGTTTGCACAAGCACAAAAAGAATGTGTATGGTAAAGACTTTTCTATCCAGCTCGGCAGACCTGTTCTGAAAGGGGAAAAAAAACATTATAACTGGGAAATCATTTTAGCTGTGGGCATCCAAATTGTTTTTCAGGATTGAGCAGCTTTTAGAATCTGCACAATCTGGTTTAGATTTGAAACACAACAGGTGGCTTGTGGCATTTCTGGAGCTTATGTGAGGTGGCTATGGGAATTTGGAGTTGATTGTAGTCTACCTTGGATTGTTTCTAACATATTGTGTGCCCATACGGTAAAGGTTTATGCACATACTTGGATCTCCACCACTTGCCTGCAAAATGAATATGGATCACTTCCAAGCTTCTTGCTATCATTCTCTTCTGGAGGTTTGTGCTCCACCGCAAGTGCACAGCTCCAGCATGTGAGCGCTTGTCTCGGCTTTAGGACAAAATCAGCCAACTTAGCTGAAATCGGCAACAAAAACATTCTGAGCTAAGCTGGCTGACTTTGCATGAGCCTGTATTCTGATTTTCCAGTTGGGATGCAGGGAAGGAACCTCCAGTCATGCAAAGTGGTTTACTGCTGGAGATACAATGTTTTTCCAGCTCTAGAAGAACCTGAAAGAGGTTTTTTGGCATCAGTGTAAGCAGCAGCTCCTCTACAAAAGCCCCCCAAAAACTGGATACCTGCTGCTAGCACACCTGGGTGAAGATTGGCTGTGCAGAGGGTATGAAATACAGCAAGTCTGTGCCTTGCCATAGCTCAAGTGATGCTCACTTCAGCATCTGTGTATGTCAATGCCAGACTACATAAACAGCTTGTCTTTATTGGGGTCTCCCAGAAGAATGCTGCAATGGGTTAGACTAGCAGTCCATTTAGCCTGGCATTGCACTGTTCATCCTAAATAATCAATGATACCCACTCTGGCAGTTTGTACAGATTAACATCAGTGGTAGATCTCAGCAGAGAGGCAAAGTACCTTTTTAAACATTAATATTCCTCCGTTGCTATAAAGGGATTTTGCAAAGAGCTATGGTCAGTGCTGGGGTCTACCTTTCTCATAAGAAAAGTAGCATAAATTCAGCCAGTTTTCCCAAGAGATCTTTAACCCAATCCGACTCCCATGTCTGTAGGCTTTAGATATTTGCTTAAGAAGTTGATATCCAAAAAAATAATGTTTCAGGGCTAGGAATGCAGGGGTTCTGTTGCAGACTGCCAAACTTTCAGGAAATAGAGATGTTGACTAATTGTGCTGCAATGTGTTTAATCTGTGGAGTTTTGAATTGTGTAAATAGCTGTTGACCAAGGAAGGCAAAAGGACTTTAAGTCCTATTTTGGGTTCTGCTCCCCATCATGGACTAGGAGTGGGATTTCTCACCAAACCTGAGGCATCTTAATGTGAGACATGTAGTCTGAGCTAGCTTGGTTGAAAGCAGGAGAAATTCTCTGTGGCTTGCTGTGAGATGCCAGGCAAACCACATCTTCAGGTTCCTCACCCTGTGCTTCATTTGTCTGGTCTCTCTGCTTGTGAGGGCAAGAGACCTTGTGGATTTGTCAGACACCTACCACAATGGGGTCCTGGTGTAGGCTGGTATCTCAGGGTCAAGTGCAAAGCCAGCAGAGGCTACTCGGCTGAAGAATTTTGCCCTGCTGTCTCTTCATCAATCACATCAGAAGGTCTTCTGTGCTGTCATGCCATGCTATCGCTCATTTTCTGTACTTGCTTGGTTCAAGTGCATCTGCACTATTTTCTGCAAGCTTTTGATTTTATTATAATACAGCTATAAAACAGCTAAAGAGCATTTATTTCAACTACTATAAATATTGCCTGACCTTTCCTGTTCAAAGGAAGCTCACTCCTCTGTCTCTAGACTTTGATTTAGGATTGTTTGTGGAAGGCAAATGGATGCATATATCACACCAAAATATCTATTAGTGTAATTTCCCCTAACGAAGTATTACATGCAGGAAGGAGGATATGGTGAATTTTAACAGTTTAAGTAGTAGGAAGTGTTAGAATTTCTTGTGATACAGCACAATCTTTTTAGGGAGACTGCACAGTGGTTGTTCATCTTCTGCAGTACAGAGCCCACTGGGGTTGGCAGTTGATGGCAGCTGGAAACTAGGCAAGGATGAGACTACTGATATGTAGCTAGTACATGTAGCTAAAATAATCTATTTTGTATTTCCAGGGAGCAGATAAACTCTCTATCACATGAATGTGCAGGAAAGCTGTGAGGTCCTGTGAGTAAAGCATGCAGTAAGGATCTGCAAGATGCCCAGTGTACAGAAGAAAGTTTTGGAGGGTGATGTTCAAAACCTGATGACCTGAAGTTGTTATTGTATTGCTCTTGACTTGTGGCAACTCGGAGCAGAAGAGGCAAATGTTGCCACCTTCCTGGCAATGGGAAACATCTGGGAGCACTTCTCAGTCCCCATTCCACAACCCCGGAGGAATGAAGGAAGGATAAACCCAGAAAAGTCAGATGGCAGCAAAAACCAGGCATGGGGGCCCTCAGGTGTAAGCAGAAATAAAGGAGGAGAGGCAAGAGAATGAGCTGGGTGAACAGCATTAGCATGATTGATGCAGTAAGTACCAGGAGAGCACAAACAGATCATTGCTAAAATGGCATGGGTGCAGCATAGCCAAGGAACCCTGCATGGGTGTAGATGGAGATGTATGCAAAATATGTAAATGAGTCAAGCTGTGTTTATTACTCTGCTTTAAGAAAAACACCAGGTAGTTTGGTACTGTAGTCTGTAGATGCGATAAATACCAAGGTCTGCTGCTGCTGGGACTAATAACCACTATTTGATGTGAGATAATTCTATGGGGTAGGGGGAGGGAACCAACCCTATTTACCTAGGAGGATCTGGTGATCCTCTTAATTTTGGTTAAATGCATGAACAAAGATTTGTGGAACTTCTGCAAAAATAACAGCACACTCCTTCATAGCAAAGTATTGGAGTGAATTTCTTTGCAATGCAAGTGCTGTTTTAGCTGCAGTGATTTGTTTTGTGGAAAATATAGGACTTGCTATGGTGCTGCTCACTTCAAATGGCAAGCCTGGCTTCGAACATCATCGTTTGCCAGCACCTCCAGTTTATCTGACAACCCCCAAACAATAGCCAGACCGCTCTTCGTTACTGTACTTAGGACAGCCCATTTCCATATGGAAATTAGATGCCTGCATTTGTAACAGACCAGCCTGGGTATTCTTGAACTCATCTTATCGTTCTGTTTTGCACTGCAAGGATGACAAAGGGCCCTTATGAACAGAGATAGCTGGATTTAGGTAAATCCAGCCCCCTCCCCATCGCCCTGTACCAATCTCTGTGTATCACCCAAGGGGAGAGGAGATGCGTCTTCTCCGTCGAGAACTACCCTTGGGAGTCACTGGAAGGCGGGGGGAGGAAACCCCCAGCTGCTCTGGAGAAGCCGGCCCGGGGTGTGTGTGGGGGGCATTGCCGGTGTTAACCCCCCCTTGTTTTGTGGAGAGCGGGCCCGGACGCGTCCCTGCGCTGCTCCGGCTCTTGCTGAAGTTGAGGACGAGGATGCTCCAAGGGGCCCGCACCCCCTTCTCCTGCGGCCCTTTCTTGGGGGGGGGACGACGACGAGGGAACGTCTCCACACACGCACCCATGTAAACACGACCCGAGCATCCATTGCCACGGGCGCTTCTGCTGCCGGGAGTGGCGACCGATCTGCCGGTGTCCCCCCCCCCGCCACCCGGGGAGGGGGCAGCAGGCTCCCCCCGCTTTCCTTTCCTTTCCTTTCACTCGTGGGGACAGCTCTCCCCCTCACACCCCGAGGCGGAGGAGGAGGCGGCGGGGGGGGGGGGGGGGG
>JANXJC010000037.1:18839741-18875315 GCA_027564655.1 Leptodon cayanensis | reverse complement strand
GGCCCCCGCGGGGGGGGGTTTGGGGGAGGGTGGGGGTCCCCACGGAGCGCAAGGAAGGATGGAGCGTGGCCGCCGCCGCTGCGAAGAAATATTTGCTGGCGTTCAGACAATGAGTGGCGTTGGGGGACGGAGAGGTCCGAGAAGTGTTCCCACCCGAACTTAAGTCTGCCGAGCAGGAGGACATCCACCGGCGTTGGCATCTCGCCCTTCCCCTCGAAGAAAGGAGCCGTGCAGCGCAGTATTTAGTCCCAGCGCGGGGTCCGTCAGGGCTACGAAGAGGCAACGTTTGGCCAGCTTTGGCCCAGGCCCGGCCGAGGAAGCCCGTGGCTCTTCCTCTGCTTTTGTTGCACTTGTTTGCCTTCCCGGCTTGGCCTCGCATCCTCCCTCTCGCCCAAGAATAGTCCCTTTCCCCGTATTGTTCTCCCTGTGTTTCCTCTCGCCTCTCTCTTCCTCCACCCCTCCTTAGTGGCAGGTCCTCTGCTGACATGATACTCTGACATGCATTTTCCCTCTCCTGTGTGGAGTTTTTAGGTCCCAGACCTAGCTATTCTGAGGAAATTCTCCCTTTTCTTGAATGTTACAGCCGTGCTTCAATTTGACTCATATTGCCTTTGCGTGGGTTTGAACTGAATGGAAATAAACTTCACTTAGAACCTGCCGCGTGGTAAGGATGAGATTTCTCATTGCCTATGCACCACTTTATAGCGCTTTAAATTATACAAAGCACTGCGTGCTTGTCGATGGGGCTTTCTAACCCAGTCATTGCTATGATGCAAAATAATGTAATGCTTTACCTTTGACCTCACTGCTTTTTTTCATATATGGGACTAGGTGGTCCTTGGCTAAATGAATGTGGCTTTGTTGAATATAGCTGAAGACTGTTATGTTGAACACGCTGTTCCTGGAAAAAAAGTTTTGGGGTGCCTGGAGTGGCCAAAGGATGAGATGTGGGGAGAGGCCAGGTTAGGAGCTCGTTAGAACAGTGTCTCCAAAAGGGTCCTGTCCCCATCTTCTGTAGCGTATTGGTTTTCAGTCTTAGATCCATTTGGAAGCATTTGCATGTCTCTGCTGGATCAGAGGGCAGCGCACAGCTGATGTCTGGGGGACTTGTCAGTTTTTCCTTTAGGGGATTGTGTTCTTTAAGCTCTGCCTCTATTTAGAGTTTTGCCTAATAGGAAGCAAAGAGCAGTTGAGATCATTCTTGTAACTTTTGCAGGATTCCCAATAGCTGCAGTGAAATAGTCAAGCCTTTAATCAATATTTACTTGGCTATAACTTGGGAAATCTTTGAGCAGCTGCAGGGGCATTGGCTGGAGAGCTGTGTCTGCAGGCTGGGGAAGACTGCAGTGCTTTAGTTATGCCTGCTTCATACAGAGGCAGGAACATATGTTTAAAAAAATGTACGCTATTTTCACTTGTGTTCTCTGCTTTTTTAAAATTTGTTTTCTTGAAGCTGCCCTTTTCTTCTTTTTAAAGAGCTTACTCTGAAGAAGTTAGCAATGCTTGCCTTAGAAAGATTTATGTTCCCTGCAACTGCACAGATTTCAAGGTTTGATCTATTTTATATAGAGATTCATCTTGCTGATTCCCTTGGACTTGCACGGGTGCAGCTATGTCAGACTTGATCTTTTTTTAGTTTGATTCTGATGTATTAAACATGCCAAAACCCTTACTAAGAATGTGCACTCTGGTCTGTTAGAAATATGCGTGTCATCTTAGTCAAAAGGGGGATTGTACAGAAACCTTTCAGTACGTTAAACCCTGGAATCCCGTGATTTTGAAAACATGACAAGAGCGAATGAACTCCTGAGGTCTAACATGTAGGTGACCGTTTTTCTGTGGTTTACTGTGAGGATGCTGGGTTTGTATTCACTGAAGCTAGCGTGTTTTCTGGCTAGTGAGATGAAATTGCCATAGAGTTCCCCAGAGTAAAGGTGGTGAATGTATCTCAGCTATAGAAATTGGGGCTTTTTCCTAGGCTTTGTGCTATAATATTAAAAACAAAACTCCACACACCGCCTACAACTTATTTTCAATGCGTGTTATTCCATTCCGTCTTGCGAATGCATGGAAGTGAAGCGTGGCATGAAAAGAATCCTGTGAGTATGGCTCTGTTGCCACTGTGGGACTTGGCTGATGTGGCCATGGATGGACATCCTTGGTGTAAGCAAGTCTGCTCTCAGTTTTGCTAATTAAAGGAGCACAAGGGAAAAAGGAGGTCCACTGCAGGGCTTACATAATTTTCAAGGAGCTCTTGCATATTTTCTGTATCCTATTTTCTTCCTCCAACTCTTCTTAGTATCCACTGAATGGCAGGGAGGAGGGAGGGAAGGACCAGGGTAAATGGAGTATTCTGGGATCCAAGGTCTCTGTTTGTGCCTGTTGCACCTTCCCAGGGAGATGATGGGCCAATGTGTCAAATCCATTTGCAAGTGGTAGTATAAATTAAAGCTGGGGGATAAACAGGTTAGAAGGTTAATGAGATGTCTGAACTTAATTGATTTTCCATACAAATTGGCTATAATGTCTTTTGTTTGCTACCCTCACCCCGGGATGCTGTGCTACAGCAGTTACATGATTATAAGGAGTAGCAAAAGGGGTGGTGGGAGCCATGGCTATTTGGAAAACATGGCTAGGAAAGCTTGGTCATAGTCCCTAGGGTGGGCTGATGTGTGATTTTTGGAGAGAGTAAGGTAGCTCTTAATTAGGACCCTGCACCCCTGTGTCTTCTGGGTCTCAGTGCCACAGACTGTTGGTGAGCACTGAGCCACGGACAGCAGTGTGCCCTGGCTGTCATGCAGAGCTGTACAATCCCAGGGTTAATAAAAACTTCTTATTTAGAATGTGGCGTTGTACAGGCTAAGCTAGGAAGACAAGTAAAGGAGGAGCTATAATATGGTATAAAATGATTTCTAGGTCTTAAAGTTGTCAGGCAGCATCCCAAGCAGCGTGGCACTACTCTTTCTATAAGCCTGTGCCCAGCTTTAAAATCTAGAGTAGTGAAGCTGAAGGGGGAGGATGGCTAACTAAAGATGTTGACTTTACCCATCTGACTGGAAGTGTGTGACTTAACACTCAGATAAATGAGAAGATGCTTGGGCAACCAATTTTTGCTCTGACTTTTCTGTGTAGGTTTCCATCCCTATTGGGAATATATTTGAGTTAGTGATTGGAGCCACCCCAGTGCCATGGGAAGGTGAGAGGAGCTGAGATCCTTCCCGCTCACGTCGTTCCTCAACAGTGCTGGTGTCATTCAGTGCTTCTTCCCGTCTGTGCTGGTTTCAGCTGACAGGTTCATCTCGGGAGGAGACACTGGTTGATCAGCAGCACCAGGCTCTGCCTTTCTGTGGGTCTGAGCTGCGTGGCCCAGCCAGCCTAGAGAAGTGGCATGCTGGGAGAGGAGCCAACTTT
The DNA here is from genome assembly GCA_027564655.1 of Leptodon cayanensis. NCBI lineage: Eukaryota > Metazoa > Chordata > Aves > Accipitriformes > Accipitridae > Leptodon > Leptodon cayanensis. Next base: position 18,871,904 of record JANXJC010000037.1, on the reverse strand, counting down.
GGAGATGTTCTCGGTCACCCCCTCCAAGAGTGGCATTGGGATGGGAAGACATCGTATCTTCAGGCTACATGGCAATAAAAGTTACAGCTCTTCCTGAGCTTGTTTGCTATGAGACCCTTGTGGTTAAATCACATTTCAGACTTTCCCTCTCAGATTATATACCAAAACGTAAAAAAATAAAATAGCAAATTTTCTAAGGGGCTAATACTAGGTTTTGACTTGGGTTCTGTTTTTTTTCCGAACTGGAGTACCACAGTGAAACAGTTTTTGTGCTTAACATGGAAATTGATTGTGGAGTGAATGTGAAGAGTTGCCTGCAGACAAGTTTTCATAAAGCAGCTGTATTTTGATTTAAGCGTTTCTGGGCAGCCGAGGACAGCTGTAGAGCACACACAACCACATGAGAGATAAAGAAAGATCAAGGTTTTTAGATCACCGCGTCATCACAGGAAGGACCGATTGATGGGAGGCTTGGGCTTGGCACCTCTGCATTTGTAATCAGGCTTCAGATAAACCAGTGCATGCCATATGCTGCAAGATTGGTCAATACTTAAAATTATTTGCTGAGAATATGATTAAGTCAACAGCCGAGTGCAGTAAGTAGGTCGCTGGGCATCATTGATGAATGAGCTGCGTTCTTAGCTTGTGCACGTCACCAGCAGTATTGTATGACAATGTTTAGTTGTAGGAACAATTCCTTGGCCAGCTTAGAGCGTGTATATCTAGGTTTTTAACAGGCTAAGCAGTTTGCATCTGATGCAATGGTGAAAAGCCACAGGCAAAGCTGCTATTGTTTGGTTGCAGCCATTTCAAAGCATTAAGCCTTCCTCTTGCCCCCAGTCGTAATTCATCAGTGCTTTCAGCAATGGTTAACAGTTCTGTGGTTAAATGGTATAGGTTATAGAAAGAAGGGATTTTTGTTTTCTTTTGCTATTTAAAGCAACACAACAAACCATCAAACCATAGTTCCTTCAGAACTGTAGCAATTTTTGGGAAACAGACTGTACATTGAATAAATGCAAACTGCAATTTCAGTCCTTTGTTTTCTGTGTAGCATGTTTACAGGGTGAAGTCAGGAAAGGACATATTTTTATGCGATGGCCTTTTTGTTTAGACACCAAACTAGTAGGTCAGCTCTACACAGAGCTGACGAGCTTCAGATTTTCAGCAGTTGTCAAAACTTCAGTGCGAAGGAAAGGGGATGTTGAAGGGGGAGAAGAAATGCAGTTCTACTGGGGTCATCTGTCAGTTTAACAGAGTATTATAAAAACTGTTGTCCAGGAGTGTTTGCCAAAATGCCCCAGAAAAAAAACTTATGAAGCCCCAATCCACCTGGGTCCTTTCATTCCTCTGCCAGGACAGGATTGATCACTACAATGCTCCCCTAGTTCAAAGCTGAATTTTTTCAAACCCTTTAGGTACGTTTTGAGATTCTATGGTCTAGTTACTGAGCCTAAAGAATTGAGCCACTGCGTGTTGGTCTTGGAGCACACAGGTGATCAGTTATTGATCAGCAGTGATCAGTTCAAATTGTCACAGCCTGGTCATGCTCTGCTGTGCGGCCATGCTTTCACAGTGGGAGAATGGTATCTAATATGTGTTTGAAAAAAAAAAAAAAAATAGCCCTACAGTTTTTCTCATGCTAATGTCTGAGCTATCTTTAGTTCCTTTGAAAGACAGTTCCATAGGCTGGTTAATCTCCCCATATATAAATCTTTCATAAAATTAATCCTTTTCATTTTTTTTTTTTTTTTTTTTTACCCGCCAGGTCCCAGTGTAGGAGAGAGAGAGTTTTAGAAACAAATCCATTTACCTTGTGTTGCATTGAAAACAAACCCCTTTTACTTGAAAGCAGAAACAAAGCAAAAATACAGACATGTTTTTCTGCACATTCTTGATGGTTATTGCTGTATGGTGTTAACATAAAAGACTTTGGAGAATTATTCTCTCCTCAAAAACTTTCCAAGAAAGATTATTTTCAAGGCTTTCAATCCTGAAAAAAAACTTATAGAAAATCAAGTGACAAAAGATACAAAATCCGTGATGAAATCTTGACCTTCTTGAAGTTAATGGTAATCTTAAGGCCAGAACTTTGCCTGGAGTTTCAATTATCTCCTTGGAATACCATTTTTGTATGCTTTTAGAGATGTGGACTTGCAGAGTTTTACTGAAATACCAGTTCCCAGGTTTCCAGCTTTTTTCATAAATGATCCAGCTGGTTTCCCCCCCTCCTTCCCCTTGATGTGAAGCATAAGATTAGGAAACAGACTCCTGGAATATTTCAATTATTTTTAAATAGTAGGTTAAACAGCATCGGCAAGAGTTGTGCATCCTTTTCCTTCTTTCCTAACAAGTCCTAGAAGGACTTGGAGAGACATCAGAAGTATCTTGGGGCAGAGACCACTTTCTCTAGTTTAGAAACAAGTCTGAAAGGAATAAAAATAATCAGTGGATATTTTGGAGGGTGTTTTCACTTGAGTAACAGCGTGCCCTGGCCCCGAGAACACAGCAGAGGCTGTTGCTTTGTAGTCAGACCTCGTGGAATAGTTTCATGCAGCAGTCAGTGCTTGATGTACTCACTTCTTTGGTTTAAGCCTCGTGGAAGGGAGAGGTGGAGGATGGTAGATGGAGTAGAAAGATGTAGGACTGCTTTAGAGTGGGAAGTAAACCCAGATCAGTAAGGCGGACAGGAGTCTAGAAAACCAGGAGGAAGAGGAGGAGAGCAGCTAGGCAGACTCATTGTTCTGGACCGGGCTGGGTACCGCACAAAAGGCGGCTGCCATCCGTAATCTAGCCTCGGGCTGAGATCATAGCATATTGATGTATTTTATGTGACATAATACCTCTAGAGGCATTGCAGTACTAAACATATAGGTTACATGAACACGGTTACTGCATCCGTCTTAACAGTCCTGTTTGGATGTTATGGAAAGCAGATGTACATGTGTTCGGTAGCTATTGTGTAGGAGAGCTGGGACTGAATCAAACCAGTAAATAAAGCAGTTCTTACAAAAGGTAAAATGTCTTAAATCTCAAAAGATTAAAAAAAAAAAAAAAAGAAAAGAAAAAGGTGTGTGTAAGATTAAACCTTGACATGGTCTGTCATGCTGTTTGTCCCTGAAGGTGATAATGATGGTAAATGTGTCTGGAGCTTGGGAAGCATCTCTGTAAAGTCCCCAGTGCACAGAAATAGCTGCAGTTGTCCAACGATTTGGGCATTTTTCTCCTTCTTACTTTTCCTCTGACATTTTCTCCTTACTCTATTTTAGTTTAGTCTTCTGTTCCTAGTTTAGAAAACAAACTACAAACCCCTCCAGATTGCAGAGATAGCAATTTAAGCATATTTAACTCTGACACTGAGTTCCCTCTTGTGCACAATATGAAGAAAATGTCTGTCTTTGCAGGAATGCTGCCTGGGAGCAGGGCCTGGCTAAAAGAAAATTTTAAATGACCAAAATTTTAATAATATTCTTTCAGTAAAAGGACTGCACCACATATCAAAGCAGCATATGGAGCAGAAAGGTGAAGCGTGGGAAACGTAAAAGGATGTGCTGCAGTAGGGGTCTTTCTAATCTGTACCATATTACTCAATTTTACCAAAAAAGTAGAGTAAGTGCTTCCGATCACTTGTTCCTCCCCTAGTGTCAAAAAAAGCTTAGCAGAGATTTGATAGAACCTAATGTTTCAGCAACTAAAATACAACCGGTATTTATTGTAAGTATCCTTGTTAGTGGGATGGAGAGATGTGTATATATCACGTAGCTAATGTATTAGAGATTCTGAAAGCCTGGACTTGATTTGTTCTTCTGTCTTCCAAAATGAGGTGGGTTTTTTATCTAGGTAACTGAAATTTTTCTAACTTTGCTGTTGTCTCAATCATCTTGAAAATCAGTTCCATCTCTACCTGATTTAGTAGTCTGTGCTCTTGTGCAGAGGAGAATGTTTGGAGAAGTAACCTTTCCTCCTCAACTCTCCAGCCCCACCTGATTTTGGTTACACAGGAGGCAGAACTAGGAAGCTCCAGGAGGTTTGTGTTTGGCAGCCTTGAGGCTGATGCATTATCTGGCACCGAGCAAGTGGTTATGTGCTTATCTGTCGGTATTTCCTAGTGCTGACCATGTGAATCTGCCTCTCTTGGCAACAGCATAACTCCTTTTCCATGTTTTAGCCTTCATTGCACTTACAAGTAAGTCACTGTAAGGGTTGGATGTGAGTATCTGCTGGAAACAAGAGAGAGGAGTTATCTAATGACAAATTTCCATGAAACAGAAGGTGAATTGAAGTTGAAATCTAGTAAGTGTGTCCTCGTTAGCTTGGGACATCCAGAGGACAGTAGCAAACTTGTACAGCTGTTTTTGTATATGATAGCATGAACCTGATAAACATACTAGTGTCAAGGCTTCCTAAGTTTGTCACTTAGATGAATTGATTATCATTGGGGGAAGGAGAGGAAAACCATGGGCTTTCTCAAATCAGCCCAACAGTGGGTGTGGGGAGGGGAGGATGTGGGGGGTGTATGTATCTGTGCATACTGGGCATACTGGGGGTTACTGGTATGATAAAAGATCCTACTTCTCCCTTGCAAACCTTGCTCATCTTTAAAAATATGTGACCACTGCTTCAGCACTACAGACTTGCAGGAAGATTTGTTGTGATGCACTACACTAGTTGATTTAATGATCTTTGGGGATGGGGATTTCTTGATTGTCCATCCCTAGTCAAGGGGGAACGTGGGTCAAAGCCCCGTGGGTACGTGGTGGGTTCAGAAGACAGAGGAAGGGTCTCCTGCATCCATGTGTATAATCTAGATCTCTGTGTGAAAGATCAAACTGCAGGAAGAAAAAACCTGTGAGGAAAAAAGGAAAAGGTCCTGCCATGGTGTCTGGAGTATCAGGTCTCAATTTATCATTAAACAAACAAGTTTCATAACAAAGGTATTTGAAGATATCTTTAGGAAAAACTATTCAGCCAGGCTGAAGTAAGCTCCATCTTTAACCCTGTTGTGGAGTCCGTTGAAGGTATCTTGTTACCTTGAGGTAACTTGGCTGCTGACTTTGTTCCTTCCACTTCCAGCACTGGGGAACTGGTGTTAGTAGTTTTAACCCCCTCATTCTCAGCCTGCATCTTTTTTTTTTTTTTTTTTTAACCCAGTATGACTAGCTTTGTTGCTTAATGGCAGAAACGGTCATTAGCAATGCATTAACATCTCATCTTTCAGAAGTTATGCCCTGTCCAGGTGTCATATGCTTGTTGGGGCAAGCTGCACCTTTCCTGTGAGAGCAATCCTTTCCCCTACTTCAAACTCCCCCACATTACTTGAATAGAGCCTGGGCTGTGCAGCAGCTGAGATACAGTATGTTTGTTTAACTACATTTGAGTGTGTCATCTTTGCTCTCGACTAAACCATAGCTGCGTGGGATTTTAGTGGCACCAGGAATAAGCCTCCCAGTTTGCTTTAACAGTTGTTGTCTCCAGCTCTGCTGTTGAAGCACAGGGTGGCAGGTTGTGCTGTGTGGCAGACTGTGTGTCTGGCACTTCCTCTGCAAAGTTGTACTTGTTTGGTTTTGTTTTTACATACTAGTGGTGTTCTGCAGTCCTGTCCTCTTAAAATAAAATGGGGGGGGGGGGGGGGTGGAAGTAGTCAATTAAGAGCAGCTAGCCATGGGTGGGACTGAGCTGGAAAGAGCAACCAGAGGAGAAACAAAGGAGAGTGGTGTTAAATGAGCGTGGAGGGGAGCAGCAAGTGTGGAAACACTGCAGGGGATGAACTGCCTGGCAGTTTATCCTTAGAAAGTTTCACCCAGTGAGCCCAGGTAAGTGGAAACTTAATCTGAGATTCATACTCCCAGACCATCACTATGCTGAGTGTGTGCAGTCCTGCTGAAGGCGGAGGGGGGGGAACGATGTGTTTACTGCTGCTGTGGCTGTTTCTTTGTCTCAGTAAAGAAAGATGTTGTGTCATTCCTTTCCCTTCCTTGTGCAAAAGCATGAAGACAGGCCTGGGAGATGTGGGCTGTTGTCTCAGCTGAGACCTGAACTGTGAAAACTGCAGGGAGAGATGCTGACTGCCTGGGGCAGGTAGCAGGGCAGGAGGCTGCAGAGTGGGACTTGTCTCCTTTAACGGTGCAACTCCTACATGATGAGTCTTTTGGAGACATGCCTTCTGAAGGAGCAGTAGTTGCAGGCTCAAACCTCTGCTTTGAGATGCCAGAAATTGCATTTAATGTTTTTCAATTTTTTTAATGAGCCAATAATTTTTATAGTTGCAATCCAGCCTTTTAAATCTTACTACAAACTACTCAGAGTCCCTGACTGACTAACGCTTAGGTGTGTTGGCCAGTTTTGGAACAGCTGATCTTAAACAACAGTGGGCATACTTTACTCAGTGGTGGAGCAGGGAGGTAGTAAGTTACTGGGGGAGGAGGAAAGTAGGAGACTATGGTCTGACCTAGCTGTGTAGTCCTCTACACCCCTCCAACTGCAATGCAGTGGGAGCTGGCCCTCTCACACCTGGATTTTAGGTACAAGCTTCCGTCTATCCGTGTGGTTTTGTAGCCCTGGGCTTCAAAGCGGTGCTGTACAGAACTGCCGAATGTAATAAGGAAATGGCAAATGAAGCTATTTGCAAAAATTAAGAACCTGGTTCCTTTTTCATGGGAGGAGTCTTATTTGCTTCCTTGAAATTGGGAGGAGGAGATGGAGCCATGGGTATAAACTCCAGTCATTTCCATTTAGAAGAACACGTTGGTGGACGTAATACAGTATCTACTGGTGGCACCATCGTGTGTGCTGCTGAGATATTCCTGCAGTGGCCTGTTCACCCTACTAAAGCAAGTAGTCACGTAGATTGTTTTACATAACAAATTGAGAGAATAGGGGGGAAAATGGGATTTTTTGTTTCCTTTGAGCTACATAAAGGACAATATGGCATGCAGTTATAAAATATACCATATGTGTGTACATTGTATTTTGTACTTAAGGGCTGTCAGTGATGCTTCACCAGGATCCCAAGATCGTACTGTGGTTAAAATGGATTTTGCTGGCAATTTATCCTTTGTGCCTGTTGTCTTCCTCTGCAAAACTTGACTGAGTAGAAGTACCATTCTGAGTACAGTGTGATGGTAGTGCCCGGCCTCTGGAGGTGTCGGGGATGTGCTGCAGGAGCATGTGTACATGAATGCTGGATGGAGAGGAGGGGATGTCTGCCTGATGCTATCTCCGGCTGTTCTTCCCAGCACTTCCCAATCCTGTACCCTGGACCCACCAAACCCTGGGGACACTCCTAGGTTGGGGGTGGGGGGGGGGGGGGTTCAGGGCAGCTCTGCCTCCTGGGGTAGGTGGGAGTGGAAACTCCTGTTGTACAGGAAAAGATGTCTGATAACACTCTAGGTACTGCTCTGCCTAAAGCAGCTGGTATCCCATGCTTCTGGAAAAGAATAAAAGGGTTGGGAGAAGGAGGTGGTGTCTGACTAAGTCTGTAGTAGATGGATCATAACACCTGTGTGTAGCCTTTCTTCCTCTGGGGCTAGGACAGGTGTAAGTGTAGCTTTCAGCAGCAATGCCCATCATCTCAGGCTGGAAGCACTTTTATTTTATGGCTGCACATCGCATTCCGTCCCTGATACCTCTGGCTCTTGTGCTGGCCTTGCCTGGGCCCGTGCAATTCACACCATACCTGCTCTGAGCTCTGGAGGTCCCAAGGTCAGTCCTGATGCTGGTTATCATGTTGGTTTAGTGTTGCCTACCCCCCCAAAAAGGGGAGGCTTGTTTGGAGTTAGCTTGTCTTAACTGGTTTCTTTGTCCTGAGAAATTTTGCATGTTTGTGACCCGTACCTTCATTCATGGAATGTGAGAGGCTGTCCCTGAGGCTTGTGACTTTAAACTCAGAGGTTCATTCTGTGTGGAAGTATCAAGAAGGTGAAAGATGCTTGTGCATAGGCAGAAAAATCATGGAAAGCGAAAAACAAAGCAAAATCTGTGTTTTTCTTTTCTTTTTGAGGAGTTGGAAAGATCTGCTTGAAATACGCCCTTGCTTTAGTGGTCTTTTATGTGAGCTGGTTCTTGTAACTGGTGTGGTAACTCATAGAGTAAATGATTTTGAGGGCTGCAATTCTGAGTCGAGTGGCTCTTCACAGCACAGGCTAGGTCTGCAAATAAACATCAAAGCAAGAGGGGGTTTGCGCAGGGCTGTGCAAGAGAAACACCATGACAAATGTTTGAATGGTGCAAAGCTGAAGGCAGGAGAACTACTCAATGTAGTGTAAGAAGGAGTGATAGCACAGAAAGCTGAGAAAGCAGGTACAAGCCTGATTTGGGGTTGCTCTATGTTAGGAAATTCCTCAGATAAAAATCCCTGCTAGGCCCCAGAAAGCTGGCTTGAAAAACTAGCAGAGGAGTGTTCAAGGCAGTCCTGAGGCTTTAAAGCAGATTAAGCTTGGACCAGATATACTGATGGCATCCAAGGGGGCAGGGGGTTTTTGTGACTTTATTTAGTTCCTCAACCTTAGGACCTCACTCTTAGTGACTGGCCTGGGCTGTAAGAAATACATTTGGGCTTGTAACTGCGCCTGTCCATGTGTAACTGTTTCAGTTATCTTCTGGTTTATTGCCACTGTGGATTTTTTTGTGTGTCGTCCCCGCCCCCCTCCCTTGAAACTGTCTTTTTGTGGTACATCCTGATGGTCTGGTATTGTACCTAATGAAGGTGTTGGTTAAGGCCTTGGTTGGTAAGGCCCATGGGCATCTTACCCTGCTGGGAGGAAGGATTCAGAGGTGTTTATTGATGGTGCTTTGTGCCCTTTGTGAGCACAAGAGGTTTTGAGAGTGTTGCATTTGCCATTTCAGTGTGCAATTATTTCAAGCAAGCAATTTCTCTGCAGCCGTGATGCCCATGTCCAAGGGGAGGATGGGGCAAGACAGGAAGAAAAATTATATTAAATTCAAATTTACCACCGTCCAGTAAATTCTCAGTACTAATATGGCAGTAATATAACATTAGCAATGGCTTTGTTACTGTAAAGCATAGTTCTTTACATACAGGACACTTTCTTACCTGCTAGAACCTCCTGGCATGGTTACAGCTACCCTTTTTGTCTAAATAATACAGTTTAGAGTGCCCATTTACTGGGATAAATGTGTCCACTCTGAGGGTTTAATGATATTGATTAGCAGAGGACAAAATAAGTCGTGTCCTTGGTTTTAGTGAAAACCAAGCAGCAAGGCGATAGTCGGCTGCTCTTTCAAACTCTGCTCCTGTGATTAGAATCCAAATTGTTTGTGTGAGCTGGGCAGGAATGTGCTGGTATTTACCCAAATTTTGAAGAAGATGCTTAGCAGAGGAATGTGCTTTGCATGCTTGCCATTCCGTTAGGAAACTGTGCATATAAAGCAAACCTCAAGCAAATATTTGGAGGGCCAGGGGGGCTTCAGAAGAACAGTATGTTCTCCAGATTTTAGGGAGACCAAGTCACCCCCACATATTTAGTTGTGCCTTGTCCTCTCTGCAAGCTCCATCCCAACCAATGCTGCTGCCTGGGTGGTTACAATAAACCTCTTTATTGCATTTTAATGTGTGTCTGTGTGAGTACCTGATATTCAGAATGGGATTAGGAGAGATGAATCGCTGCTGAAATTGGTAATAAGAGAAAGCAAACCTGTCTGACAGCATCTGCCCTGTGATCTTCTGAGAGCAGGTAAAAGAATCCTTAATTAATATTTTGCAAGGGTGGGGTAGTGTTTTTGTGAAGAATTCATTTCAGAAAGTTACAGCACGAATTGTTGCCTGAGTTAGAGTAGCCTAATGAATTGCCATAAATTAGCTCCTAGCCTGTAGTGAATACTAGGTTTAAGGCAAAAAAAAAAGCCATAATTTTTGCTGTGGGCTGAAGGGAGGGACCTGACTTGGACAAACTTGTTAAAGGTAACACAAGAGTGTGGTGGCTTTCAGCTGTTGTCAAAACACTTCCAAAAGTTTTGCACTGCTCCTGTTTTGCTCTTCTGCCTCCTGTCTGCATGAGACACCTGAAAGCCGGTCAGAGGCTCTGGTGCAGGCATGATGTGCGTGTTGCGGTTGCACAGGTCCCAGGCCAGTTACTCCATGAATATTTTATCTGACCAGTTAAACTTCCGGAACTGGCCCAAGTCACAACCAGTTTGAGGCCTTCAGTGTTTTAGCTTCCAGCTTTCAAAATGTTGGAAGGCACCTAGTTGGTGGTTATTTGTGTGCACAGCCGTATCAAACCTAGAGCAGTGGAAGTAGCAGTGTGTTGAGCTTGTCTTGCATGGTACTGAGGGCTCGGTGCAGAGACTGTCGTTGCTAATTGCAGTCTTGGCAGGAACACATCTCTTCCTCCAACAGTGCTCAGTCAAACTGTCATCAGACTAGACTTGTGTCTTGGATTGCTGCAGATTCCTTATTAAAAAGTGGAGTCGGGTAATGGAAAATGGGAGGCTATTGTAAAGCAGCAGATAATTAAATACTTATCTTGGGATGAAATTCATGCTGTTCCTGAAGGAAAAATCCTTGACAGACTGCTCTGTTAGCTGCTGGAGTAATTAGAAATCGGGCCTTCCCCTCTGTAAGGGCTGCACCGTGGTTCACCAAGTGTTGCTCTATTTGTGTCTTTACATTTGAGGAAGCTTGATAAGTGTGTCCCCTCAGTGGTGTGGAGTTAGCTGCTGGTCAGGAGGGGCAAGCAGATTGCCAGCATGGGACTAAGTAGTGCATTTTAATGGATATAATCTGGTAGCTTGCATAAAACAAAAAGTGTAAGGTGGTTTGAGGGCAAGTTTGGGAGAGCAAAGGCAGGGAGGGTTGGGGCCCCAAAGTGAGTGTCCCTCTGTATTGTCTGTGCCCCGAGAATGGATCTGGGTGGCTTTACCTGTGGGACAGAACCAGTGAGAGACACTTTGCTTCCCCAGAAATCACTGTGCTAAGGCAAGGTACTCATCTTCCCAGATAATAAACACACTGGGGGTTATTTGAATGAGAGGTAATGAGTACCTTTAACTCAGCACAATTGCCTGGGAGGCTTAACAAGTTTGTACTGCTTATGTTTTAGTGAGCTTTGTGCTGCTGTATTGGTGCATCATGAAATTTGTGTTTCCCGTGTTAAATGCCCTTTCAGCTTGGCTACTGTGGAGGTGATGAAAACTTTGTACAAAATCTAAAGTCTCAGGTAAAGCCCGTACAAATAATCTGAATGAATCGGGTAGTTTAATATCCAACAGCAGCCAGTACCAGCTCCTTCAGGAGCCGATCTTTCAAGAGTCCTGTGTGTGTTGGGATGGTTTTTCCCAAGAAGCTGTCTTTCTTGACTCCCACTTAAAAACTACCTCATGTCCAGAAGCATCCAAGTGGCTTTGAGTGCTGGTAAAATTCCAGTTTACTTTGGCCTTTTCCAGAGCAAGGTCTAATATTGTCATGTCTCTATGCTTCAGAGGGGCAAGAATTTCATTGTATGTGTGTTTGGCTTGCTGGAGGAAAACAGTCTGAATTGCTGAAATCAGGGACGGGTTAGAAGAAAAAAGCTGTAGTATGAATTAAACATAGCCAGTATTTCTAAAGGCTTGATGTCTTGATTGAATGGTTTTAATCAGGATTATTTAAATACTCTGACATTGCTTAGCGAACAAAGGCCTAGTTGGCTCACAAACACTGAAAAACCAAACCAGACAATACCGCTGCCAGGGTATTCTTACCTTCTCAACTTGGTTCCTACCTCTGTACACAAGCAGGATGAGAATGGTGCATGCAGAGGTAAGGGGAGCTCTTCTGCATGAGTATAGAGGTGCTTGTTTGAGATGTCAGTCCAGAAAACAGCCACCTGTCTGCCAAATGGTTTGAGGCACCACTTCTGGAAATAGCTTTGGGCACCTTCTGGTTTTTGCCGTCCAAGTTATTTGTGATTAAGCAGGTTTTGAGCAGGGAGGGTCTGGTTTAAAACAACAGCTGGGTAGAAAAGAGGAACCCCTCAAGATGTATCCTATAAAGATTCATTTAAAGAAGAAAAAATGCTAACAAAGCTGGTTGTGTGTTCTTAAAATGCATGTACAGCTCTGTAGTGTAAACTACTTCTTCAGCCCCTTGTTTTTACAGTCTCCGTACGTAAACCTGGATTCCTCACATAACCATTATGTTAGGCAGAGTCCTGTTTTCTGTGCTGCTCTCTTGCTTGCTTAGAACTAAATGGGAAGATGTTAAGTCCTGGAGGAGAGGTGTTACCAGGAGGTATGGCACATGACCTCTTGTTCAGTGGCCTTGGAGGCATCTGCTGTAATAACTGGCAGGCAAGCCATGGCTTGCTTTTGCTCAGGTATGTATCCTGGCACTCCTGGAGGTGTTGGCAGCCTGTTACCTGGCTGTGGGGAGAGGACAGCCATGTGAGACGGGTGCAGCTCCCCCGATCCGAGTGCAGTAAAGCAGAAGGTTTGTATGAATTGGTGCTGCATAAAATGAATGCAAATAGCAGAGGAGACGGAGGAATTCCCATGTCAATGTTGAATCGACAGGCAGGTACTTGTCCAATGTTGCTCTGTAGGTGCAGTCAATCCCAGGTCTGAATAACAGACCCTAGTGGTCTTGGTTCCCCCCCGCCCCTTCCAGAAGGGGGATGTATAAAAGTAGGCTCTGAGCCAGGATTAAGCCCTAGGCTTTCTGACAATATCTTTCACTAGCTCAGCTTAAAGGCAATTTCTCTTAACAGGTGAACACCTGCCGTTGGAGTGTCTGAGGTGAAGATGCACAGCCCAGCTGCTCTGTGGGGACTGTACATCAGTGTGTGCAGGAGCATGCCTGTGTGCAGGAATAACTGCACAGCTGCTCTCCAGGAATTCCCATAAATCTAGTCACTTTTGCAGGCAGTTGTGGTGGTTGCACAGCCTTGTGTGTAAGGAGACTGTCTTCTTCTGATGTCCCTGTATTTCTGAAAGCTGATCATTAAATGCCTGGTAGTGTTAAATGGAGTATGAATTCTCGAGGCTTTCCAGGCGCGTTGATGCTGTTACGCAGGGATGCATGCCAAGGTGCTGTCATCCGAGGTGCTTAGTGAAATCTGAAACTGTTTGGAGCTATCTGGCTTTCAGGGTTGCTCTCAACCAATGAACCTGGGCTGCTACTTTCAAAAAAACGTTGCTGAATCCATAGTTCTCTGTCAAAGAAAATCTAAGCCAGCTCCAAAATAACCCTAGAAAAAGTGATGCTGCTGCTTTGAGAGAGGAGAAATGTGATAGACCAGTGTCTGTGTCTTTGCTAAATTATACAAGGAGCTGTTGCAGTGAGCAGGAAAACTGCCATTTGTTGATGTTTCTGTGAGTTATGACACATTATCCTGGTGCGCATGTGCTGCTTCTGCTGATGCTGCTGGACATGGCGAGTATGGCTGTGGGAATATAGCTTCTTTGGTGGCTCTGCTTTCCTGCAGTGATCCACTCACTTGAAATCTTCCCGTTTGTTTTTCTTGTTGCTTCCAATCTTCACTCTTGTCATCTTTTCCCTCCTTGTTTTAGGCTGTCTGTTTTGGAAACTGTCACAAGGTATTTTCAGATTAACCTTTCTCTCTTCACCCCCTGCATTCTCCCCATCCCCATCATGATGTGGTTGCTGGGTCTTGTAGCTATTTTGCTTCCTATATTGCTGAGGCAAAGGAAAACCCGCCTTCTGTAGAGCTGGTTTCAGGCCAAGCCTGCCTTATTTAAAATTGGTGAGGGCACTTGCAAAAAAGGAACACCAAATCACAGTGTTTGAATTACCACTGCGCTGCCGCTGACTGTAAAGGGAAGAGCAAAAACATACATGCACACAAAATCGGTTGATATTTTAATGTCTAGCTGTGCTTTTATGTAATGTGGAAGTTTATAGCCATGCAACAGGAACTCAATGCAGGTAGGTACAATGTATTTCCAGGGAGGTCTCTGCCAAGGGCAGGAACAAGAGCAATATCCTGCTTGCATTTCTGGGTCTGCTGGCAGGGAAGAGCAGACAGGTCACTGATTTTCCCAAAAGGGTTTCATTTTATAAGGATGTTTGTGGCACGCGTTCTCCCTGTCAATGGATATGAAGAGCAGGTCAGCACTCCCTGGAGATCTCCGTGGCCCAGGAGCAGTGTCTGCACACATGACTGTGCAGGGAAGGGTTTGGAGAGAGTGGGGAGAGGGGCTCTGAGTTTGTAGAGTATGTCCAAAAAAGCATTTAATAGCCCCTTTCCTTCATTCAGGATAGGGCAAGGAATATAAGCAACAGACAAATCCTGGAGCTGTGTTTTTTATTAAAGGGCTAGATATGTTTGTTGTGAGAAAGATTGTTGCTGCTCTGATTTGTTGATAATTGAGGTCCTTTGCCCTGGCAGGTAAGTAGGTCACTGTGGTAGGAAACAAAAAGCATGCTGCAGCTGTAGAAAAGGTACTTCACTTGTTCACCCACCCTGTCTTCTGGATGTCTATGGCTGTCTGCACTGGCGTTATAACATTTCAGGACAGGGCCTTTTTTCTGGTTTGAGGGATGAGCTCCTGGCCTGGATGGATGAGCAGCTTGACAGGCACTAGGTGTTGGCCACTCCTGCTCCTGTGCAAGCTCCTGGGGACAGCTGGCATCTACCTTGCTTTGGATGGTTTGTGACATTCACTTGCTGCTGTACCTCATCCCCAGTTCCTTGTGGCAGTTGTACTCACTGCCCCTGATTTGCGAAGGGGTAGGATTTTATTTTCCCCTTTGGAGAGCAGCCTCGTATCCCCAAGAGCCCTTTGGAGGATCCCTGGCTGATTTGCTAGGGCTGTCCCTTAAACATCCCTTGTTTAAAAGACATTGCAGTAGATATTGCGCCTGCAGTCCTAACAGGTCCATACCTTGCCCCTGTAGTGAGAGCAATAGTAAACTATTTCATAAGTCCCACTAAAACAGGGATGTGATGTTTAGTGTGCTATCAAGGGGAGCAAATGTCCTGGTGCCACTTTTTTTTCCAGGGATCGGCACAGCTCTCTCCCCTGGATCTGTGCATGCCTCGGCAGGGGCACGGTGAGCGTGTGCTGCTGCAGACTTTCTTTGTTCCTGGTTTATTGGACCTGTCTAACAGGAGAGCTGGGATTTGCTCTGCCATGGTTTCTTTGGCCTACTTAATAGATGCTTGTGGGCATCTAGTAATCAAACCCAAAATGAAATGCACAAGAAGGTAAGGTTGCAAACAGGAGATGTGTGAGCTTTTGACTGTGTATGCGTGGGATTCGCATCTCTGGGCATGTATGTTCATAAATGCTGTATTTGTTGATGGCACAACAGAGACCTAATTACAGGCCTGTTCTCTGTCACAGCTGTGTGGTCCTCTTGTACAGACCAGACATAAATTTGGGGTTCCCAGGGAAAATATTGTGTGTAATTATGTGTGTGTTTTAATGGTACACATGTAAGTTAAAATGAAGAAGAATTTTCCATTTTTTTTGCTATCGCATCATGCCTGTCCTTTTCCCCTTGCTCCTTTGCCAGTAGCTGTGGATTTTTAGTATTTTGCTTTAAAATTTTTCCCCTTTCCAGTTTGATGTTCTGTATTCCTAAACTTTAGAGAGTACCTTTTTCTGGGTCAAACCTGGAGAATCAGCAGGATTTGTATTTTTTGCTCATTACATCTGCATGTTTCAGAAGTCAGCAAGTCATCTGACACTTTTTTCTCCCCAAAAAGTATTTTTAAAAAATGTTGTGTAACAATGTCCTGCAGTAAAGGTGGTTTTAGATAGAAGCCCCCCTTTGAGCTACTGAACCTCAAAGCTTAATGCCTCCCAAGAATGTAAAATAAAGCAGGGGGAGGGGGGGCAAATCTCCATGTTAAATCACAGTAAAGCCAAAGCAGAGTCCCTTGAGTATCTCTAATGCTATGTGATGGATGAGAACTTCACAAAATAGACATTTGGAAATTTTTTTTAAAAAGGACTTTCACCACACAATTGCTGACAGCAACGTAGAAAAGCAATACAGGGAGTGAGCTCTTCTCTTGCTTCCCTTCCTCTAGTCGAGGAATAGAATAAAAACTATTTTGGATTCATCTGCCATATTTCTTACTGGGACAAAGGTTGAAAATGTTTTCTGTTAGCAGGTATAGAGCCTGACTGCAGTTACCTTGTTGTGCCTGTGCAGAGTACCTGGTTTGATTTCTGTGGAGCCACTCGGGACAGAAAATGGAGATGTGAGCTCAGAGCATCACCTTCCCAAAGACTGTGCTCACGGGGAGCATAATACCGCAATGCATGTTTGTTGCGTTAGCCTAATTGTGGCATACAGTCAAAGACAATAAATTAAAGCTACATTTTAATTTCTGCTTTCATGTTCTCTCTTTGTCCTGTACCCTTCCTTAGGACCTTTGCAAAGACTTTATTGACCTGTGCTGTTAGAAGCGTAGCAATATCAGGTCAGGCATCCATGGGGAACAGTGGGTTGCTCTGGGTCACCCAGCCAAGAGTCTGAGCCGGCAATGTCTAAACAGATTCACAACTTGCAAGCTTTATAGCAGGACCCAAGAAACTGGCAGAAAAAGAGGGACTAGATTTGAACCAGTGGTTCAAATTCTTCCAAACTCAACTGCTGTGTATGTGTGCAGCTGGTATACATAGCTCTGCAGGTGGAGTTAATGTATTACAGAGCGAGGATCTCAGATTATGGTTCACCCTGTAATCAGCACAGTGCATCCTGAATAGCTCTGTTGCTGTTAGTGAGCTTGTGTTCAAGGTGATCAGAACTTTGTGTTTCTGACTTCACCTTTTCTTGGACTCACTGGAACGTGTCTGGATTTATTCACATTGTTTGATCTATTTCTTTTTAATGATAATCCTGTAAGACTACAACCTGAAATATTTCTAAGGTTCTTTTTCCTAGAAAGTAGTGGTGGTGGGTTTTTTTTGCAGGGGAGGAGGAATAATCCCCCAAGCTTGTCCTGTCCTCTCCAGAAACAAATCCACATGTAGTCATTCTTTATCTTATCTAAGTGACTCGGACCATCTACTGCCTTCAAATAACCAGTGTGTTTGGTCTTGGATTCCCAGGTCTATCTGGAGGAGGGAATGGCATATAAACTAACTTCTATGGGACCGAGCAGTCTTTGGGAGAGTTGGTGTGCTTAAGCAAAGCTGTATCTCTTGAGCCATAAAGAAGCTGGTGGAAAGACCTGAATTCTCCAGAATGTGTTAAAAATCTCACTGACTGTTAATGACAAGACATGATACAGCTAGCCTCGGCAAAGTGCCATGGCTTTGTGCCTACTAAGTTAGTGGAAAATAAACAGCTTGAACTTTCATGTCAAGTCCTAGAGAGGTTAAGAGGTGCCTAGTATTCTAAACTGTTCAACAAAGTGCTACATCAAAACAGTCACTTGTCACAGTGTGTGCCCTGAATTCATGACTCTCGACTATAAATGGTATGGGAGTGCAAATCTGAGGACATTAGCCATCCAGTGTGAAGAATTAATGGTTGAAAATCCAATCATGTTCATTGACTGGAAAGTGGCCAGATACAGGAGCGTGGCCTGCAGAGCTTTGAGAACTTCAGGTGGAGAGAGGCAAACTTGGCTGTCACCTACCAAGCTTATAGATTTAGAGTTCAGACCCTGGTTCTGTTGAAATTAATGGAGAAGCTTTTGCTCCTTATTAAAAATGGGAAAATTCTTGCTGTGGCAACAGAAGCCTGTGCGGGTATAGATGTCATTTACATAACGCGCCCTATCAAGACATCTACTAAACTGAAAGTGGCTTCCTCAGCTGCAGTGAGCCACCTTATTTTCCACTATAAAGAATGAATCCATTTTTGGCAGCAATAGTCTTCCCTTTGGGGAAGACTGGTCAAGGCCATTCCCAGGGTCTTGGAGCTTTTAATGTGTTTTGCAGCTGCACTGGACTGGTTTGTGTCTATTGTGCTGGTCCTCAAGCCCTGGCTGGCAAATGCACAAGACTAAAGGTATGCTGCAATGCTGTCGGTGTTACGCAGATATAGTGCTATGCAGTCACCCTGTAAAGCTGTAAAAGAATTGGTTTGTGTCGCATCTCAGGCTAAGGACTGGAGAAATCTGAGAGCAACTTCCCACCCATCGCTTCCAACATTGCTTCTAGTGGGATAGGAGTAGTCTTAAATGCCCTCACTTTGCCTGTGTCAGGTGTATTTTACCCTTCTAGACTCGTGAAAGGATCATTATTTGCTTGGAGGTTGGTCTGTGAGGATTCCCTGATGTTTGTAAAGCAATCTGTGACCTATTACCAAGATGAAATCATGTTTCCTTATTGCTGTGAAAATGTAACAGGTGTTGACTTTGAAAGCAATAAGGCTTCTGCCGGGGAAGGCTTTCTTGACTCTGTTCTGAGGATAAATTACTTTTTAGGCATGCTCTATTATGTGGGGTCATGTGAGTGGGAAGACTTGCTGCTCCGGCTGGTGCTGTGTCAGCCTGAGAAATGAGAGGTGCTTGAAGGTGCGTTAATTTTAAACACAGTTCTTTCGGGGAAGATGTGGTGTTAGCTGGTGGCTTTTGCTGGGAGGCAGCTTGAGGTCTTTCAGATTTCATTTAAGCATCAGGTTTCATGCAAAAGGGTAGCAGAGGAGTGGTGAAGGTTGGGGCTGCAGTAGTTACAGTGATAGGTGCTTCAACCTGCAAGCAGCTGAAGGCTGCTTCTGAAATTGGAACACTTTTCTTTCATTGATACTGCTGAAGACTGAAAAGTATAGCTTGAATGATTAGAAGCTCAATTAGCAAAATTCAAATGAGGAGGAACTGTTTCTGTTGTACGTTGTGAACAGCCTCGGCCAGTAAATAAGGCTTTAGTGGTTTTTGATTAAAACTTGCAGAAAAGGAGTTAACTGCTTGAGAGCATAGAAATGTCAAAGTTACCAGGCAAAACTGGAACAGTCTCCTGTAACTGGTGTTCCTGCTTTCCTGCTTCATTGCATGGAGGATATAAAGTGAAGAAATCCAGGGTTTTGAGAGACGAAACCACTTTCCCTTGAAAGACTGAGGAAAACCTGCATTAGCTGTAGTTGGCTTGAGCTAAAATTTATCACTTTTATTTAGTAGTCAAGATTGAAATTATTTACTGATGCTTACTTAATCCATAAAATGCTGAGGAGATAATACTCCTTGGATTAAAACAGGTACTTCTGCAACTGAAGTAGATAGATACAACATCTGCAGCAGTCTGGGCTAAGCCTGGTCCCTACACTGCAGCAGAAAATCGTGTGGGCTGTTTGCCTATGTGGATCTGGAGAAGCCTGTGTATTTGGTAGTATGGGTTAGAGCATCAGATGACGTAAATGAGAAGCCCCAATAATTTGATGCTATCCTAATGATTTATATCAGCTAAGGATCTAGCTGGTTATTCTTTAAGCAATGTGAAGAGCTGGGAACCAGGAGAACGTCTGCCGTTGCAGGTTAGATGGCTGCTGGTGTCAGTAACTCAGCTTAGAAAGAGAAGATACCTGCTGACCCTGTCCATGGGATAACCTTTCTTCATGACCCCATCTTGTAGCACAACTTTATGCCTCGAAGCATGAATTTTAATTACCAGCGTGAGCAGTGCCTATTTCTGCGGTGTGCTGAGGAGTGCCTGAGTCGGGCTGCACCACTTTGGTAGGTATTGCCTGGGCTGGGAGGGGATAAATCTGCCACCAGCTATGGTTCAGCTGCCCTGAAATCACTGGAATTGAGGAGGATGCTCTGCATATGGACATGAAAGTGGTAAAACTCCTGCTCTGCTCAAAGCAGAGGCACAAATCTGTATAAATTGTCCCCTTACACTTCCACCCAACAGAGGTATTAAACGGTGCAATGTATGTTGTGTGTGCACTGGGCTGGTGTGTGTGTATTATCCCTTTGTTGTCATGAATAGGACCAGTACTGTGATGACTTTTCCCAGTAATGAGCTGCAGCATCTGTATTAGCCTTCTCAAAAGCTGGCCCTGACACTGCTGCACTAATGCTGCGCTAATCCTGCACTGTGGGGTGCAATGCTCTGCCAAAGATCTCCCTTTTGCATCCCCCTACCCTGAGGCATGCAGGCTGCAGAGCGGTGGCACATGCTCATGTTGGTGGGTGCCATCGCTTTTGCTGCTGTTGTTCTCCTTTTAATTTACTGTCCTACTCCAGCTCTGGGCTTTAAACACTTGCATGTGGAATGGGCTGGATTTTGATCTAAAATAAACATGACACAGCTATTAGGAATGCAACCATAGAATTTGTGCTCCCATCATTGCTAGGTGGGTTTAAACAAAAGAGGGGATGGAGAAAAGTGGAACTAGATTGTATTTAAAATAAAAAAAAAAAAAAAGCTGAGTCCTCTTCAGGGCTGTAAATCTGTTTGTCAAATTCATAAGTGCTTTGATTCAAGGCAAAGTCCATCAGATACTGAAAACTAGGCTTTCTGTTGCTGATTTGTCTTGAAATCAAAATGAAGCCAAAAATCACAGAACTGAATTAATCATCTTTGAGTTAAATCTTGCAAGTAATACTGTATAAACACTTTAGATCCAAAGGGGGTTATAGGCAAATACGGAGCTGATGGAGGAGTTTAAGGATGTTCTGAATTGCAAAGCAGGCAGTTAGAAAGCATTTCTGGAGCTGTGTGTGCTTGGAGGGAGAGATGATGTGGTGTTACTAGGGCAAGCAGCTGAGAGGAAATTAGACTTGGCTCAGCCTGGAGAGACTGAATGAGAGCAGGTGGCCACAGGGAGAGGGAAGATAACACTGCCAATCCAAGAATGGCCAAAAGTCTGTGGGTCAGCAGTGCCTTACCCCCTGCTCCATCCCATCCACTCCCATGTGCTGCCTGTGCCAGCGGTGTTTCCTATGCTTGGTTTGCTTGATGGGCTTTGGGGTGTTTTCTGTCAGGTACTGTGGCTGAGTAGGGTAGGTGCAAGCCCTGGCTTCTTCTAGTTCCAGCGATCTTGGGCAAATGTCTTAACCTTTGTATGGATCTGTTTGCTCATCTGTGAAATGAGCATCAGCTATAATAGGGACCTTGAATCAACTGATCATCATTAAGTACTTGGGATGGCATTTTACTTTGGATCACTCTGTAAAACACAGTGGGGTATGAAATTCTGCATAATCATGATGTGTTACAGATCACCTCATTTATTGTGATAGCAGGGGAGGGGGAGAAGAGCCAACATATGTATTTTTTTGTGATGAAGGAAAATAATTAGTGTATTGCATAGTTTTTAATGCTGTATCAGGACAAGTATCTCCAGAAAACCAATTGCCAGACTCTTGTAGAAGACAAATTCTTGAGTTCTTTATCCTCTCTGTATCTTCAATTGAGTACACATGATTAACTGATGGTTTCATTTCCCAAAGAACAACAGATGAATCCAAAGTCTCTATTATCTTCCCTGTTCAGGCACCTACCTGGATTTTATATTTGTTAGATAAATTATTTGACATTTACATTACTTTATTTTCCTAGTATTTTGGAGTTTTTCCTCTGTTTGAAATGCTTTGACTTCTCTGTTACCGTTTTTGCCTGCTGTGACTTGTGGTGCAAGCTCCCTGCACAGTTCATTTCCTTGGATGATTTATTTACCCGTGACACAGCAGAGCCCTTGACATAGTAATTGCAATGATGTGATCATCCAAACATCAAAGGCAGGAGCCCCTGGTTTCTCATCTCCCTCATGCTGCTGCAGTCCTCCCACCTCTCCCTTTGTGCTCCTTCTTTGTTGCTTTAATCCTCTTGGGGAAGGAAAAAAAAAATAAAAATCTTGTAACCAGATAAAAACGGGGTGAGTGCTTGAGTAGCTTTCTGTACATAACTACTTACATGGCTTGCTTTAGTCAAAGAGTACCAAAATGCTGTGTTACATCGCTTGGGGTTTTGCTGTCACCATGTCCCCTCCTTGACCCAGTGCTTTAACTGGCTGCATCCCAGCAAAGATGGATTGTATTGTAGCTGGGCAGAGAACAGGGGTGTGCTGTCTGCACCGCTTTTCCTGGAGATGAAGTGGGAAAGCGAGGGTGGGTATGTGGGGAGAGAGGAACGGAGAGAGCCCTGGTTTGCTGCTTCCCCATCTGGTGAGAAGCAGCTGGGTTTGCATCTCCAGGAATCAGCCAGGTCTTGTGGAAGAGGGGAAGGAGCTTGATGGGCTGAGCAGGACCTGGCTGAGCTCCAGTCCTCCTCCCTGTTCCTCAAGTCCAATCTCCCTGCCTGCTGCCCAGCGCCCAGGCCAGGCTTAGCCTCTTCAAGAGGAAGACCTCTGCGAAGCCTGTGGCAGATCCTCTGTGTGGCTGGAGCCTGCCGAGGCTCCTTGATATCTGTGCACAGCTCAGACCTCTCTGGTTGTCCTTGTCATCTCTACGATGTGGAGCCTGTCCCAGGCAGAAGTGATGCTCACCCTAGCAGTGTCTGCCTTGTGGGTCTTCACAGCAGTCATCAGTCTGCTCCAGTGTGCACAGTAGATGCTTGGGTACAGTGATTGCTGCAAACTGGAGTCTGAGCATGCTGGATAAACACAACTGTGTAGCTCTGAGAAAAGTTTTTCACTTTCCCAGTCCTCCCCTCTTTGCCCTCTTCCTTCATATAAGATGAGAAAATATGTCTTGCAAGAGAAGATGATGGCTGGATGAAACAGAATCAAAACAGGCTTTATCGATCGGGAAGGGATTTCAGTTTTAAACTTGCATCAGTAGAATCTTTGGTACCTCAAAACCGAGGTCTGTCACTGGTCTAAATGGGCTTGGAGAGCTCATCTCTTCCATGCTCTCCTGTTTATCTCTGTGTTGGTCTGAGCAGATGTTCATCTCTTTGCTGTCAGAGTGTTGTGCTGGTTCCTGCCCAGCTCTGCAGCCTGCTGCAAGTGCTCCAGCTCATAAGGTCAGTGGGGAATCTGGGATGCTTCTATCTAGAAAACAACATCTCCAAAGAGCTTGAGTTTTGGAAGTGGCTTCTCAGCAGGGAGCTAAGTGTCAGTATGGGGATTAAGGACCACTTGGAAGGAGAAAGTCTGGCAGCATGGAGTGTTGAACTGCTAAATCATTGCTTAAGGCATGCTGATTTCACCAATTTAGGCTGAGACCATTAATTAACTTGTTTTATGTGTGTGCACATCTCACATAGGCAGCTTTGTTATTTGAGAGAACTACCAAAGGGTACTTCAGAAGGGGAGAAAGTACTGGTGAACATCTTGATTTTTTTTTTATTTTTTTTTTTAATTTTTCTTCATCTTCTGAAAAAGCAACTGGAAGCTCCAGTTCCTGCTGAGAGCAGAGCGGGGGGATTCCTGCTCCCAAGAATATGTGCTCTCAGATTCGGAGGGACCAGCTGACCCAAGGTGAAGCACTTACCCCTTGGCATAAACATTTCTCTTCCCAGACAGCAGGAACGCAGGCTGCCATTGCTCCATTACATACTAATAGTCTGAGAAATTAAATACAATTATTAGTTGGACTGTTAAATGGACCTGGAGCCTGCATCGGGAAATCTCTTTCCAACAGCAATTGGAACATACAGTAACAAAAAAGCTGCAAAACCAGGATTACTGTGGGATTTATTTTTTTTTTTATATGCTACTTCAGTATGTTTGCAGTGGACTGTTTGGAGAAGGTGGTGTAGCTCTGGATAAGGCACTGCTCCCAGCTCTGAACTTGCTTTTTGTGTAGTCAGGCCACTGGTCTGTGTGTCAGTTGCTCTGTGAGAAGGGAGTGGGGTCCATGAGAAGGTCTTTGTAGTGATGGAAGAGCATTTATGATCTAGCTTTGAAACAAGAAGTGTTTTCTATTTCGGCTTGAAAATACACTCTGACTTTTATATGCTGAAGCTAAGTACACCTGCCTTTGTAGAAAGGGTTATATCTGCCTT
Source organism: Leptodon cayanensis (assembly GCA_027564655.1). Taxonomy (NCBI): domain Eukaryota; kingdom Metazoa; phylum Chordata; class Aves; order Accipitriformes; family Accipitridae; genus Leptodon; species Leptodon cayanensis. The sequence goes on along the minus strand of JANXJC010000037.1, from coordinate 18,848,093 downwards.
GGCTTGCTGTAGGTCAAATATTGCAGAATCTGCTGCAGGAGGAATGGCAGATGGATGATCTACAAACCTGTTCCTGAGCACTGGAATACAAATTGCAGCTGTAAGTGATACAGATAGTTATGCCCCTCTGTTACACCACTCCCTTTATGCAGGGCAGCCATGATCTATCTGGTAAGTGCAGTAGGAAAGTGTTTATTTTTTGAATACTTTATTAAAAGGAGTAGCTGTTGAATATGGTTCTTCCTTTTTTTTTTTTTTTTTTTTGTTGAAAACTCAGTTGCAAAACAGATCAACTCTAACCCAGTCTTTTGAGAAGCATCCTCACAGTGCATTGAAGCTGAATCACTGGGTAATTCAGCCCTATGCATGTCAAGTCCAGCACTCCAGGATTGCCATCCTGGAGCAAAACAAGTTCTATTCTTGCTCTGAATCTGGCTGCTGAGTGCTTCAAAAAGACACAGCAAGAGTCCTTGGTGTGTATTGGGAGGTCCTGGGGGTAAAGATCCCCTCTCAGAGGGGATGACAACGGATGGGATGGAAGCAGCTCCTGGATGGAAAATGCCTGTGACTTTCCTGGGTGCTGGCTAGCTTTGCTGCAAGTTTTTGTGTGGGGCATGGACTTTGTCTCTTAATGAAGCTGGTAGGACCCAGGGAGGATCCATCCTCTAACTTCTCCCCCTATAGCAGGAAGAAAGATTATGTTCAGAGGCAGCTGCTCCCACCATCTTCCACGCTGAAAAAAAATGAGGCAGGACTGTTTAAGCTTGCCTGCAGAGCTATAGAGCAGCATGGAAACTGCTCTTCCCAGCAGGGAATGCACAGTGGGACGTAGAGAGAGGGGGGATGTTTGGTAGTAAGGGGTTTGTTTATGCCAGAAGCTTGGCTATCAGTCTGGGCGAAGGCAGATGGAAGTAATTTTAAGGGACAGGAGCCAGATGACAGTTGCATGTTGATGCAGAACAACTATAGGCTAGCCAGTCCTTAGAGGAAGTTTTTATCCTAACCCCTGTCATTTAGTGGTTGGTGTGTGACCCAAGAATGGGTTTTTATACGCCCTTACTGGCTGTGCACGGGGTTTTTAGATGCTGCTGCAACTCCAGCCCTTCCTGGTAATGATGATCTCCATGATGTTCGCAGCTCTTAAAGGTTGTGGCCCTTTGTTTTTGTTTTCTCTTCTAACATCTTGAATTTCAAATGGAGTCTTGATATTGCAATAGCTGCTCTCCCTTTGGTAGGTTGGTAGCTTTCAGGGTAGCTGAGGAGATCCTGGAGATAGGAACCTCAAAAGGCAAATGGAAAAAAGCCCAAATGATAATAACTATAATGCATTTCTCACTACTTTATGCCTTTTTATTCCAGACAAAGCTTTATCTTTCATCCCATAATTATGTGATTCCCTGTAGGCGACTTCAAGTGAGCTTTTGAAACCGTTAATTTTATCTATTAGATGTTTTTTATGATCTCCAAGTGTTGACATTGATACTAGAAGGAAAGTTTTGAGGGCAAATTCCTACAGTTTCGGTGAACTGCACTATGAGACTAGCTTTGAGCCTGTTTAACAGGATTGTCTGCATTTGCATTTGTAAGCTATATGGTTAAGTAATGTGCTGCTGGAGGGGGCTGCTTCCTCTTCCCATTTTCCCCTTCAGTTTAAGCTGTGTTGAGGCTATTTCTCCAAGATCCTGTTGTTCTGCCATTTTTTTTTTTTTTTTTGCAAGAAGTGCTAAACTTCTCATACATGTCCCAGAAAATGAGCAGAACCCATGGCTGAAGTTTTAATTTACATGCGTTTTGCACCTTATAATGCGTCCATTTTTGGTTTTGCTTGTCATCTTCTAGATTGTACTATGTGTAATGGTTCATACTAAAAGAAAATAAACACCGATAGGTGGTGGAGGGAAGAGAAGTTTTTCCAGGCTGAAGTCAACTGTAGTTATGCAGGACAACGCTTGCAAAGAGTGGCTCAGAAATGTAACTCACGGTGCAGACATTGGGTAGACCAGTAATTGAGAGAAACCATGTCCATTCATATCTCCTAGCTGCTGCTTAAACCCACAACCCAAGCTGGTATGTGGTGTTTTCCAAAGGAAAGGGGAAAAGAGCAAGCTTGTGAGCTGTAGGCTAAAGCAAATAGATAAGAAGCTTTGAAAACAGAAGGGACTGTTTTGGATCAAATCCTGGAAGGGAAGGGGGAGTGAAAGGAATTGAGGGCTCGTATGCAAGGGGAATGACTCACTGCTGTTGTCATCAAGGTTTCCTCTTAATGGATTAGTGATTATTGCCCAAGAACATAATAAATTATTGGAATCCAAATTGAAGACAGAAGTCTCCAGCTGGAGATTCCTTAGCGAAGGCACAGGGTGCTGTGTGGTGTCATCTTGTTTCTCCAGCAAGGTCCTCCTGCCACTTGTGCCAGGGCTCTGGCAGAGCGAACCCTCAGCATGCTGTGAAGGGTCCTGCAGGCTGTCAGGGACTGAAGACTTGCCAGCCCTGCTCGTTGGAATGTTTATAAGCACCAGGAACCCCACGGCATTGCATCGGGGGATTAATTTGGCTGGTGCAGAGATGGAGAAGTGAAACTGTTGCAGCCTTTTTTTGGAGAGGAGAGCATCTCTGTTCCTAAAACGCCTGATGCTCTGGGAAACTACATCTGGAGGATGCTGCCAGATGAACCTCTGCACTCCTGTGTCAAAACACCAGTTTCACCCCAGTAACAGAGTTTGGGTGCCTGGTACCCTGCTACTGCAAACTGACCCATCCATGGGGGTACGTATGGATGTGTGTCAGGAAAGGAACCTGCTGCCATCTTCACACAATCCCGAGTCCTGCCATAGGCCCTTGCTGTCTCTGAAGTGCAACATGGCTTTTAGGCTCGGCTCGTTGTCGCTGAGTCTTTGCGAAGTCCAAACCTTTGTTTTTGTGGTGAGCTTTTTATAGCTGTAAGAGAGCAGAGCAATATTTTGTTTAGAAGTGGGCTTCTTGATAGAAAAATATGTGAAACTGAGGGCAAAGGGGAGACAGTGGCAAGTGAGAAAATCACTTGAAATCACCCAAAATCACTGCAGTCCAGTTTTCTTTCCTTGTCAGGGGCTGGTTGCTGCTGACCCAGGGAGCTGGGAGGGCTGCTGCAGCCTTCTGCTCTGCTTCTACTGAGCCCAGATCTGTCCCAGCACTCACCCAGATAACTTTCCATGCAAGCTGGGAAGTTAACAGCTCATAAATACAAGGCTCCATCTCTGGGCGGGAGGTTTCCCAGGGCAGCCATTCTGGCTCTCCACATTAAATCTTCCTGTGCTGGGAGGAGATAAGCATTTGAAAATGCATGGCCACAGGACCCGGAGCTGCTCCTACCGAGCCGCTCTTTGCAGCATGCGAGGCTGGGCCTTATCCTTCTCTTGCTTTAATTTTTAGAGCAGGGGTTGCTTTGCATAACTTGTTCACTGCTGATGTGGCTGGTGTTAGTGGGAGCTATCGTGGCCCCTTCCTGGCTGGTGGGTGACAAGTGATGGAGACTGGGACTTTAGGCCCCTTGTTTCCTTCCCCTGTGATGAGACCCAAGGAGAAGAGCTCTGAACAGCCTGAGTACAGCGGCTGCCCTTGTGTGCCCCCCGACATGGGATTTGCTATCAGCACACTGCCCTGGGGGGTATGTGGGGGGTCCCCTCTAACACTGCACTTGCTGCTGACACTTGTCTTTCTCCATGTGATGTGGTCCCTTCTCAGAAACGGCCCTGTTGCCTGTCCTGGGGATGACAACCCCAGGCCACTGACTGCTGAGATTTCCCACCTGCTGTGAAACGAAAACCTGCAGTCTTACTGGGGTCCCAGCATGTCCCTGTGGGCTCTGTTTTGTGCGGCTGGGAGTAAGACCAGCTGAGGTCTCCCACCCTGGGATGAGCTGGGAGCAGCTGGGATGTGGCATCTTCCAAGGGTGGGAATGAGTCTGCATGTGTCCAAGCTCTTGTCACTGTGTTGTAGAACCCCCTCTTCTCCCCAGCTGATGCAGGATGCTCACCCTGGGCAGATGCAACTTCAGTACATGTTTTCCCCTTCTATTTTTCTTTCTCAAAAAAAAAAAAAAAACCCACCACCAAAACCCAGCCCTAATTCTGGATGTGTCATGTAACAGAAGAAAGCTAAGAGTTGTCTTGTTAACCTCACCATTGCTGCACATTTGTTCTGTGCCTGGTGAGAAAACATCATTTGGAGAATATAATGCTACATGACAAATACAGCAGAGTCATGGCTCTGCAAGAAAGTTGTTTTTCTCCCCAGAGTTAAGGTGGAAAAGACTTCAAATTGTGCTGTGTGTTAAAACAGCCTCTTTAGAAATTGTGCTCAGCAACCTGAGCCAAGATCCTTGTTGCCTTGCAGGGTGCTGCAGATTAATGCTAGTGCAAGATTGGGCTTTTACTACAATCTCAACCCTTTAATTAAAATAACATGGAACAAAAAGGGAGAATTAGTTAAAAATAACAACCCTTGGAAGCCCAGCTTGTCTTTTTATTAGGCTTGTCCTTGCTTTCTCTGCTGCTCTGATAAGAAGGATATTCTCCCTCTGGGATGGAGAGAATAAACTGGGATGAAACTCATTTGTTTGGGCATTATGTGTTAATTAATTTCTAACACTAATCCCTTCCCCATACACTGTTTCTTATTTCTTCTGGTTTTTAGGTAGTAGAATACAGCCCTGTTCCAAGGAGAAGATGGGCAGGCTTTGCTGTGTTATGAAAGGGAGAAGGTTGTGTTGTTCCCGTCGACCCCAGGGCTGGGGGAGGTTTTGCCTAGTCCTGTGCAGCAGTTCATTTTTGGGGAGTTGGGAGGTTTCCAGAGAGCCGATTCAGAACATGTGAAACTTGAGTCACCTGAAATGTTGCCTTGACCCTTAACTACTGTATTGCAGCCTCTTGCCTGGTGTGATTCCCCCAAGAACAAGGTAAAGGGGGTGATCCCAACTGGCACTGGCACTGCCTGGGTGGGTCGCAGGCACTGCAATCCCCGTGTCAGCCCTAGCAGTGCCCCTGGTCCTGTACTGGACATGGAAGCACTAGGGTCACTGCCATATCATGTTTTTAGCGTGTGTGTGTGTGTGTAACCAACAACAAACCCACATACACTTTATATAAAGCTATTTTTTTTAGAATAAACTGAAATAATCTTTGAGCCTCTGGACAATATGGGCTGGTTTTCCTTTTGTATCCAGACTTTCCTAGACTTGCAATAAAAGAAATTTTGTTTTTAAGTGGTGTCTTTAAACTGATGGGAAGTTTGCCATTCAAGCGAGGGAAGACATGGACTCCTCCTCTCATCTTTCAGTGATTAAGTGATTTTATTTTTTTTCTTTTCTTCATCCTTTCTCTCTCTCAGCAGTTATTCCTGGCTGCCACTGCATCCTGCTTACTTAGCTTTGTCCATTCTTTCAAAATCAATATGCACGGCTAAATTACTGGAGTTAGAGAATAAAATTTTAAAAATCCCATCCAAGATTTTGGCGTGTGAACATTGCATGTAAAGTGATAGGATAGTCTTTAATTCAAACCAGTTTGCTTTCTCATTTCTAATCTGTACATAAATGTCTAGATGAGTGAAAATCCCTGTTCAAGGGGAGGTAAAATAATAATAGGCAATCCTGGAGAAGGGCTTATTTTTCATTCTGTCCAAGTATTTAAGCTACTGCAGGTGTCTCGAGCAGTGACTTCATATGCTGCCCTGCGAGCTCTTTCCCACGGTGTGATTGCTCTGGAATTACTTTCTAGCAACAGAGTAAAGGGTGACCTCTGACCTGTCATCTTGCAATGATTTCAGGTGAATGAAGGGACAGACTGGAAAAAATGTGTATGAAACAAATTCCAGCTTGCCAACATGCTCTTAAAATACACGAAGCAGGAAAACATCCATTACACTGTGGCTGTGGACTGTGGAAAGGACTGATTTCTCACAGGGAATTTCTTGGACACAGCATGTTTCACTCTTTAAATGCAAGGAGATGTTTGGGAGCTGACTTAGGTCTAGGTGTGGAATTGGGACCATGGTGGCCATGAAGAGCTGAGGGCAGTTTATAAAATAAAGAGGAAAATCATCCTCTTCTGAAAAATCAATATTCTTTTTTGTGGTGTATTTTAAATTATGTTCCTTTCTAGTCTGAGAGCAATTTTCTTCTATTAGATGTCAGTTTGTGAAGACTTTTAGCTATAATAAAACTGAATTTGGTCAGCTAAAACATGGAGCAGAACCGATTGAGGGGTAGCCACTGCTGAGATGAGCTGGGGTCATCTGTGGAGCTGTGTGGGTTTGAGGCCCTGCAGAATGATTTGTTGGCCTTGGAGGGACTGATCCAGCATGGAAAGCCTCTAAGTGACTCCAGTAAGATTTGGGTCAGACTGCTGGTCCCTCACATACATAACACGCTATCAGAAAAGGGTCCATTGGGAATATTTGATCTGATTAACTATTGATACAAGCAAATCAGTCCTGCTGGAGGTTATTACTGGTGAGAACTTATGCTATCTACCTTAAGTCCCTATTCCCATGGTATTTCCTAATAGGATAATAGATTGTTGCCATACAAAGGCAATTACACCATGGTAAGAATTTACCAAGAGAATAAATACTTAAAATACAGAGTAAATCTCCCAGCAGTGGGGTTAGATCTCACAGTTTCTGGCTGGTGTGAAATTGCTCAGCAGGCGAGGTTGTGGGTATTCCCACGCAAGAAAGGGACTTTCCTGGGGATAGGGGAATGCACTTGTGGTTCTTAGTGCTGCTGGTTCATTGATTTGTATTTGTCTAGCATAAGCAAGAAAGCAAAAATATGGCCTGTTTTTAGTTAAATTGCTGGGTTTTTTTTTTTCTCTGTAGGTAGCTGAATAACTTGCTGCCTCTGTCTCCTCGGTTCATGGAGATAAATTTAGAGATTTTGGTGAAAAGCCTATATTGTTCATTAAGTATCGGCACTTTTGTGGGGAAGACCACCAAAATTGGGGTTGAGTATTGGAGCTGGTGACCTGGTTTGAGCAGTCAGGGCACTGGGAGCAAAGTGTGTGCCTCTGTTCAAGAGTTCAAGCCTGCATCTGAGCCACACCACATGCATAGTATAGGGTTAATAAAGGTGCGGGGTTTTTTGTTTCTTTTTTTTTTTTTTACTTTTCCCTCACCACACCATTGCTTGTGCAAATTCCACTGTGCTGTTTATGTGTTTATATTGGAGCCCTCCAAAGCTGTGCAGGGTGAGGTTCTGGACTTGCAGAGGTTTGGGGTGGTGGAGCCGAGCTGTGTGCCGGCTGCCCTCTAGTGAACCGTGGCCCGCAATAAATCACTGCAGGAGTGGAGATCATGGCTCTCCATCCATGGCCTCCTAAAATTTGTAATCGGTGTAATCCTTTTCGTCTCAACCATATGATGCTCCGTCTTGCTGGTAGGAATCTGATCGCTGACAGATTAGTGCATGTTAAGCAGATGAGGGGTGGGGGATGTTAAATTTTGCTCTTCTAGAGAGTATCGCCGCTGCGGGAGGTGGGAAGGCGGCTGTTGCGGTGTGGTATCAAACCTCTGCGTTTCCACTGACAGTGGGGGTGTTCCTGCTGCTGCCCCACGTTTTTTGGTGTGAACAGCAGTGCTGCTAGGGATTGATCCCATGGAAGAACTGCTGGCTCCAGTGAATGGCAAATTTCTGTACTAGGTTTCTATCTGTACAATAAAATTCTAGGGTAACTTTTAACAGCTGCAGGAGTGAATCAACAGGCTGGGGCAGCGTGCCCCCTATGCTGCCATCCCTCGGTGCCAACTATGCTGTTCCTGCTCTGGGAAGGGTTTTGCTTTGTTTCCATAGGGGAGAGATACTTCAGGGTGGGCTCTTTTATTCTGGCTGTTTGTATGTTGTGGTGGGTACATGCGTGGGGAGGGTTGAAACTGGTGCAAGTCCTGTCTGACAGCCACCATCGTTACTGTGATCACAAGGACTCAAAATACAATTAAGACATGGTTGGCAACACTGAAATCCCTGGGGAGCTGCCCAGGCAGCGTGTTGGGCAGTTCCCCCAGGCTTGACTTTTGCATGTGAGGGTCCCCAAAACTGTAAGCAATGTGTGCTGCAGTCTGCTGAGGAGAAAAGCCGGAGAGAGCAGAAGAACTCAGCAGTGTTGGATGGTTTTAGTGCTAGAGCTGCCCTCTCTGAAGAGCAGGTGTGTGGATGCAGGAGGGACATCATAGCAAAATTTACCTGGGAGGTGAATTGGATGGATTCCCTGTATGAGAGCGGGCTTGAAACAGGCACCGGTGCCCTGGGCCATTGAAAGACCGGTCCCGCAGCAGCAAAGTGCTGTTGCTTTGAGGAGCTGCTTGTTGGGGATAGCT
>JANXJC010000037.1:18732057-18839723 GCA_027564655.1 Leptodon cayanensis | reverse complement strand
GAGATTGGGTAGGCAGCGTTAGAAGAGCTTAGTCAGGATGTATTTTGTTTAAAAGATCTGCTTCAGCCTGACTCCTGTAATTAGGTAACATGTATATTTCTGTTCCTTGGAAACACTTCATTAATCAAAAGGAGGGAAGGATTATGCAGAGATGAACTTAAAAGATGTTAAGCAAGGTTGGGTTTGCATCTGGAATGAACCAAGGCATGCAGCAGTCGTAGCTGCTGGAAAGGGGGGGCACCAGGGAGATTATCAGGGAGCTGTGCTGCAGTTCAATCTCTGCACCAGTGTCTTGGCTGTATACCTGGTTTCACCTGTAGACCATGTCTGTTATTAGCAGGCTTGGACAGAGAGGTTGTTCTGTGTGACTGTGGGTAAAAATTTGGAAAAATTTACCCATTTAGCATGCATGAGATTTTTGTAAGGGAAAATAGATGCTCTGTCTTTGTAGTGTCCCGTGAAGAGACTGGATAAAAGGAAGAGGAGTGAAATAATGAAAAGGATGAAATCATGCATAGTGTGGAAAAGTGAGAATAAGCAAAGGCGAGAGAACTACAGGTGTGAATGCATGAGACTTCTAGCAAAGCAGTCCAATAGCATACCTCATACCATAGCTCATGCAGAGATGCTTTAGATGTTTTAAATCCTGAATGTCAAAATCCGAGTTGGGCATTCTGGATGCTGTAGGCAAGCCAGCGGCTCCTTTGGGGATGCTTATTTTACACTCGTTCTCTAGGGATGTACAGTGAAGTAGGTGAATCTCTCCCCAAATAGCAACAGTTCTCTACTAGAAGGCAATGGCAGCTGAAATGCAGCAAAGCACGCACAGTAACAGGGCTGCAATGGTGAAGAATGAGACATCCAAGAGCTTGATTTCTCTCTAGAAAGTCATTTTGTTGGGGGAAATGGGAAAAAGCGACCTGAGGTCTGAGCTCCTTGAGCTGACCTGAAGGCCTGAAGCATGAGTGTTTCCAGTGGAGTCAAGGACAAGTCCTGCAGCCATGGATGGGCTAGCGGCTCCTGTGCTTGCTGCTGTCCAGTACAGCTGGGCTGGCTCAGCTTGGGATCAGTCTTTCCCTTGGTACAGAGCTGGTTCAGAGCTGCAGCAGCAACTTGCCGTTTGTTTTGGTGCATTTGTATGGTACATCCCATATGCAGCAAAACAGCTACTGAAACCTGCAACTGGGGGAACTGAGGTACTTAAGGCATAAAAAAAGGTATCATGGGTTGTACTTCGAGATCAGATGAAACTTTCTTGAAACATTCATGGATACTTTCCTTTTCTTCCATGGGAAGTTAGGAGATGAGGGCTGGTCATTTCTAAAGTGATGCTGGTTGTCTTGATTTCTTACAGCCTGTGTGATAGATGAGGCTGGAGGGGAGAGAGGTGGAAACAAGACTCCCTATTTCTGACTCTGAACAGTAAAACTAGGGCTGTGGAATAGGAGGTGCATATATGCAAAAGAAAATCGGGAAGGAGGAGAGCTTGTTTTGTTACAACTCTGGCATTGAAGTTCTAACTCTTGTTTTGTTCTTAGTTTGGTCATCAAATATCCCCTTTGAAACTGGTTCGGTGGAAGTCTTAAATCTTATGGAGCCACTTTCTTTTCTTTTTTTCTTTCTTTTTTCTTTTTTTTTTCCTTCCAGGCTAGGACAGGAACAAACACAAGACTTAAACACCTCCTGTGCGGAGCTGGCCTTCAGCATAGGCAGTAACAGGCTGAACCAGTTTGCTCATTGCTTTCGTCTCCTGACAGGCACTCTCTTGTCCCAGGCGCCCTGGGAGGTGCTTGGTCTCTTCTCTGTGCACTGCAGGAATTCCCCTGCTTCTAGCCACCAGCTCAGGTGCCGTGGTGTGTGGCCAGCAGCCTTCGGCTGGCGGCAGCCCCGCAGAGGAGACTTTGCAGAAGATCCAAGTTGAGGTCGGGGGACTGAGCGGAGCATCCAGATACAGAGTTAAGGAGAGGGTTTTATGGCGTGTGGCAGAGGGTAGGGTGTGCAAGCAGCTTTCGCCTCCAGAAGGTACCCGTCTCCTGAGTCTCAGGTGAGAGTAACTTGTTGTTTGAGTTGACAAGTTGAGTTGCTTGAGCCTGGGAGGCTGTTACTGCCTTTTGAGTTGTGGGGGGGGGTGTTCCTGCTGTTGGTGGAGGTCTTCCTGGGAGCTCGGATCAGAAGTGACTGAGCATGAAGGGTATTCAAAAGCTTATCCCAAGCTCACTTTGTATGGCTGTTGCCAGTAGCAGACCCATTCCTGGCGTGGCCCCTGATGGTGGGTTGGCTGGTGGGTCAGGCATTCATTTGGACGCAATGTCTACCATGGATGTCAAGTGGACGGAGGCTTAACTGTGTGGGGATGCTGCCCTGCCTTGGGCCAGGTGCTGGAGCCTGCACCGAGAACCTCGCAGGCTGAAAGCGTTTGCTACGGCAGCAGCAGCCAGCGCTGCTCCAGGCTGTGGTGGACTTTGCTGTCCTTGCTGAACACAGAGTCTCAACAGCTGCTCTGCAGGCAGAAGAGCAGGAATTTGGGGCGAGTCGGGGGTGTGGGTTTTGCTCCGTTGCCTGTCAGGTCCGTCCTTCAGCAGTAGCTCTGTACCCAGCCAAGGGAGCCGCAGGATGGGGCAGCCCACGGTCAGCTGAGCACCAGCAGGGCTCTGCACCCCTGTTGCTGGGCCTGGGCACCCGCTGAACCCCCCTGGAACAGTGACCTTTAGGGTCTGTTCCGTACTGAGCTCCCTGGTGCTTTGGTTACTATTTGAGATCTGCTTGAAACCAAAAGACACAAGAAGTTGGAAGCTGCCTGATTAATGGTTGAGACTTTCATGTGTACTTGTGTACAAGTCCCTTGAATTTCAATCTAAAGATGTGGAAATGTTGGCTGCTTTTCTCCTTTCCCTTTATCTAGCATAATGGACAAACTTGCAGCAGCCCTTGGAATATTTAGAAATGAAATTGCTGATATAAATGTGCTCTGGCATAAGGCACAAACAGCTGGAAAATGTGTTATCTCCCACAGTATTTTAAGGATGTGTAGCATCATCAAGGGCTATTGACTAGAGCTGGCACTGTAAGCCTATCTTCTATGTCAGAAAACAAATGATCTGTCCCCACCTTTTGGTAGGGTATATCCCAAATGTGCAGTGGGCAGGTGACGGATCCCTTTCTCTGGTGACAGATGTTCCGCCCATCAGCTCAGCTGTACCTCAAAAGGGATATGTGAGTAAATCCCTGCTATGGTAGCTGGCAGCAAGCATATTGAGAAACAGATGGTGCTGTGCTACAATTTTACCTGCTGTAAGGCCAATGCATAATTTAGCAATACAGGAACATGAATTGTATTCCAGTGGTTGCTGCATTCTTGTGGGGTTTTTTATTTGATGTAACAATCAGCAGGAGAAAGGGGTAAAGGATATTATATGTAACTCTTTTTTTTTTTTTCTGACTCCCAGAGGGTTTGGAAATGTAGCATCCACTAGATTTGTTTTTGAATCCCTGAATTTTCCCCCTTGACATTTCTGTGCGAATCCTAGGAATGAGTTGTGTGCTGTGATCTGTGCGCTGAAGGAGCTTGCTGCCTCTGTGCGGAAGGGGCAGATGCCCCTGTGTCCTGCCAAGGCCAGTTAGTGCATGGGGAGGGGTGGGAAGGACAGGGCTGGGTAGGGGAGGGACAGTCCCCTCTGTTTGTGCCCCTAATGAGAGATATTATTCTCTTTACAGCCAGCCTATGGTACATTTGAGTCCCTTTCAGCCTACAGCTGTGCTTTCTTTATTCCCTCAAGACCCTAGTCCTGGAGTTTTTCCTACCCTAAAGCTACTGCCTGTCTCCTGGCAGTTCTTCCAATCCTTTTTCCCCACTGTGGCCCAAATATCCTTGTTTGTCTCCCTGAAGGATGAAAAATATGTTTAGAATGTAGGGGGCAAGAGGTGTACAGCTTGGCTTTGGTGGATGCTGATGATGGGACAGGACCTGGTGAGCCACCTGATATCCCACAGTCCATAGTGTGCCATACAGAGAGGGGCAGGTGCCTGTAAGGAGAAGGAAGTTTGGCCCCTCTGTTCCTTTTGTAGCCCTTCAAGACTTGAGAAACAGATATATGGGACAAGAGGTAATGGAACTGGGTGTAGCAGGGCCCAGTCAGCAATAGCTGGAAGTCCTCCTTCTTCCTCCTGATGTAGGACTGGAAGAAGAGGAGGACCAGGTGCTGTGGTTTCCCTGGGTTTGATGTCCCCTGTCCCTTTTCCTTTCAACCATGTGAGCAGGATGGGAGCAGGGCTGGCTCCTGGGAAGCATCCTCCAGGAGCAGCTGGGCAGGACGGCATGACCTGCTGAAACAGGCAGGCAAAGGGCGTTTTGTGCTGCAGTTTAGCCCATTAACCTGAATGAGAATAGCAGCTATTTTTTTTTTTCTTTATATGTCAATTTGATCCTCTGACCTCAGAAAGGACCTAATATGAGCACTCCAGCTCTGCTTCCAAGCATCCTCTTCCTGCTCCAAATGGCTTCCTTTCCCTGCCTAAGCACTCATGTCCTCTCCAAGGAGGATGGGAAAAATGCATTATAATTTTGTAGTCTTGGCAAATGAGGAATCATGCCCATGAAAACAAATACCCGTTAATTAGGACCATGAAATGCTGATTGAATCACAGCTCTGATAATGGCAAGGGCAGTTTGCAAGCCTGTTTTATATCCCAAAGGGGGCGAAAAAAGCAATGAGAATTTTTCTTTTGGGAAGCCATTTCAGCCACTCCTATCCATCTATTTAAAAGTTTCTCTGCCAACAGGTACTACTCAGTTACTGCATTGTTTCCATTTGAAGTATGACGGGGAGACTGAAGTTATTGCCTAGGATAATTGTTAACAAATGCTGAATTCTCATTTGTGCCCATTATAGTAGGAATAACTTTTATAAGCATATGAATGGTCTTAGATTGACCCCCATTGGGGAGTTTATGTTGTTGCAGGATAGCCAGAAGAGAGATGAAGAAACTCTGGGGAGCCTGGCTGGGGTAAAGCCCTGCTCCCAGCATACCTATTCTGCTTCCCTCTCTGCCAAGGTGACTGCGGAAAAGTTTAAAGGGGTTAGAAACAAGAACAAAACGCTGCATCCAAACTATATTTAAAAGTGGGTTTGCTTTTGGTGTTTTTCTGGGGGGTTGGTTTTTTGTGTTTTTTTTTTTTTTCCCTTTGAAGCTGAGTTTTAACAGTCCATGCTATTAACAGCCCTTTGGTAAAATCCACTCTTCCTTTCTGCCATCGGCTCTCCCCTCTTATTCTCCCCATTAAGCTACAAAACTAGTGACTCTGGTTTAACAGTGGGCTGGGGTAATCCACCCCAATGCACCCATGTCCTCACCCTCTGCATATCTATACTGTGATAAGGGGTTGTACAGCTTTACCTGCTGGATCCAGCCGTGGCTTCCAGCTGTGGCAGCAGATGTGCTGGCAAGTGGGGGAGCTGGGACGGGCAAGATGCCCGGCGCTGTGCCACACACGTGTCTGCTGGGGGACCGTGAGAAGGGGGTGAGATGTGGGGAAACCTCACCTGGCAGGGACAAGGCTCTGTGTCCAGCACCTGCACCCTGCTTTTGGAAGGGGTGAGGTCCTGCTGACCTCAACGGGCTGACTCAGCAGCTGGGGCCAAAGCCACCGCGGCCATCCCACTGTCGCCTCTGCCTTTCCCTCCCTGCTTCCTTTCTCATTGTTTGAGTTTCTGACCTTTCCCAATGTCACTGCTCCTGCCCCAGAGGCATCTGATACAGCCACTGCTGGTGTCAGGCCTTTCTCCAGGTGTTTGTTTTGTTAGGGTTTTTTTTTGTCTTGTTTTGGGTTTTTGGGGGGGTTTGTTTGTTTGTTCGTTTTTTAAAAGGGAGGGAAAATTGGACCAGGACTCCTTGCTTTTGTTCTTGGAGGGGCTGTGCTCAGCTTGAACGTGCAAAATACGTGTTGTATTAACTTGGCCCGTCTTTCTTGGTGAGAGGAACTTTGAATTTCTGTAGTATCAGTGCAGATTTCTTCTCCAAATACTGAAAGCTTCTGGGCAAATGTAAGGGTGGTCACTGGGGGAGGACTGACCTGTGTGGTGGCTCCAGAAAGCACATCACGAAGTATGAGGCAGAGTTATGGTTCAGGCTTTCTATGCAGATATAGATCTTGCGGGCCCCAGCTATGGGGGTAATTGATTCCTGACCTGTCCATGTTCCTGTATTCCTAGGGTTGGGTTGAAAAAAAAATTGTTTAAAAATAATTTTTTTAAATTTTCATATAACATAAATAATTTTGGATGGCTTGAGTAGCTAGTGATTGCAAAATGCCTGCTGAGGCCAAGGAGAGAAGAACTGAGCAATGGCAGGAGGAGCTGCAGGATGTGGTGATGAGGAGTCACCGTTGGGGGGTCAACGTGTTGGTGGGGTAGCGTGTGAAGCTCTCCTGGCATGCCCGGCCTCGCTGTGAGCCTATTGAGGGCAGTTGGAGTCTTTCCATCGATTTCAATGGGCTTTGGATCAAGCCCATGGCACACTGCTTGTTTATTTTGGAGGCCTTCTGAAGATAAAAGCATCCTGTCAATGGCTGCTCTTTTTTTTCTCCTCCTTTGGTTCAGTTGCTCCTTGCTTCCTGAGGCCCCATGCTGTTGGACGCACACCTACTTTCCGAACGGCCACCAGCTCGTGCGCTTTGGAAAGCTTGCTTCCAAAAAGCTTCCAAAAAGTCTTACTTATAGCAATATTTAGCGCTCTGTATAAGCGATGTGGTCCCTCTGTGGGGAAATGTCATGAGCTGCTTGAACCGTTTCCTTTTCCTTGGTCAAACACCCAGCACTGAGGCTCACCTTCAAGAGATGCTTACACCAGAGCTTATCTGCTCTAACAACAAAACATACTGATTTGCCTCCTTTTAAATGCTAGATGGTTGTTCCCCATTTATTTGTCCAGAGCTGGCAAATGTGCACTGCACAGGTGCTTTGTTAATAAAATGAGGCACTAATTTCTGTGGGGGCAGATCATACACTGTGAAATGATGTTTTTTTACTTCCTAGCTTGAGAAGCACAGTTGCAGCAGAGCTGCACTCTAAGAAAATATCACTCCATAGCACCAAGAGTGCTGGCAACTTATTATATAGATTTACAGTACCAATTTCTTTTTGCCTCTTCTATTTACTGGTGCTGTCTCTTTCCACTGGTTTGTGATAATCCCTCTGCAAAAATTGACTGGGAAAATGCACTGCTCTGCCTCGAAAGGCTCTGAACCGAACTCACCTATAGCAGGTGCAACAAGACCTGTCGACTTCAGGTTGTACTGAATCAAGTCCTGAATAAAAATGGCAATAGGACCATTCTCTTACTTGAGCATGCCAGAGCGGTGGGACTGGATGCTGGTGGTTTGGCCTGGGGGAGACGAGGTGAGTACTGCGGCCCTGAGAGAGCATCAGCTGCCTGTGCCATGCTGCTGCCCTCATCCCTGCTAACCTCTGCCAACCAGCGACAATGGGGATGGGGCTTGGTTACTTTAAAGAGGGATTTTGATGAAAAGCTTGTATCAGTATTGGTACTCTGATGTGCCAAATACTGAATAGACACAGAAATGAATCCCGCTCTGCTGGGTTTGTGGTCTGAAACTGGGGGTAGGGAGAAGAAGCACAAAGATGTCCAAGATAGTCTCTTGGTTCACATTTGATAGGATGCAGTGATCTAAACGCTGTCATCTGAGCATGTAGGGAAGGACAAGTCCTTTTCTGGATGTACACCTTTCCTGGGCTAGGCATGACCCACGAAGTCTAATCAAGGGCAGAGCATTGCTCTGAGTCATGATTTTTCTGGAGGCTACAGCATCCCAGGTTACTCATCCTGAGAGAATGAATGCACTGGGGATATAATTATCATAGTTAGACATCATTTATTCTCACTCTTTAAAAGATTCTTGTCAGGAGACTGATAGGTTTGGGTTGTTATTTTTGCCTTTGTGGCCATATACATGTCATGCAAAATGCTCAAACTTTACAGTCTCATTTATGTTTCCTCTTACAGCGTTATAGATCTCTGCCCAGTATTTAGGTTGTGTAGTAATTCTACCCCATTTGCCATAGATTAACGAGGCTATAAAACAATCATGAAGCTGGGGCAGCCCTGGATTTGCATGTTCCTCACATATTTATAATCCACTATTAAATACTTCATCCAAAAGTAATTACCTGAATTCTTCAGGATCCCTTTAATACTCCTTGCCGACTCAAAACGAAGGAGGCGCTGCCCCATTTTTATCTGGGACAGCAGTGGGGCGATGCAGGCATCTATTGTGGACCAGTACCTTGAGGCCTGAGGGAAGCTGAGCAGGTTTGATACCTGTCGGGGAGTCCGGTGCCCGTCCGAGCGATCTGTCGGCAGAGCCAGGGAAGAAACCTTCCCGCTGCTGCTGGGGCTGTGGGAAGTGCAGGACAAACCAGTGGGGCTGGATGTGTTGCCCTGCCTGGAACTCCAGCTCCTTGGTCCTCCAGACTTTGAATCTGCTACTCCTCTGATAAGACCCTGGAGAATTTCATGGCTCCGGTAAGGCAATGGACAGGAAGAGTGACATCCAGTACTAAAATGCAAACCAGAGAGGCCCGTGGTGTTGCTCCGAGCTGCTGGGAAGCTGCTGCAGCAGGTCTAGGTGGGAAGTGGAAGGGACTGTGCCCACCCACCTGAGTATTTGGGCATGTGAGGTGGAAATTTTGTCAGAACAGTGAGTCGGTGCACAAAGGTATTATAATTTTGTCTCCAAAACTAGGATGCAGGAAGTATTTTGTGTACTTTGTTACTCCCCTGGCAGTTTGGGGGAGGTAGAGGTACAAGACCGCTGAGCCTGCAGGTGTAGAGGGAAAGTGTGGTGTTGTTGCTTCCTATCGCTTATTTTCATGGCGTGTGACAGCTTTGTTCTGCCGGGGCTCCTCATCCCCTCTCAGGCTTGGGGACCATCTCCATGAGCCAGTTATCCAGGGCAGGAGGCAGGGGCGCAGCCCACGCGCGAATGACCTGCTACAGGGCTGGATGCTAGGAAGGCAAAATCAGCGGCTTGGAGAGAAATTACTCTTCCTGCTGCAGCTTCCGAAGGCATCCACAGCCTCTCCTCCGTGCCAGTGCTTCCCCCAGGTGCTCCCCGGAGAGACGGCCCAAGCGCAGAGGAGGTCGGGGGGTGCCTCCCTCTCGCAAGGGCCTGTCCCGGCAGCGGGGCGGCGCGGGGTGAATCATTTCTTCCCGCAGCGCTGTCACCGCCCTGGTCACCGTGCGGCCCTGGGTGAAGCCCCCTCGGGGGAAGGCGGCGGTGGCGGTGGTGGTGGTGGTGGTGTCCATTTCTCTGCAGCCCTGAGGATGCCCCGGGTTTCCACCCTGTGCTTGTTTGCCCTCTCGTTTCCTCCAGATGTGACTTGGGAGTAGCACCGAGTGCCGGATGATTTCCCATGTCACCGGTGGTGACTCTTCCCTCCTGATGAGGAGGAAGCCCTTCCCGTGGAGCAGAGAAGAGGAGGATGGCTCTCGAGGCTCCTGCCCCATCCTGGAGTGAGGAAGGCAGCGTTGCATTAATCCCACGGACATCCTGACCTGCTGTAGAGTGTTCCTGGGGCAGGTCTCCATGCCCGGAGAGCCGCAGACAGCGGTGCTGATGACTGGGTAGATGGCAACCTTCCCGCGGGTCCCCAGCTTGCCATCACCCGTGCTGCTGAGAAAGGGCATAAAGATGCAGTTTTTCTGAAGGCATTCACAGATGCTGTGTGTGTGGTAGAAACAAATCCTCTTTCAGCTGGAAGTATTTTTTTTTTTCTCATGCTTTTTCATCTTTCTTTTCCCAGAAGCTGGGGTGGTGTTTCGCCTTATTACATATCTTTTCCTGTGCAAACTGACTTTACAGGGCTGTAGACTTCTACCAACTTAGAAATATGTGTGTATAAAAATTTAAATACGATTTGTGTATAGGTACATGTTAAATAGTGACATGCATTAGAAGTCGTGCTCACTGTTGCCAAATTGCACGTAGACTTCTTGAACTACATCCTCAACCGATTTTATGTGTATGGATATGTCAGGTTTCACTGAAGTCAGTGGAGCTGTGCCAAATTATACCCCTGATGCACTGGCCATAAAGTACTGGAGGAGCTAGATTTATGTTATGAAAACTGGTTGGCATGTTCTGGTAGTGGTAGTGTAGTAGTGAAAGATGATAAACTCCGAGCTGTGAAACTGGAGCATATGTTACCTGTTTTGAACCTGACCTGATTTTGTAGTGCTAGGTATAGCAGGTATGAAAGTTTGCTGTTCAAGGAAGCAGACTGCAAGCTGTTTAATCATTTATAAAGTTAAAAGGCAGTGGCACTTCATTTCTGACATGAAGTGCTAATTAGTTCACTATGGGACACAGACTGCAGGAAATTCATGTTTCTGGCACAGTGGCTGTTCATCTTTAAAAATGTGTTTATTTGTCACAACATTATATTTATATCATTAGTGTAGAGCAATATATGTACAGCCCAAGCTCTCCGAGAGGAGGAAAAATTCATTTAGAGGTATGTAAGACTGCTGTTAAATAAGCTTATTAGAGGCTGTGCCTCATCCAGAGAGAAGAGCACTAGGTACCAAAGCCTCCCTCTGCAGCCATCGGTCATTTTGGATGTAGTTGTGGCTTTCAGCTACATCAGTCACTTGACTTCGGTGCAGTTCATTGGGCAAAGACTGGGAATCAAAATTCCCGGTGTTAGTACCTGGGGAGGGGTCCAAATACCTACATCTGATGCTGTTATTAGCCTTAAAGAAGAGTGGCGTGGTCCTTTCATGAAGATTTAATTTACTTTCTAAATTAAAGTTTGATAACATGAATGGCAGTAGATAAATCTTTGTGGAAGTGTAGACTTATTTCTGAGAGGTCCCCCAAATTTGTGCTCCTATAAAGGATTAAAGAAGGTTAGCTAGGAATATCTTGTGATTTTTTTTTTTTTTTCCCCCCCTAATAATCTCAAAGAACCAAATTGGTTTGCAAACACCTTTTGCCAGAAGTTGAATTGTGCTTCAAAAGCTCTTGATCAGGGCAGGTTGGATTACAGACTTATCCTATGCACCAGTGCTGCTTTTTAAACATCTTAGGTACTGAGAGGTTACAACATCAAAAAGAAGGCTCCCGATGACTGAATTTCACTTTATTAAGTTGGAAATTAAGGGCCAGAGTGTAGCAAAAACGATTTTTGAAAAGTCACTTCATCTTTATTTGGGGTTAATTGCATTAATGTTCACAGCTTGACAGGCTTGTTTCATGACAGGAATTTAAAAAAAAAAAGTGTTGGGGTATGCAGCTTTATCATTGTCTGAGAAAGTACTAATTCCCAAGTAATCCTGTTGTTCGTGCTCATGAAAACTATAAATCAGCACCTTCGGGCAATTTAAAAAATGTATTTTTAAAAGCAGTGTAATTGTGCACTGTTGGCTTGTAACTGGAGCAAAATGGGAAAATTTTGATGAAAATCTGCACACGGATTTGTGCAGAAAGGAGAAACATGTCCGGGTGTAGCAGTATGAGGTGGGACTGCAGCTGGTTTCTGGTGGGAATTCAGTGGACAACGTTGTACCGCAGCCCTTTGGGTCCTAGCATGGACCTCTACGATGCTTATCATTTCCCTGAGACCATCCCAGGGTATCAGGGCTTGAGGGTTTGAACTCTTGGATTTAAAGTAACAGCAGATTTCAAAATAGCAATGTGTGCCATGAAACCGAACTGTTTCTCATAACCTTGTGAGGACTGTCTTAGTGGTTTTTTGGTCTTCGCTGAACTTTACCACCTGCTCTACAGAATACTATGAATATTGGTTGCAATCATGTATAGTCAATATATGAGGACAAATTATGGATTAAAGTGTGTTTTAAAGCGCCGGTTAGGATGGACATCTGCTAGCCCATATAATTAGGTATTTTGTGCATCTGCACAATAATTCACCTTTTACTGTTGAAGGTTCAGAGACCAAAAATGATCAAAGCTTTAATTTCACTACCTGCCACTAGGGACTTTGTGTGTGTGTCCTTTTTCATGTATGTCTGATCAAAAGTCATATCTAGGGGCAATACTGCTTTTTGGTAGATATAGGGGAAGATTGATGCTCTTGTCCTGTGGTCTCACAGGTAGATGAATTCTCTATTCATGTGAACTTCATATGAGCTACTCTGGAAAGAAAAGCAGCAATTCAGCTAAGCCTTGTTCCATTCATTTTGGTACAGAAGATAGCATGCAAGGAAGCCTGAGAATCCACTTGGGATCGTCTTTTTCTATTATGTTGGTAGCAAACCTTTGTTCTCTTTTTAGTACTCATTATTCTGGAACTATGATCAATAATGTAAGGAAAAACATGAATCTGCCACACATCAAGTTTTCTGTCTTCTTTTCAAGTGATGTTCTCCTTAGATTCCTGTTGTGTAGGCTTGCTCCTTACCAGAAATGAATGCCCTGTTGTTCATATAACTGTACATCAAACAGATTTGCAGTAGCTGTCTCTTGTGTTTCTTTGAAAGTGGTACATACATCTACAAAGACCTTTCCTGAGATATCTGTCTTCCCCCACCTCCCCTTCCTCACAAAATAGAGATCGGGATACCACAGACTTTGGAAACCACCTGGGTATCCTACTGGCTTTCCCTTGCTGAATTTTGTGATCTCTGTTCTGACTCTAAGGAGCCTGGATATTATTTAGGTATTTCAAATTAACCCACTTACAATCAGGTTCTGAAAGTGGAAGTCAATAAAAGACTAGGATTGATTTGAATGGGTAATTCATCAGCTGCATATTAAACCATGAAAATTATTCTAAATTGCATTTAGCTGCTATTTGCATCATAAACTTTCTTTGCTCTTTTTTGCTCTGTGGGTGTTCAACGCTATGCCCCAGGTTCAAGGGACAGTGTACCATGGTGTGATTACAGCGTCGTGGACTTGGGTCAACTGGGAAGGTGAAGTCCAGATGGCACTTATTTATCACCTACTTCATCTGGAGAAGGGATGACAAGTGTGAAGCTTTTATTCACGAGATTAGACTTGAAGTCTGTGTACCCTAAGGGTGGGGAAAAGGTTCTTGCCTTGCTCTAGCATAGAGCAAGTGGAGCTGTAACTTTACTATAAGAGCATAAAGCCTGCACAAGGGAATGGACATGCTGATGGGTAAAGCGGTTAGGAGTACTGAGGAGAGAGGGCTTGGGTACATATGGCTCTGCCTTCTGAGACAGAGCCATCTGAGGCCATTGCTCAGGCACACAGTAACTTGTGAAGCATAAAGAGAAACAGTGAAAAATGTGTAATTTTGATATAAAGATACTATGGATCATAGACCAATTTAAAAAACAAAACAAAACAACAAATCCCTTGTGTTGTGTTAAAGGAGAAAATCCTCATCATCCTTAATTTTTTAATCTAGTTAAGTGATAGGGAAAATAAAGGCACTGAGGACAGCAGGCACAAAGCAGAAGCATTTAAAATTTTCATACTGGGTTGGCTGGATTTTCCTGGCACAGGATGGGGCCGTTCCCTGCACTGTTTCTTTAACTACAAAGGTCCTTTTCTTTTCTTTTAGAAATGGAACTTGAAAATTGGATTTTTTTTTTTTTTTAACTCTGTTTAAATTTGGATGTGACTTGACCATAATGCACAGATGCCATTTGTAGATTTTCCTGGCTGGTTCCTTTCCAAAGCAGTGTTATCTGAGGCAATGGCAATTACCCGCTGCTGAGCCTGGTGCTGGTACTGGCTTAGGTTATTGGAATAACTCTGTAGATACCTGTCACCGCTCTCTCCCGGTGGAAGATGGAAACTTTTTCTATTTTGTACATGTGTGTTTATGTTAAAGTCCTCTAAACACAGGACAGTGATGATGGGCAACATTGGAGGAAGAGGAAGACTTCCTTGTGGTCACTGGCTCTCAGACAACATTCAAAGGGGTGATAAAACTCTCTTGGGGTGGGTATGTGGATGCTGGATTTCAATGTAGAGCCCAAGCATTTGCTTGCCTCCTGTTATAACAAGTTGTATCTCTCTCTGCACCAGCTAGCTTTGTAACGGCTTCTAATAACATTTGAAACATAGTTGTCGTTTTCCCTGTGTGAAAGCAAGGCTTAGAGAGATTTAAACTTCCTGGCAGCAGCATAGCCAATAGATACTGGCACCAGGAGGAGCAGAGCTGCTTTTGCTTCGTTATGTGTAAAAGGAAAGTTTGATGCTTGGAGACACACAGGTCCAAAGCCTGTCTAAAACAGGCAGTCATCAGTCTACAGAATTACATCACCCCAACTACGACACGGGAGCTCACTATGCATGAGCGTAGGCTCTTTCAGTACGAAAAAGGTCGATTAATATAGCATGAAATGGGTTTTGTGAATACTTGCGCTGTGCTATGAGCATGCAGGGTGTCTTCCTCCCGTGAAGAACCTTTGGGACAGGGCTGCTGCAACTCTGGTGTGGAGGCTCTTTGCAGGCAGTACCCTTGGGGAAGCAGTACCAGCAATGCCATGGGATTTAGCTCTCCCATGCAGCCCCTGTGCAAGCTGTTCCCGCCCCTTTTTCATTTGTTTCATTGCACAAGAGAGATTATTTTACACGTTGGTCTTGCTGATGGTTTTAGCCAAAAATCTGCTCTTTGAGTAGTTTCTTCAGCTAGGTGCTGATGGTGGCATGTGGGGGTCCCTGCAGCTCCTGTCCCAAAAAGCTTAGGAAATGTCAAATCCTCTGAGAGGGTCTTAAAAAGATTAATTGCCCTTTGACTTCCACTGTCCCTTAGCTTTTAATAGGAAAGAGCTCACAAATGAAAGGTGTGGCTTGGCAGCATTAACAGTTTAAGCCCCAGAAGAGCGAGGTACTGCTTAATTTTAAACCGACTATCAAGGCAAGGCTGGAGTCTCTTGTGGGCTATTATTTCAGTGTTTATTTGATGTGGGCTGTTTGTGAAGAGCTCAGCTAGCATGAGTAGCTTTGTTTTTCTCATGCAGCAAGCGCTGCATTAATGGAGTTAGTTTAAGAGTAGAGCAAAATCTCCTCTTGAGCAGCTGTTGAGCATTTAACTGGTAAGATGCAACAGCCAAGGGGGAGGTGTAGAGCAGAGAAATGGCTCTGTGCTGTGGGCATCTGCCGTGATGCGAGCTGGAAGAGAAGTTACTGCATCTATTTCTGCAGGAGTATTCTGATCCTTTTTTTTTTTTTTTTTTTTTTCCTTTCCCCCTCCGCTCACTGGCTCCTAGAAGTGCTTTTTTAAAATAGGATTTCTAGTGTATAATTTGAGCACGGGATCATCTGGGAGAGAACGATGACAGCTTTGTTCCCTGCGTGGCAGATAATGAGGTGTCAGAGGCAGATAATGCCGTGTGTTAGGCGGGAGCTGTGCGTGAAGCGCCTGCTCAGCTAACCGAAGTGCGGCGGCGATTTAACGCTGCCGAGCGGTTTCCTTCTCCTCCTGTAGCGTCGAAATGGGGTTGTTGTCAGGGCATATGGCAAAAGGGTTAAAATTTAATTAGAAAACATAGTGGTAGCTACTGGAGCTTAACAGAGATTTATATAAGCTGCTAAGAAGGACAAGGCTGCTGTGTGAGCTGCTGGTAAGGCTGAGCTACTGCAGTTCTGGCTCGGCTTCAGGCGCCGCTGGCCGGGGCATGCCTGGGAATCTGCCCAGGAAGCGTCGTGAAAGAAGAGTTTGTTTTAAGGCTTGACCCTGGCTCTGCGCAACACCCCTGCCCTCCGCCCGCCCTATAAAGCCGGGCTGCCGTCATGCCAGGCGTCTGAACGAGGGAGCGAGAGCCAGCGGGAGCCAGCCGGGACGGGGACTTTGTTTTGCCGGCAGAGCAGCTCATGGCTTCGGTGTTCATGTGCGGCGTGGAGGATCTGCTGTTCAGCGGGAGCCGCTTCGTCTGGACGGTGACGGTGGCAGCTCTGAGGAGGTGGTACGCTGCCCGGCTGCGGGCATGCCGGCAAGCCCTGAGAGCATGGTGCGGCCTCCGGGATGTCTACCAGGTAAAAATCCCCCAGTAATCGCCCCGGGTTTTGTTAAAAAAAAGCATTGTGCCACCTGACGGACACGTGCTCGCTCACCTGTCTGATTCCCCGGTGCGCACACCCCGGGTGAGGCAACTGGGACGGGGCGAGGCGAAGAGCATGGAGCCAGAGCCGCAGCTCACGCAGCCTTGCTGGGAAGATGCTCGGCAGGTTTATAATCCCAGTCTAAGCTGGTGTCCCATGTTGCTTTCAAAGAGCCAGCGCTGCTCATCCGCCTTGAATTCAGGGTTTGGGGGACATATTTTCTATGTTAAATGTGTTTTTTTCAGCCAGTTTATCTAAAAGTGTTTTGGCAGCCGAGTGCCCCTTGTATCGCAGCCTCTCGGAGCCCCTTTCGCTGCCGTCACCATCCTTGAGCTTGGGATGTGGGAGACGGAGCTCAGCTCTCAGCCTGCACTGCCGTCGGGCGCTTGGAGCACGATGCTGCCATGGGAGAGACTGGCTGTAGCTTTTTCTGCTGTTTGTGTCGCTGGATGGTGGTAGTCTGTAAAGTGATAGTACTTCGCATTGCAAAGGGATTGCTATTTGGGGGGGCTGCAATGAGTACTGAAACAACAGTTGGGAGGGTCCCCTTCCTGCAGGCAAAAAATACAGCACCGTACTTGCAGTTACTGTAGTATCCAGTTGCAGTTAGGGTGGTGTCACTCTTTTTGGAGTCTGTTTTTGCTGGCAGTTATTTATTTTTGTGTGTCTGTATTTATTTTTGTGTCTCATGTAAACTTGCGATGTGTGCCTGGTCACGGTGTCAGTGTGCGTGTTTGCTACGTTATGTTGAATATTTCAAAGCTGCTTCTCCCCTCTCCCTGGTATGTTGCAATACAGCGAATGACACAGCTTGCAGCAAACAGCTCTCCAGAACCATCAGGATTTAACTTCCATGGGAAAGTCATGCTAAAAGGACATCTGTGCCCATTTAATCCCAAAGGGATCTGTTGCTATTTAGCTTTAAGGTATTCCCAGGAGTTGGAGAACAGCTTTACGGTGATAGAAGTGCTTCCAAGTGCTTGAATGCATCTTGGCATCTTGCACAGATGATGGATGTAAACACTTTGTGATTTATGTGACGTGTGTGTCACTTGAGGAATATGGATCACATATAGTTAGGGAACGCAGGAGTGCAGGCATCACTGCTCTCTGTTTGCTGACCTTTACTGACCTGAAGAAATGTGGGGATGCAGCCCTGGCTTCCATGTTTCTCTATAAATAAAAGCCAGCTACACCTGTACTGTGCAGGTGCTATTTTTGGAGTTGGTTCACATAAAGAGCGTGGAGCTCGGACTGCCTTCGCTCCCTGCTGCATCCCCATGGAGGCAAATCCCATCGCTCCAGGGCTGGAATAATGGCTTAGTAAGGACCAGCTCTGACAACAGCTGTATTCAGCCTGTTCAGCTGCGATTCTCTGATGGTTGGCTCAAAGTGTAAAGAGATTTTTTTTGTCAAAACAAAGTGTGACTGTATCTCTGTCCAAACTTACTGTGTCCTAGTGGCTGTTTGTGGATTAATCTGTCTTGCCTTCTTTACGAAAGGGATCACGGACTTGTGCCTGTGTCCTAAAGTGGGGATGTGAAAATGGGTAAAAAGAGGAGATGGGTCCTTCTGTTGTCCTTCCAGGTGGCCCTTAAGCCGGGGGGTGGACGGGGAGTGCCCCTTCCCTGTTCCCCTCTGCCTGCAGCTTAGCACAGCCAGACTGCTGGGGAGATGCAGTGGCCTGTTGGTCCATGTTTGCTGCTCCGAGGGTCATCCCTGGGAGATGAAACCAGGCAGGAACAAGGTGACTATCGCATTTTAACATCAGGAATTTCCTAGGGGTAATTTGGGATGTATTAAAGAGAGATGGCTGAAAGAATGCCCTGCAGCTCTTCCCTTTTGGGTTGTGTAACACATTGCTTTTTGTGCTGAACTCTCGGCTCTTTGCCGTTAAAACCACTGGTGGTATCGTGTTCAAGTCTGGTGGGTGCAGGACTGAGCACACAGCATTAAATGTCACTGGTCTGTTTGGATATCGGAGCCCTGTAAGAGATGGAATCAAATAGTATTTTTCTTTTCCTTTTTTTTTTTTTTTTTTATAAAATTTAAGATATGGTGATATCTAGAGATGGCAGCTGGATGACCCCTGCATACAGAGATGTGCTGAGCCATGTTGTGTTACACTTGTTCACCTCGGGCTCACTGGAGCAATACAGGAGCAAAACACGCAATGCAGAGCTCTCCATGGGGTTGTTTCTCAGAGGAGGTGGATGTTGCAGCATCTATGGGACTAGGCTCTGATCTTGGACATGAGTTTTTGTCTCCCATCATTACCACAGATCCTGCATTAACTTGGGCAAATTGTCTTCCTTCTCTGTGCCGCTGTTTTTTGTAAAATGGATATAACAACACTCTCCTACCTGCCAGGGATGCTATTTGTCTACTCAAATTTTTGCTAGAAGTCCTGTAGTTAGTGCAGCCACATGAAAGCATGTTTTTGCTTTGTGTCCTTATTAATATCGGCATGTGGATGGGTGCTTAACAAAGTCCTTTCACACCTTGGCTTCATCAAGAATGTTCATATTTCTGTAACTGCTTCACATTCATATTCCAAGTGTGAGAAATACTACAGATTGTATATAAAGGCTCTTTTGACTAAACTTATACTTTCACCCTCTCTGAGGACTCCCTGAGCTGTGCACAGTGTAACAAATTGGGAAACAAGTCAGGACTTTGTCACTGAGCTACATACATGGGACATGCAGGGAAGGGTGAGATGACAGGCACTTCTGCTGCTGGTCAGCCCCAGAGGCTTCAGTTCGCTTTGATCCATATTTCGGGTTCATGTTTTGTGGGTCAGTGGCTATTTTCAGGTGAGTTTGATGCTGCTAGCAGGTCCCTTTTTAATCATTAGTACATTATTACAGGGAAAGGTAAGCTAGCAGGACTTCTTCTCCCTAGGCTGTTAAGTTTGTTATGGTGGTTGTGGGGTTTTTTGGTCTTTCTTTTTTTAAATATAAAATGCTTGCTAGCCTCATGTGAGACCTGAGCTTGAGTCCCAGCACAGAGAAACCACTAACACCTTCATGCTTCTACGCAGGGCTCTTGCCTACGTCTTTTGAAGTCGGCAGGTGCGGAGGTTGTCATGCAGGCAGAGCTGTCTGGTTGAAATCCTCTCTGCTGGCATAAAGCCTTTACCTGCCTTAGCAGCTTTAAGTAAAAAAAAAAAAAAAAAAAAAAGGCACAACAGAAAAAAACAGCAAGAACAAACCAGCTTTTGTCAGTCACCTTCTCTTTAGCCTTCTTGTTTCTAGTGTGTGTGTGTGGGAAGCACCTTCCAAGGTCTTACTGGCTGTTGTTTCACCCGGTCACTGGTGCAAGGACTTCAGCCCCCACCCAGCAAGGCAAACTCAGGCACTCACAAGCTGGTCTCTGCTCCAGGGCGCTTGCCATCATCTGCCTCACCATCATCTGCCAAAAGAGAAGGGATGTCCTATTTGCCCAGAGCCTATTCAACTGGAGGAGTCGTGAGCCAAAGTGCTGACGGGGTGTCCCATTTCACTCTGAAATAACCTCTGAACCCACGCGAGGGGAGGAGGGTTGTACAGTATGTGAGTTTATCCTCTCCGTGAGTGCTTGGGTTGTATGCCAGGAAACATTGTCTTGCCTGTGGCAGAGAGCATCTGAAAGCCTGTCCTAGAAAAAAAAACAAGACTTGCAGAGACAGCTGATGGAAGAGCTGGCACAGATCTTCTAACTGCAGCAAGTCAATATGAGTTATTGGGGCTATTAGGACTTGGAAGAAATCCTAGGTGAGAATTTGGCATAGATGCTTTCATGAACGGGCACCCATTTCCTACGGGGGAATGGAGCAAGGGTTGTATTTTGTTGTGAAGATCTGGCGTGTATTGCTCTGACCTGCCAGCCGGACTTTGGGGTCTTCCCAGAGCCCCCTTCCCGATGCCCACAGTGGGAGAGTGTTGCATTTCTGGGTATCCTGATACATCTTCCGAAATAAAGGTTTTGGAAGGTCTCTTCACATGCTGGTTTTATAGGCCACCTGACTTAAATCTAATTATAAAGGGGTAAAACAAAGTGAAATTTTTACATAAATGAGGTTAATAAGCCGCAGCAAAGCAAAGAACTTTCACAATCAACATCTATCCTGTGTTTAGTTACTTATGTTATTACTGGCCTGACTTCCGTTGGGATGTCAACACTACCGTATTCTGGTGCATGTCTTCCCCTGAGGTATGAATACCAATTTTCACCTATACATCCCACAGCGCACAGTCATTCCTTGTTAGCCCCTATGCTTTACGCATGAAAGAAACATTGCATCAAAGTCCATTTGATAATGCAACTAACTCTTATAAATTGAAAACTGGTTAAGTGAGTGCTTTAGTGTCAGGGTTAAAATGGATGTCAGTGAGTGTGCTTGATGCAAAGTGGAAAAGAGAAACCAGGCAAACTGTCCCCAAACTCTGTGCAGAAATGATTAACATTTGCTGGACATGAAACCAGGTATGGGAGTGTCTTTGCAGTTAAGCTATTCAGTTACGCTGGCAATTTGGCTAACAGTCTCTGGTGTAAAAGTGTAAATTGAATTCATGTGGGTTTTTTGGACAGAGTGCTTTTTAACCTCTGAAAGGTCATTTCCTCTGTGCGAAGTGAAAAAATTTTGCTGATGAAGCACAACAAATAAGCTTTGTACATGTGTCTGTCCCATATATACCTGGGGTGGAGCAGTGAGAGAGGAAGCGATTGACTTCTGTTTCCTATGGTGCTAACGTAGTTGGTTTGGATAGAGAGGACCATGTTTCCTCTGCTACCACACCTTAACTTTTCATCATAAAAATTGCTGACAACAAATTGGAGATGCCCTTTTTCCTTCTCTTTTCACAATGATGAAAAGTGGCACTGGAGTGGTGAGGGTGAGCATGAAGGGGAAGCACTGTCTGTCAGGGCAGAGCTTTCCTTCCTCCACACCAGACAGACCCTGGGAACGATGCTCAGAGGAAGCATCTCGGGCATCTTTACGGGTCAGGGCTTTCCAAAGGGAGCTTGAAGCCCATTTTAGTGAATGCTGAATATGTGCCCCTTCAAAGATTTAAATTTAGGCGCTGGGGATTACCAGTTGCTCTGGAAAAGCTTTGCTCTGCTTTCACCCAACTGTTTCTCTTTTTGAAGTGATCTGATCTAATGCTGTGACACTGCTCGTACTTCACTTGCAGAGCTTTGGCTCTGCTTGAAACCCTCATCATGTCCAAACACGGCACGTGGAGGCTTCCCTGTGGCTGGGGCTTTGGGGGAACTTCTTGCAGAGCTGAGAACAGGACTGGCTTTGGGCACTGCCTCCTGACAGCTTAGAGTTAAACTTGGCTTTACATGCTTCCAACAGCAGCTTTCCAAAGCTCTCTGCCAGACATGTTTCCATTTGAGCTCATGATATAGCATTTTCTGTTTGAGAGAGTTTATTCAAACAAAAATACAATTTTTTTTTATACCACTCCTCCCTCTTCCCTAGCAGACTAACTTCACAACCAGACTGTGAACTTCATCTCATTTCCTTCAGGGTGTCACGGTGCCAGTTTCAAACAGTGCCTTCTATTCACTAACTGCTTTGGCCTGTATAAATATTTTTTTTCTTCCATCTGACGCATTTCACAAAATACGTTACATTTCAAATGTTGCTGGTGCCACTTTTCAGGCGCAGACTCCTGTACAAAGGTATCACTGTATGAACTTGCCTGGATAAATCTCCATTTCGGTCTTGTGCAGAGAGGCTAGCCAGCTTGCTCTGACTGGACAAGAGGCTTATGAAAAGGTAAATTAAAAGTTTCAGGCACATGCTGGTTTTTCCCATACTTCATTTTTTGTCCTTCTGAACATTTAGCTTTCTGTCACTCCTTTTGCTAGCATTGTCACTGCAGTTCTTTGCAATCTTGGATGGACTGTCCATGTGCTTAAAATAACACTGTGCTATCTTTGTCTCCTCATTTTCTAAAAATCGGGCCACCCTTGTACAGTCTGGTTGCTCTTAAAACCTCTGAGTCATAATTAGCGATTAGTAATTCTACTAATCTTCTGTACAGATGGAGGCCAGTTCATTCTCAGAGACTGAAAGAGGATAAAACTATCAGTGCTGGAATATATTAGCCTAAATACCCTCCCACACACAAGTACACATGTACACTTTTTCCTACTAATTAGTCATTCATTTAAACATGCATCAGCTCTGCGTGTTGGGGAAGGAGAGGTGGGGAGAATAAGGGGCATCAAAATGCTGAGAATAGCCTGAATGTGCTGTTTTCAGCCATGAAAAGCCATCACTGACAGTCCAAGCAGCATTAGATTTAAGACTGTGATGTTTCCGTTGCTGCTGTTCCAGTGGATGTAGAATAGGTGCTGTCCCAGTGATGGGTGCCCCAGTGTTCATCTTCCTGCTTACTATCGGGTGTAAATGTGTGGTGCCAGCAGAGCTGGGAGTGGTGATGGAGAAGTTACTGCATACAGCATTTGCACCACAGGGCAACTGCTTATTACGTGCTGTTTTCTGAGTGTCCTGGTTCTACGTTTTGCTGGGCCAGTGGTTTCTAGGTAGGGTGATGTGGGCTGGGCAGAGGGTGCACGGCGTGAGAAGGCCATGCTTGTTGGTATCTCATGCAGGTTACTGGCTTGTGCATGTGCGAGGAAGGCAAAGGACTGGAGGATGGCAGCGAAGAAGCTGGAAGAGCAGGAGAGGGCAGTACAAGAATTACATAGCATGGAAAGTACAGGCTGTGCAAGCAAGGAAGGAGAGGGGAGAGACCAAGGAATAAAAAAAAATAGCATATGCCAAAACTCTCAATACTCCAAACTGAGCACAGACTTGCAAGGAAGTGTGGGAAGACAAACAGGTAGGGAACAGAAGGCAGCAGAAGTGCAATAGGAAAGGAAAACTAAGGTTGTAGACAGACAAGAGAAAAATAAGAGGGGACTAATCTCCCCAGAAAGGTGGCTGCCCTAGGCAAAGAGGTCCCTATGATGCTGAGCGTAGAGTTGTTTGATGCCAGACTGGCAGCGTCTGGTTGCTACAATTGTTTTGGGAGAGCAAGTATGTTGGTGTAGACGAAGCCCATCGGGAATCTGGTTGGGCAGGTGCACTTAACCAACATGCAAGTTGGTGTTTGCTAAGCCATAGCAAAGTGGGAGTCTATTTCAAAGTCCTCTCTAGTATCAAGCACATTGCATCTGTTCACCTTATTCGGAGAGGCTAGGGTGTGCTGCATTTGCTGTAGGGTTACGTACCCTTTGGCAAGGAATCACAATGCTGCCTTCCCTAAACCCCGGCTTGGAACTCTTCTGCTGGTGGCCTCTGAGTTAGAGACTTTTCCCTGCTCAACTCTTGCTGCTCCAACAGCTCCCCATTGCTGGAACCTCTTACAGGCACTCTGTACTTCTTTTAAACTCTGAATTTTCTTATTTAAAAAAACTATCTGTGGCCCAAAGTACAGCTGAATTACACAGCCCAGATCTGTATTTGTTTGGAAGCCCCGGATCCTCCGAGGAGCTGTATTCTTCTCCTCCAGCTATTCCTGTCCCTGTGGTTATCCCAGCAGGGCAGAAGTTGGCACCACCCAGGTACCTTTCACATCATTTCTCTAAGGAAAAATGACTCACTGTCTATTTTCCATCTTATTTTGGGACTTTGGAGTCTGTGTTTTGGAGACAAATGCAAGTTTGTTATTCCTGAAATACTCTCCCAAAGCTGTCTCAGCTGCCACCCCTTAGGTTGCTGGTGCAGTCTGGACCAGCTGGCTGGACCTGACCTGGCATCCTCTTGCCTGCTGTGGGGCCAGCTTATGGGTTGTTTTTTTTTGTTTTGTTTTGTTTTGTTTTGTTTTGTTTTTTTTTATAAAACTGTGATCCTGAGCATTGTATGGAGAGCTTTTGTAGTCTCATGACTATGAGAATGTTAGCTTTTACAAAGTAACTTGGGGGGGGGGGGGGTGGAACCAACCAAACCTCTTTGCAGCTATTTAAAAGGTGGATATTTGATCAAAGCTAGTTCCTCTGCATTAAACAAGGAGGGTGAGACACCTCTGGCACCTCACTGCATCCCAGGTGTCTGGGGTAGCTGGGGTGAGTTGCCCTCTGAAGGTGTCTGGATTGATGGTAATTTACAGAGGCAGCCCTGGGCCAGGGGATCAGGGCTGACTCATGCTGTTTGATCGTGTGGACCAGGCAGCCCTGCTTCTCTTCCCAGCAGTGTCGGTAAGGCTCTGCCTTTACACAGTGCTCTCCAGCTTAATGGAGTCTGTTCTTGGCCTCAAATGCTCGGTAGACAGAGTCTTCTCTTTGGGGGAGTTTAGGTGGACCAAGAGGGCTCGGTACCTCTGAGAAGTGGGAGCAACATGTCTCTGATGAGGTGTTGCTTTCAAAAGTTTGACTTCAAGGTTCTTGCTTCCCATTCTGATAAATGCAAGTTACTTTGTTCCAGGTCTTGAACTTAATTTTTTTTCTATTAAAATAGATCCATGGATTATAAAAATTGGGGTGGTAAAAGTCTTCATAGTTCGTCCTCTCTGTGCATAGCGGCTGCTCAGTTGGGAGCATAAATAACTGACAAAGAGCATCCAGCTAAAGGGAAGAGGTCTTTCTCACTCCTGGGTGAGGTTGTTTTGGTGTGTGTCCAGAGCTCCTCCCTGCTCTGGTAGCATTTCGTGATGTTCCCCCTGGCCTGTATCTTCCAGCCCATGTTGGATGCTGTGGTCCTGGGCTGTGTTGTTCCCTTGGCATCAGTCTCGTTACCGTAATTTAAGTGGCCAGAGGATGTGAGTCAGTGGTTTGCTTTAAAAGCTTGGGTACCCATATTCATGTCGCATAAAAGGAAATTAATAATGCTGAGCTGTGTTTGTGAAGGAGGAACAGGCTTGTATTTTAGATTTTGAAGTAACTTTATGTGTAAATTTGAGATCTTGTACCTCTTGTGTACTGCATGGAGTTCATGTTTGGAGCTCTGGAGGTTACAGCCTCCTGCATTCGGGTGCACGGTTCTTCGGTTTTCTGTTTTGTTTTTTCTGTTTTCATTGAATGCAGTGTTATATAGTCATTTGGCATTTCTTTTGGAGGAGAGCTCAGTTTTTGTGCCTTTGTGTGATACCTGTGCTCTGCCTGACACAGTTACACAGCTAGTGTCACTGTGTCAAAGCCCAGAGGTGTGCGCAGCCTTGTAGGTTGATGCGCCAGAGCGGGAGAAATCAGGGAGATAAAGTATGACTTGGTGTTTTGCACACAGAAAACAGTCCTGCAAAGGGAGCAGCAGAACAGCGGGTAGATGACTTACTCCTGCACCTCTACCAGCAGCAAACCACACTCCTGGAGACCAACCCTGACCCCAGAACAAATTCAGATTGATGGCCAAGGGTGTGAACTCTGTCAGCATTCCAGGTTCCCTCCCTGATGTGCGGTAGCCCACATCAGAGGCAGCAGACCCGTGCTTTGGGAAGGAGTTTGGGAAATCCACTGAAACGCTGTACCTGCGGGTGTCTGTCGCAGCAAGGGACTATGGAGACGGGAACCTATGAAGTGAGGATGGGCGTGCTGAGAAGACAAGCTCTGGTTATTTCCATTTACCTGTATACCTTCAGATGGGTAGATGAGCCTCCCTGCTGCTGCGGGGCTAAGACCTTGCTCCCAGGGGTCGAAAGTGGAGGCAGCTTGAAGTTTTAACTCTGTGCCAAGTTGTAGCATAAAGGCTTGTTCTGTCCCTGGACAGGGATGCCTGGGGTGGAAGAGCCAGGGGGGCGATGGCAGCTCCCAACAAGCACCAAGCCGTTGGCATGGGGGTCCTCGGCCATCTGCCATGGCACAGGGGGGATGGCAGGGACCCGTGGTCCAACAGCAAAGTGTCTTACTGCCCCAGGGCTGGTACCTTGTGCTATGCCTTTGGTCTGTAACTGCTGTTTTTTCACTTGGGTTTGTTTCATAATAAAGGGGTTAATATTACAAAGGAAAACAAAAAAAAGAATTATAATGCTTTCCCAGTTCACCTCCATTTTTAACAATCACGTTTCAACCTCTTGTGTCCCCTGACTCACGCTGGAGAGGCTTTTGTTTCTGAATCTGTAATCAAAGCAACAAATGCGAAGGTCATTTCCTTGAGATTATATGGCAACGGAAGAAGTCCGGGATCGTGTCTCCCTTCTTCCCCCAGCTCAAATGTACAGAAAACATGAAGGCTTAGTACATGCACGCTGTTGAGTACTTCTTGGGTTTCTCCAGTCTTTTAAACCAGCAGGGTGTGTGGCTCGGAGGTAAGAGGCTATATTTTAATTTCTGATGCTTAGCAGCAATAGATAACGTTGTTTAGTGCTGTTATATTGTGCCCCGACTAAGACATCACCCAGAGCTCGGAGCCGTGAGTGTGGGAGTGCAGGCAGCCAGAAAGCAGCACAGAGCAAAGCGAGTTTGTTTTGGGGTGTTTCATTCAGTAGTGCAGGCTGAAACCTTTTTGCTTGCTCTTTTCTCTGCCCTGAAAGATCAGTCCATAAAAATGTCTTTGCATCTTTTGCACTCCGTTGTGGAGATAAGGGGCTGTTTGTTTACTCCCAGCATTTATGGCTGCTTTTTCCTGCCTTTGTTGTAAGTGCTGCCTTGGCTGCTTTAGGAAAGTGCTAAATCCAAGCTAGATTCTGGTAACTTTGCTGCAGCTGGAGAGCGGGTCTGTAGTTTCTGATTATAGAGAAAACCCCTTTTCAGAGATTTCCCTTATAGGCTGCTCTGAGATGCCATTTAAACGGAACAAAGCACAGATTCACAAATCCTGAGAAGAGGCAGTCAGTGCCTGGTACAGTAGCTCCTTTCAGCATGTAATTATTAAATGTCTCATCAGTAAGGTCCCCACCTCTCTTGCCCAAAAAAAACCCTCATGGAGAAGTTGGTGCTGGAGATGCGGCAGTGCACATGGAGCTCGTTAACGGCTGTTGAGAAAGAGCCTTTGATCTGAAGTGCTTGTTTTGCTTTAAAAGTGGAGTGGAGTGTGGAGCAGTCCAAATCTGTTAACCCCCCCACCCCCGAGTGCCTGGCAAGGTGCTGGCAGCTGGGCAGGCTGGCTCCTTGCCGCCAGCACCACTGCAGAAATGCTGCTCAGCGCCCGCTGCAGCCAATACCTGCTATTTTGACTTCTTCCAGAGAGCTTAGGATTTCAGGCTTTTCTTGGCTTATGTGCTTGCTCTTCACGTTTTTTTTAAAGAGTTACAGATTTAAAGGCAATTCAGATGGACTTGTGATACAGCCATTATTATTATTATTATTATTATTATTATTCATTGCCTGCTTACCTAGTGTCTGTTCAAGGCTGGCACCTGAGTTTCCTGAAGGGCTGCAGCCAAGTACGAGTGGCTGCAAAAATCCAGGGGAAGGATGGGGACAGGATGGGGGGACGAGCCTGGGTGCAAGGACCCTGATGGGGTAGGAGGGGAAGAGATGCAAGATGTCCTCAGAGGACGTGGTTCTGCCTGGAGAGGATGGCAGATATTTGGTCAAGGTTTGCTCTGCCTAAGTCTTCTGCCTCAGGAGCCATCCCTCAAAAACCCAACCCGGGGTGAGCAGGGGGGTGGTGGAGAAGCAAGAAGTGTTGGGGGGGGACGGGACAGAAGAGCAGCCTGTGAGAAGCCGTCAAAGAAATAGGGGAGAGTTTCAGGGCTGGGGAGAGGCAAAGAGGCGTCAAGGGCAGGGTGCGGGTCTCTCGGGATGGGAAACCCTTCTCTAAGGGGATTTTTTTTAGTCTTCCGTAACTATTCCCATAACAGGGAAAGCTGAGTTTCTGCTTCAAGTGTGTCAGGAAAAGTTACCAGAAGCTCTGCACAGGCTATCTCCTGAGATTCATGTTGTAGAGACTTAATCAAAGAAGCAGGAGCTTAACTGATTTGCGTCCAACCTCCTGGTTGAAGAGCGAAGGTCAGAACAGGTCACAGGAGGGCAGGCGTCCAGTCTTGCCCCACGGTGGGTACCGCTCGATCAAGGGCAGAGGATGCCGCTGCCTCCACGTAGTGCCCTTTCTGGGGCCGACACTGCATTCGCTCTGTTGAGTAGCTTCAGGAAGGCTCTCTGATCCCACAGGATCTTTCTTTCCCCCCTGAGTTCCCACGAGACTGCACTGGAACAAAACATCACCATGGGCTTGTGTGCGGTAATGTCCCGGCAGCAATGTCTCAGTGCTGCCGGTGATAAGCATGTCTCCACCAGACACTAATTTATTAGCTGTGTTCTGCCAAGAAAGCAGATGTTGGATGAAGTATTTCATTGACTTCATATTTGTGGCAGATTTGCACTGATTGTTTCCTATTAATTTTCCTGATTTTTAGGATTAGCTGTGGAGTTGCCTGTCTATTCTTTTCTTGCTGATCTTTTAAATACGTTGCAAAGTGGTAGGAATGGTAACATCAGCATTCGTGGAATGACGTGACCTGTTTGAGAAACATTTCCGTTTTGAGAATGAGACACCTTTATTTAATATAAGGAGAATACTGATGCAACAAGGGGGCTGTTCCTTCAAGAACATGGCTAACCCCTTCTCCTCTGTCAGAGAGACTCAGCATCTACTGATAAGACAGCCAGCAAGACCCTGTGGCCTTTGGCAGTGTCGAGAGAGGTGAAATGCTGTCTGGATGCTGCTTGTCAGCTCAAAAGTATGGGGCCAGCGGAGCTGGCAAAGGCTCTTCTGCAGCAGTTCATCTCTGTGCCACGGGAATCAATGCTGCCTGTGAGCTTGTAGCACGCTCGTCCGTATGCTGGTGCACAGGTTGTGCGTGGATGAACACCCCCTGCACCCTCGTGTGGGAGGGAGCAGCAGCGAGTATGTGAAACCACCGTCAGTAGCATCAGGAAAGGCAGCCATGCTGCAAAATTTCCTTGTGGGGAAGAGAGAGGTTAGTTTTTTACATTGCATGTTCCTGGTAGAGACCAAGAAGAAGCAACTCTCCTTTTTATACTTTGCGCTTGACAAAAAGGGCTTTATCTCCTGGCTGGGATACTGTATTTATCATTTTGAGGAAGACTGAATTAATTTGTTCCCTGGATTTTCATTTGTAACTGGTTTTGTTTTTTTTTTTTTTTTTTATCAGTGTGCTCATCATTACTTCTGAGCATCGTATTTAAGCATCTTGGGAGAGGAGGATGAGATTTAGAGCCCCACAACCTGCTCCAGTGAGTGGGATCTTTCTAATGACCACAAGAGGCTGTGCCTGTTGTC
This sequence comes from Leptodon cayanensis, assembly GCA_027564655.1. NCBI lineage: Eukaryota > Metazoa > Chordata > Aves > Accipitriformes > Accipitridae > Leptodon > Leptodon cayanensis. The sequence continues at coordinate 18,810,486 of JANXJC010000037.1, read as the reverse complement.
CTGTACAAATCAGCAAACCACCAATAAAGCAAGTGAAAGAGTCCCTTATATTTGCCATCCTCTGCAATGAGAAATAGTAGAATAAATGGGAAAAAGGAGAATCGCATGGGAAGTGTGTTGGCACTCGGCCCTGAAAAGCCACAGTCCCTGTAGCGAGGGAGAGCACTTGGGCTGTTGCTTTGCCAGATTTTTGTACTGGCTCAGCTGGTGGTGCTTACATGAAAGTCAGTTGATGCTCTGTAGGAGCCAGTTTTTTCATCGTATCTTCAGTTCATGTGGCTATTTTAGGAAGGTGCCATGCAACCCAAAGAGCCTCTCGGCCCCCTGTTCCAGGCGCTGTGTTTTATCTCTAACTCTTTGCCCAACTTCAGCAGAGCCAACATTTCCATGGAAAGCATCATCAAAGGAGCATTTGTACCAGCTTACACTTAAGTAAGTTTTCTCCAGGCTGTCTCATCTTAAAACATTATTTCTGTGCATGTTATATTTGGTCGGGTCTTCAAGTGTCTGTCTGTGCCTGGCCGGTCCTGAGACAAGAAGCACAGGGACACCCTGAGGTTGGGAATGGCTCTTTACAGTCCCTGTAATTGCTGTGGGTAAATATCCCATGAGTATTGGGATGGGAGCATGCAGAGCCAGGATGAGCTCTGCAGCCCTTGGGAAGGATGGGGGTGGCACTTGGAGTCACTCTGGTGAGATGAGATGGGTCCTGCAAGGTGGCTTGCCATAGCATGAAGGGTGAAAGATGTAGCTGGCCACTTCAGTGCATTGCTGGCTATTTAATGTTAAGCAGATACTGGCTTCTGTTAAGGTTAATAGCAAGATAACAAATGATTTAAGGCAAAATCCTGGCCCTATTAAAGTTAATGGTAAAATTCATCGACCGTGTTGGAGCCAGGACTTCAGCCAAAGGTTTCTTTATGACTTGAAGATTAGGAAGGAGAGGCAGTATGTCTGGAGACATGGTCTGCCCCCTGTAAAGCTGGTGGAAGCTGTGCTGTTGCCTTCGAAGGGATCATGGCAAGTTCATCACATCTGTGTGAGCCAGACTGTGATGACGTGGCAGGGAACCCACCGGCCGCCTGGGCTGGGGTGTGCGGAGACTGGGGGGAAACTTGAGGTTTTTGGACCCAGAGCCAACCTTTTGTGTTTTGCAGGAGATATTGGTGAGTCCAGGAGTCTTCAAGGGGAGGGCAACCACGCAGAGGAGGCATCACTTGGGGCCTTTCCTGCTGCACCCCTTGCAGGCAAAGAGGTGATGGAGAGGCACGCAGCGGGATGTGATGTGGCAGTGGGATGGGGGCATGTTTCCCCTCCCCAGATGTTCACCCGTGGGAGGGTGGAGCATTTCCAGCCCCCCAGCCATCTGTTTCCTCCTGAGCATCTCCCACCATGGGACACTCAGTGACAGGCACCTATGCTGGGTCAGGGAGGACCCGCAGGCTGCTAACAGGCTGACAAGAAGTGTGCATCAAGGTATTTTTGGAGCCCTACATGGATCCTTTAAAAACTTTCCATAGAAATGCTGGTATAAAACCAAACTCCTGTTTGTTATTTTTCTGCTTATTCCTTAAAGCTTTGAGCGACTCAGTGCTGGAACATGAAGAGGCTTTGCTCTCGCAACAGACACACCAGGAAACTCTGAGGTCATTTAAACCATTATAACTTTTTCCCTCTTCCCCCCAGCTGCATGCAGGCCCCTTCCTTCCAGAAGGACAGGCACAGGCTTTTATTTTCCTGAGATGTGCCTAGTAAGGGCAGCTCTATATTGCAATACATTGTTGCATCTTATTTCATATTTTTATCCGGCTGTGCACATTTACAGGCCAGAGGTAAGCTGGCCAGTTGTATCAAAGTCAATGAAGCAGCGCTGATCTAAGGCAGCTGAGGATCTGATTCTAAATGCCTTCAGGTCTGAAGGAAAAAAGCCCACCTAAATTCTGATGAAAATCCGAGGTCAGCGTAGGGGCTTTGAAGTCTCTTACGGGCTTATGAGTTACAGAAGAGGGGCTGGAGGGGGCGGAAAACCCTTACAGGAAATTACTGGTGATGTTTTATAGCTCAGGTAGGGATTTTGAGATGAAATTCTCTTAAGTGCAAGGCTGGTTCTCTGGGCTCCTACACCTGCAAATCAGCGCTGCTGCCTCTGAGTCACCGGTCAAAAGCAGGACGGCAGGATTTTGGGCCCCCCCCCCCATGCCACAGGCTTTGTGGAGGCTGGGTCAGTGTGGCAAAGGGGATAGCATTTCCTAACTGACCATGTGCATCTTGTAAGCGAGCGGGAATATTGCTCTCTTGCTTTTTGTCATCCATATGATTTTCTTCAGTGCTCTTGACTGCTTGAGCCACTGTGATGTGCCTGTTTCAGGAATAAATGATCCAGCTTTTACAATCCATGTCCTAATGATGCACTGCAGCCCAATTTCTCGCTTTTAAAACTGCAGGTTTAAGGCTTTGTGTGCTGGCCATTTATTTAGTGAAAATGGTTGTTCTTTCTCTCTCATCGCTGGGTGCATCAGTGCAGGTTTTTTTTCCTGCCTGTAAAATATCTCCCAGAGCTTACTCACCTGCCAGTGAAGTTTAATTTCACGTGGTTACCCTGCAAGGATTTTATGGAAATAACGTGCAGTTTTGTGCAGCTGGGACCGAATCCCTTGTGTCACACTAGGGTGTTTTCCAGGCAGAGCCCCTGCGGGTGCACAATAACAACACCCATGCCTGCGCAAAAGGGTTTACCTTGAGAAGAAAGGAAGAGGAAAACTGGGGGAAGAGGTTTGCTACTTGCAAAAGATTTCGCGTGGAGTTTGGAATATTCAAGTTGTGAAGCCTCACTGGTTGGAGGGGGTGGTTTTAAAGCTGCCAGCGATGCGTATTTCTGTGGATGCAGGACCCTGGCACAGCCATCCTGTCCCTGGGCAGGTCACGTTACCCATCGGTGCGACGTGGTCGTGCCACCAGCGTGTGCGCGTGGGCTGCTGAAGCCTGAATCGTGGCACATCACAAATAAGAACAGCTGGGATGTGTGCACAGACCTCTGAGCATTTCCATGGTAGAAACAGTTCCCAATTTTGTCTCAATTATGTGCAGCTTATGTATAATCCTCTCTTCTTTGGCCACAGAGTTGTTAGGGTTTGGGGTTTTTTTTGGCTTTCTCTAGTAGCAAAGACTCCAGACTTTCTTAAAACAAAAAAGTCTTAAAAATAGAAGTCAGAGACATATGGCGAGCTATGCCAAGTGATGTCTCTCTAATTTGCCCAGTTCTGGGAGGTGAAATCTGGTCTGGAGGGAGTGCAACACATTCAGGTTTGCTTCTGACCAAAAACCTTTCATGATTTCCCATTCCTAAGCTATGCTTCAGCAGATATGTTATTCTGTCAGCTTTTTTTTTTTTTGGCTTAAGTTTTTTGAGGTTTCCTGTTTACACCCTGTCTAATTACTTTTTTCTTTTTCTTATTTTTTTCCTAACTGGATGACACACATGGATGTCTAAAAATATTGCATGTAACAACCAGCTTCGAGTAGGGAGGATGTTTCTGTTGAAGAGAAACAGCATAAATATCCTGCATATATTTTTTTTTTTCCCAAATAAACATTCAGGCTCAGGATATCACAGGGAATTGCTTTAAGTAGCCAATAAATAGTTTAGGGTTGTTTTTTTTTTTTTTTTTTTTCTCTGCCTTGGTTTTTTTTTTCTTTTTAAAGGACTGATGGTTTGGAAAATCTGTCTTGATGATTTTTAGGTGGACAATTTGTCTTAATTTCTGTGTCACAAGTGAGATGGAGGAAAAAATGGGGGGGTCTAGCTATATAAAACCTTTCTGAACATGTTAACCTGCTATATAGAATCACAATCTTGCCCTATGCTTTGATTTCTACATGTGGAGATTCTGAGAATCGTGTGTTTCTTTTCCTTCATTATCTGCCTTTTTTACTGAAGATCTGGGTAAATCAGGTTCTTGATGAAAGCCCTCTGCCAGTAAGTTAGGAGGGCTGCAATATTTTTGATATTATTGCATTGGGCAGTGTTTGTCTCCTTTTCATTCTTCTCCACTTTTGAGTTTTTATTGCTTGCTTGTGGCAAAGCATACGAGTGACTTGGAGAAACAATAAGAATCCAGCATCCCAGTATCTCAGCGTGGTTTTGCTAAAAATGGGGCTGTGTGTTACGTCGCTCTGCTAATTTCCTATTGGGAATGAGATGAGATACAGCGATACTTCATGAATTTTATGCTGCTATTTCTTTTACTGGATAATAGCTTAAATATTAGCAGGCTTTTAAAAATAACTGCTAAAAAGACCAACTTGGGGGCATGTTGCAGAAGTATAACAAAACCGTTAATTTGTACAGACAATGCAAAATCAATGAGAATAAGCTGACAACATAGATGTATGTGTATATATATCTCAAGACTGCTCACACCACCTCTGAACAGAGCCAGACAGCTGTGCTCATCTCATGATGGATTGCTCCAACTACATAGAAAATCAATTATATTGTTCAGATTAGCAAGGCGTACTGAATTAAAGATGAAAGAAAATGTACCCTCAAGGGGCTCCCAGGGTGTTGGGTCTTTGACGAGCCCAGCGCCCTGAGAGCTAGGGAGCAAAGTACGAGTCCCTTCCCAGAGCCTGAGGAAACAGGCCTGCGAGCGGATGTGCTGCGGGGAAATAAATCACACCGGTGTCATTGGGGGAGTTAAAAATGAGTCCTTCGCTGCTTCGGCTTCAAGAGCTCAGAATCTCCGGTCAGTGAGCTGGAGGCACTCTTCCATGGCCAAAATCCTTTATATATTCTATGGTGGTGAAGTCCTCGTCTGGAAGCTTCCCAGCTTTTTTTCAGGCAAGAGGAGAGGACCAGACCACCGATACCCGTGACCGTGCTGGAGCGTGTGGCATTGCTGCGCCGCAGTCACGCTGCAACTCTGCATCACTGCGCTGGGACAATTCGGGGCTGGTGGAAGGTGACTGATATTCCAGAGTTTGTGAGGTGGTCTCGTGGCTGCAAAAGCCTCTGAAGCTTTCGGTTCTGCCCCCTGTACAAATGAGGCTTGCAAAATGCGAATACTGTCTTGTGTATAGGAGCCCTGTCTGCACAGGGAGGGCAGGTCCATGCGAGGAGAGAGTTGTCTCCTGGAGATGACCTCTCTGGTGGGCGACATTCCTGACGCAGGATGGGCTTGTGTTGCTCTGTGATAGTAACTGGGAGTGATTTGCTTCTGATTGTGTTTTTAAGTGCAGAGTAAGCCAAGTGAAGTGCTCTCTGCCCCATCAGGAATGGGGTGGGGATGCTTGGAGTGAGCGCTTGCGCAGCTGCAGAAACTAGGGTGCTGGTTGCTGAAGCCTTGGATCTGCAAGAGGAGGATAAAGGCTGATGTTTGGACTGCCCTAGTTAACGCCACTTTTTTTAGCGATTGGAGCCTACAAATGCAAAGCTGGTAGTCACCCTGGCAGATTTGTGTTCCTCGACCAGGCTGTGGTGCCACGCAGTGAGTATCCATGTTGTGCCTCTCGGCCCAGGTGGAGAAGGCATCTTAGTGGGGATGTGGCCCTCAGGTGTGTGTGCATGGGCTGGGGAGGGGGCAGAGGGGTGCATGCAGCAAATAGAAAGGGCTCCGGAGACCCCCCTTCTTCCTTGAGCTGTAGGCAGCAGCAGACACTTCATGGACATGGACGTTACTGTCGTGTCCCACCGTGGAAGAGCATGTTCCTGGGGTGAGACAAACCCATTGCCATGTAGAACTCTGGCGATACAAGCGGGAGCCGACAGGTTTGTCACAGGAATGGCATTTTGTGGTGCTTTATCGCCGAGCAGCCTGGCATCTTCTGCAACTTCTTGACTGAGCTTTCTAATACTTTGGGAAGCAGCTGTATGATTTCTTCTGAGATGAGATTCCTGGAGACTCAGGTACTAAATGTTATCTGTATCTATATCTGTAAATCAGACTTTTAAGCTGTGTCCTTACATTTTCTCATCAATAAAATTGGGGATCATTATATCTTGCCTATCTTCAGGGGTGTCATAAAGTTAATTACTTTTAAGGTGCTTTGCAATTACCTTGGATAGCTGAGTAGAAGCACAGATTATGGTTGGTATTTCTTCTGTGTTTTAATCTTCCTGGCAACTTTCCTTTCTCCTCAGCACAAGGCTTTGTGGATGTGTTTGCTATAATAGAAACCTTTTTTACTTAACAATAGACAACTGAGGCAATTAAAACAGTCAGAAGTGATTAATGTGATTTCACTGGGTGAAAGCTAAAGAAGCTAGCAATTAAATAATGGCAACCCTTGTGCTATCTCAGAGCAACAGATGGGGAATGATTTAAAACCGCTATTGGATCAGACACTTCGCAACAGGGGCAGATTGGTAACAGTATGTCAGAGCCAGAAATATGCACCGCCTTGAAGGGTGTGCTGATGAAACGATTAATTGATGGTAACATGCAACTTATTTATGACCACGTGATGGCAGACCTTCAGCTCTCCTAAACAAACGGACCCGTGATCAGATCGTAATACATTTAAGGGCTACAGGCAGCATGTTCGGTGAGCGGATAAATTGCAGAGAGTGGACTGGGAGCTGGAATTGGGATGCTGTGGCTTTGCTTCCAAAACCTGAAGGATAAAGCACTGGAAACGGTACCCTGCTGGGAGCATGGGCCAGGGGCTAGTGCAGCTCTGGGCTGATGCCTCCTCGGTTGGGGTGTAGTATTGTGGGGTGAGACTGTGGTTTGCAACAGGGGGGCATCGCTGCTCTCTCTGTGATGGTGCAGCCTCTGCTCTGCACCCCTGCTTGCACAAGTCACTCTTCATCTGGCGGTTCTCTACAAATTCATGTTCACAGCAGTAGGAAAAATGAAAAGGAAGGGGTTTCTTCCAGCTAGACTCACTCTGCAAATGGTCCTTTTACCAGTATTACTGTTTTGATAAGCGATGCAATGATACTTACTTAGTGCTGTAAGTTGCCAGCACTAGTGCCACAGATGCTGTAGCCCTGTTTTCCCAGATACGAGACAGAGTTGTGTCCGCAGATGCTCGTGTCTGACCTGTTTGCAGAGCTCTTCAGGAGGGGGTTCCCTTCTGGGTTTTGGTCAAAATGAGTTCAATTAGGTGAAACAATAAAGCTTTGTTAATTTGGCTTCTTATGGCTGACTGGTGACAGAAGAGGCTGTGTCTCGGCAGCCCCCGCTGTGCAAACAGCCACGCGTTGAAACGGGGGCAGCGCTGGGGGAGGTAGGAGGTCTCTTTTCGGTTATACTGCAATCGGGTATAAACTGTATTTATTTTTAAGTGTTATAAGGCTTGGATGCGTGGCATCCTGGGGCAGGAGGTGATGAGGGGGTGCTGGTGGCAGCAGAGCTCAGCCCTGTCCTTGTCCCCATCCCTGCGGAGCCAGAGGGATGCGAAGGGAGAAGCTGCTGTGTGTTGCCGTTTAATTCCTCTGGGAGCCCCTACCTAAGCAAACCACCTTCAGCCTCTGCTCACAGCTCAGAATTCATAGTCTGTGAGAAGCTCGTGCTGTCAGGAAAATGAGTTACTCTGAGGCTGGGAGAATAAAAATAAAAGCCAGGTTTCTTTCACCAGCTCTCGCCCAGAGAGCGTTGTGAAGCCAGTCCTCACCAAAGCCAGTGAGAGGTCCAGAATTAGAACAGATTTTAAATAATGTAAAAGCTTTTGTGGAAATGTATTAGATTTCAAAGGGCAGATATTAACAGGACATAATGTACAGCTATTTCTGAATTGCTCACCTCTTAAAGAGAGAAAGACACATTGTTTGCAAGAGAGAAACGTGACACGAAGTGGGAACTGAGGTGGTCCAGATATGATGTTAGAGGTTGTAAAGCTCATCCCGTTCTTAATTATTCAGTTCAAGCACCTGTATAAGAATCCTACGGAGGCAATGACTTCTAATGCTTGTGAAAAGTTATCCAAGGGGAGAGCATTAACGTATTGGTAGAGGCTCCATCTAGACTTGAGACCAGGTCCTCTGTCAAGGGACCAAATTTAGGCTGACTCATCTGCAGGGATGGTTGGATAAACGGGAGTTTCATGGGTCCCTGGTCATCTCTGCTCCTCACCAGAGCAAAAGACCATTGCTGCCTCTTGTGGCTTGGTGCTAGCCAGGCTGGTTCATGTTCAAATTAAATTCTTGCAGCATTTATGTCACTTTTATCTGATCCTGAATGCTGCGAAGCACCCTTAATGCTGATTTGAAGTTGATGGGAGCTGAGAGTGCTGAGGCAGCTCCCCAGACCGAGTCCTTGGAGAAGGACGCTCAGCTCGGGTACGGAGTAGATTCCGTTATCAGTGCAGATTAGACGCTTGCTACACGCTGTCCTTGCCCCTGAGCCACACGTGGTCTGGTGCAAGCCAGGAAAGTCGTGGATCCTGCCCTTCCTAACGGGGCTGTGTTGCTGTTTTTGCAGATGACAGAGGGTCGGCACTGCCAGGTGCATCTCCTCGATGACAGGAACTTGGAGCTGCTGGTTCAGGTAGGGACCCTTCTCTTTTGGGCACCAATAGCAGTGCTATTGGGAGGCCGATGCATAAGTGATGTTTGAAGAAAAGTTGTATCTCTTACTAGAGCAACTCATAGAAGTGGAATAAACAGGCACGCTTTCATGCACGCCTGCCATTCCTTAGACCTGAGTTAGCAAGAGGGTTTCCCTTGGGCATTGGTGTACGGTGGCCAAAATATCTGGCATCAGTTCTGCATTCAGTTTTTAATCTGCTTTCACCAAAATTCATAAATGCACCCCTTGTGGTGGTATTTTGTTTCTAATTTAGAAGGGAAGAAAAGTCTGGTTTTTGGGGGATGTCTTTTATTCCTGTAACAGAACCCAAAGCATGAGATCCTCTAGTACACAATATTTTCTTAATTGAAAAGTTCCTCCTGCTGTAAGTGCAGGAAAGCCTCAGCTGCCTCCTTTCTCATCCTGAAAGACGAAAGCAGCAGTTGGTCCGCACACTTCAGCTTGATGTCACGGGTTAAGTACATAATTGCCTCTCCGTGCTCCGCACGTCCCGTGCAGCTCCACGGAGTCACCGAATCCCAGTGCCCTGAGTCTGATGGAGTCATTTCTGTATTGAGTTGTACAACAAGGTTTTAACTTGGCCGTGTGTACTTAAATGTCAGTATTTGCTGAGAAAATTTTTATTATATATGACAAGCCTGGACTGAAATGAATAAAATTATTTTTGTTCTTTCAATAGCCCAAACTTTTGTCTCGGGAGTTACTGGATCTGGTGGCCTCACACTTCAACCTGAAAGAAAAGGAGTATTTTGGGATAACATTTATAGATGATACGTAAGTATGGTCGTTTATTTTAGACATTTGTGTGCTTATTGCAATGTGAAGCCTATCCTCGACACCATGGCAGCTCAGTGTGATGGAAAAATGACTCTTTCTTTTGAAGAAGAAAGATTTTCCTACCTTGTGTTTGTGCTGCTTGGCTGAGGAAAGGGGAAGGCACAAACCAGAAAATATTTGGAAAATATCTTCTGGGCACAAACCACAGAATACTTGTAAAATACCTTCCTGATGCTTTCCCTTTTCATGTTTGTCTCACAAGGTGAAAAAATTGATTCAGCAATAATTTCCCACGCGAACGCCCTCAGCTTTCCTGCTCTGCACTTTTAGTAACAACATAAAGGTTTTGCATTTATTTTCAAAGTGAATTGCTCCTATTGCTTTGCACTTTAATCTCAAATGTATTATTGAGTCTTTTAAACCCAAACTTCCCTAGCAGCAGTGAAATACGAGGTTAGTCCTTCCCATAAACAACTTTCCTCTAGCTTCCCTATTACTTTTAGGTATCCAAGCTATTCTGTAGACTACCAAAAAGAGCTGCAAAAGCAGAACGTGCTAGAAATGCACAGCCCTCCCTTCCTGGCAGCTGGACTACTGCAAGCGCGTGGCGGTGTTGGGTGCAGTTTGTCATCGCTGATGATTTGAGTGGGGCAAATCAGGGAGCTGCTGCCCATCCCCTGCCACCCTCCCGCTGGCTGCTGCTGCGGGGCTGGGTGAGATGCTGCGGGGCTGGGTGAGATGCTGCGGGGCTGGGTGAGATGCTGCGGGGCTGGGTGAGATGCTGCGGCCAGGCTCCGGAGCGCCGTGGGAGATCCGCTTCTGTGGCATTAACCCGGAGTCAGCTGGGTTAATTGAAATCTCAGCTGGTGTTTAGACTCATCTGTCAGCATTGCACTGAAATGCTTCCCCATGTCTGCTGGGTGCAGGACCGAAACCCGCAGGCAGGACTCCGCTCCCCAGGTCCAGCGGCTCCAGAAGAGTTACCTTCAGCTCCCCAAAAAAGCTGGAGCAGAGCTGCTTAGGGCAGTGGGGAAATGGAGCTGGGCACTAATACAGCCCCTAAATAAACCTCTTCTTGTCTAATGGGAATAATGTTAGCCCCTGCTGCTCTCCATTGCTGCTTTTTATGGTGTCCTGGATGGAAGTTTTCACCTACAAATCATGTCAGAGCCATGTTTGGGGCCATCTGCCAGGGCAGTTCCCATCCGCAGGTGCAGGACTGGCCCTGGGGAAAGGGCTGGTGTCTACGGAGCTGGTAGGAGCCGCTTGCTCTGGGGCCCTGACCACAGCAGTGTGTTATTTTTACCAGCCACTCTCGTCTTGGGCTCTCCCTAGAATATATTTGCCACATCCTTGTCCTTTCAGGTGTTGGAAAATACTTTCTTCCAGCTCTTCTATAAACCCCTTGAGGATGCTGTTTGCACTTGGCTTATTTTTCCCCCCAGAAGAGCTGCCACGAAATTCTTCTGGAGGTTTTTGGTTGCTGGCGTTCTCTCATGGTGAGCTTTAAAGTGCTGCCAGGGGATTACCTAAAAGCTGTTGACTTCCCCAGAAACACCAGTGGGACTCCAGAGGCTGCCTTGGATTTACGGGGCTGGGCTGGGTGCTTGGAGGGAGCGTGTGGCCTCTGGAGGGCACCCATGCCCCAGCCTTTTGGGGCAGCCACAGGCTTCTGCGCTCCCCCTCGGCCCCAGGGTCCTCAAGGAGGTTAACTGGGATTTGGGGGGTACTTTTGTTTTCTTGCTGGCTTCCTTCCCATTTCAGTCAAGGCAGCCGCTGCAGAGAGAACTGTGTTTTATATAGCTGCCTCATTAAATGAGTGTGCCTGCGGTAAAGCCCTCTGCTCCAAAATGGGGTTTTATGTCACGCTGGGACTGGGGATGGTGCGGAACAGGAGTGGGGGATATGGCAGCAGAGCTATGCGGTCCAGGTGTAGCAGAAGAGATCAGACCCATTTCTGCTGCAGGCAAACATCCAGCCTCTGCTAGACATGAGAAGTCAATGGAAGTGTCCCCATCTATAGCAAAGGAAGGTATTTCAATAATATTTAGTTTTTCTGGGTGCTGTGCTATGACTTCTGTGCTTCAGCTGAAAATACAACTGCAAAGAAAGTTCTCTAACACCTGAAAATGAATTGCATCAAAATCTGTAAGTTAGGGGAAAAGGAAAGAATTAGATGAAATGTTTGCCTGCCTCAGGGCTGAATTTCACATTTCTTTAAAGTAACTTTTGGAGTAAACGCAAGCACTGAAAGAGACCCTGTTCCTGTATTTCCTGTCCTAATTTTTAATCACCTCCCCAACCTCTTTCTGCAGAGGTCAGAGCGTCTGGTTGCAGCTGGATCACCGAGTCCTGGACCATGACTTGCCCAAGAAACCGGGCCCAGCAACTTTGTACTTTGCCGTTAGGTGAGTAATTGTTTCCACAAAGAAAACATTACTATTTGGGTTTATTTGTCACCGGGGGTTTTTGTTTAAAAGACCTGGTTACCGATTTGATAAAGGAAGTAAATGTCAAAGCGATATATTATTTTTAGAAGCAGATTAGGTCCTGAATAAGTGCTGCTCTCTTTTGTATTTAACTACAAAATAGTTTGGAACCTGCTACTTTTTAAACTGTTGCTAGGACATTGTTCCTAGGTGGGTTTTTTTGTTTGTTTGTTTAAAGCCCTGTATTTTAAATATCTTCTTTGCCTCACTTTCTTTAATAGTGTTAAATTTTAATACAGCTTGTTTAAACAATCATACTTACCTTTTCTTATGTTTACTTAAGGGTTGTCTGTACTTGAAAGGGATTGCTGATGGCTTCTTTGCTCACACAGCTTAAGCCAGTCCCCAGGAGAGAATAAAATCCCTGGCAAAGTGATGGTTTTGGCCAATGTAATTGCATTACTTTAGGGCTTTTGCTGGCAAAGCTCTGCTGGTTAAGGGCCTGAAAATAAGGATGTCCTACGAGACAGAGCTGTGCTGGCAGAAAAAACCAAGCATCATATTCTTAATATTGTTGGAGTTTTTGTTTTCCTTACAGTCTATGAGGAAAATGAGAGCAGACTGACCTCATTTGCTTTTCATATCTCGGTAAATTTGTGCCTTGTGTGCTTAATTATTTGAAGCACTTCCAAGCCAGAACCTCTTGTATAGCTGGGTCAGTTGGCACCGTCGTCTCACCCTGTCCTCCACACCCTGGCCCTGGAGGGAATGGTTCAAACAAGTGATACTTTGTTTTTTGCTGAATATGTACTTATTTGTGATAGAGTTTAGGGCTTCTCGTCCTTTCTCCACGTTTAACGGAAAGAAAAAATCCATTTTCAAAGGGATGATGGTCTCTTCAATATATTCACTGTGTTTGATGAGGATCTGGGAGGCTAAAATCTATGACTGCCCAAGAAAGCTGTGAAAGCAATCATATGACTTGAGCGTTTCTTTGGTGGGGATTAATGCTGTTGACTTGTGATGTTCACTTTAGCCCTCTCTGTTGCAAGATGGTCCTCTACAGGGCAGGGCATGCAGAGACCTGGGCAAGAAGTAATGTGAAGAGTGGGCTTGGAAAGATCAAGTTCTAGAAGCTAATTTTAAGCCTGACTACTCTGGGGTTGTGAGATCCACACCAAGCAATGAGGAGCCAAGGAGGTGGGCAGTGAGTGAGAAGCAGAGCAGGAGGAGGAGGATACAGAAATAACTAGCAATATAGGAACTGTCTGATCTGTAGAAAATAGATACTCCAGCAGAAAAGCCACTTCAAAACCCACAGCTCTCTTTGTTACAATCTTTTGGATAAGTAAGCGACTCCGGGCCTTTGCTCCATGGCATATGCCTTGGGTGGTTAGTTCAGACGCTTATCTCGCGTGAACACATTTGCCTTGTCATAGCCTATTCCTTAATTAAACTCCCATGAGAGCAGCTGAAATACACAGTTGCAGCTGTGTGCGCCCGCGCTTTGAATGGAAAAGTGTAGTTGGGCGTGGGGCAAGTGGCACGGAGAGGATGGGCGAAGAGCCCCACCGTTTGGCTCGTGTTCCCCCGGGCTGGAGGGTCTCCAGCCGTGCGTGGCGTGACGGCGGTGGATGCTGCTGCGGGGACAGGGTGTCCCTTGGGCTGGGCGAGCCCTCCTGTGTGGGCCATGCCTTCTGTGGGTTTGAAATAGGTTTGGCCATGAGTAGAAGAAATACTGCTTCAGTGTCGCTTTCGTTTGAGATGCAGGTATAACGAGGCAGGGCACTGAGCTGCTGTTCTTCTAACAAGTGGCAGATGTGCAGCGGCATCAGTCTCAGTATCTTTCAGCGCTGCACTGGACAGTTTCCAGGAGCAATACTGGAAAAGGTGGGGATGCCCAGATACCTGGTTATGACCTTCCTTTTGTTCATAACTCCTTGGCCCTGAGCTTTTGCTGTTTAGTAGTGAAACACATGGTAATCCTTTCAGATTTTAATTATTTTTCTTCAGCTGGCATAAACTCAATCCAGTCATGTAAGTTTTCATATGGTATACACAGCTGGTGAAGGACTCCATAATGCAGATTTAGGACTTCTAAAAGTGTTGTTCTAGTTTCAGGGATGCTGACAGCATCGGAAATAAAAGCAGAACGCACACTTTATGGTGTTCCCAAACATGCCTGCCATCCCCTGAACATCCTTACCTCTGTGGGCCGGTGTTCCCCATCCGTATTGTGGTGATAAGAGCATACAGCCTGTACCACGGAAGAAATCGAGCATGCAGACCTGGCTGGGGCAGGGGGCAACACCTCCCCAGTGCCCTCTCCTTAAATTCATAGATCCTACAGTCTCCTGCTATGTACCAGCAGTGACTGGGAGCTAGCTCTCTTCAGAGCCAGGGGTACTATCTTCCTTCTGAGGGTAAGTCAGCCATGTCTGACCCTTAGTTGAAAGAAACCGCAAGTGCAAATGAGGTCATTAGTTGAGGATAATTGCCTTTTTGGTGCAGTGGAGGGAGGAAAGCTTTGGCAGGCTGAGGAAGGTCCATGCTGCGAAGGGCCGGTCTGGCAGCAAGTTGGGAAAGGATGAAGAGTGAGGCTCCTGTCCTCTGCTCTTCATTTCCGGAGAGAAACACTCAAGTGTATTTAAAATGAAGTTTAGCAAAGCTGTTCAAAAAAATTATATCAGGTGTGATCAAGAGAGGGTGGAAATACCTGTGGCTCCTACAGTTCTCAGTGAAAGGCGAGGCATGGAAATGTAAAATAGCCTTTCAAACGTCGGGGGCAGGCTGCTGGGCTTGGGTCTGCCCCTTGGACAGGCTACAACCCTGTGAAATGGGTAAATTATCTCCTTATCCTGCAGACGCATTCTGGGGAGTGCTTTAAAATTAATTTGATGGAACATGCTGTAGGAATGCGAAATATTAAAAAAAATACTATTTAATGTATTGCTTGTCTCAAGTCACAGCATAAATACTGCATACGTTCCTAGCAAATGCAGTAGTTTCTAGCTTTACTGCTTCCTTCCACGTGCTCCATGCTGCTGCTGTGGACTTCTTCCAACGTCTTGCAAATCATCTACACCAAGAGATCAGTTGGCTGGAGCTTGAGGCTGTGAGGAGCCTTAGGAGCACCATGGGGCTGTGGGAGGGATTGGCCTGGTTCTGATAAACATAGCGGGCTGTGTGCCCTGTGTTGGCCATCCAGCCCTCCTGCTATCAAAGGCGAGACATTGAGAAGCCCTGGTGTGGTCTGCACTGCCTGGGCAGTGGTGGTGGTGACCCAAGTCTTGGCTGGAAAGACAAGTGTACATTCTGTCTGGCATAGTGTGAGTAAGTCTGGACCCAAAGCATTCATCCTCTGTAAGGAGCTGAAGGATTGACAGGACCATGTTCACACAAATTTGTCGCTCTTTAAATTGACTTGGCAGTTCTGCACTCTTCAAATTATAGATGTTTTTTCCACACTATTTAATGCATCTCAGCGCTGTTTGGTTTGATGCCTCGAGCGAGTCAGAGAAGCGCATAGACAGGTTGTGTGCAATTTTGCAGAGTGCCAGTGGCATACGTGGTGTTCGGTGTAGCTCTGTAACAAACTGGGACCCATCTGCTAACCTTGGCTGGGCCAGAGTAACCAGTAATGGGATTGCTTTCGTTCGTGTGTGCCTCTGATGCACCCATGGCCCTGGGAAGAGGAAGCCAGGGATGGGGAGGAAGGCAGCGAGCACTGTGCAGAGTGGTGCCTGTAAGGCTGAACAAGTTGCCAGCCCTTCCGTGTAAACCCCTGGTTTTGGGACTCCCACATTGTCATTAGGACGGATGTGCCCGAAGGGATGGAGCTGACCCCAAAGTGTTCCTTGTGGGGGTTTTTTTGTTGTTGTTGTTTTGGGTTTTTTTGGTGGATTTTCTTTTTTTTTTTCTTTTTTTTTTTTTTTTTTGCTTGTCCCTGTTTGCTTGGAGCAGAGTTAATGGCTCTCAACCCATGGCTGCTCTCTGCTCCTGGAGGAAAGACTGTCCTGTGAGCCTGCTGCCGGTCCCTCTCCTCCAGCACAGTGCTGGACCGGCTTCCCGACCTGCAACACGCCGTTTGCGGTTAAATTTTCCACTTCTGCAGGTTTATCTGCATAGGAGGGATGGGCTTTGCTCCTTCAGTGTTTGACAGGGTTTTCAAACGAGAAGAGAAGTCATCAGATACGTATGATCTATTGAACAAGGAGCTTGTCGTTCCCTGTGTGCTGTCAGCCCATGATTTTCTGCTTGTTCCCTCCTAATAGGCAGGAAATTAAGTGCAGTAGCTCATAGTTCCTCTGTGCCATTTTATTGCTAGAGAACAAAACATTGAGGAAATAAAATTATTTGGGAGGAAGATGAAACGTATTCAAGAAAGTAACTGTTCCCTTTTTAAATTTTTTTTTTATTTTCAGGTTCTACATTGAAAGCATTTCCTTTCTCAAGGACAAAACCACAGTAGAGCTGTTCTTTCTGAATGCCAAGTCCTGTGTACACCAGGTAAGGCTCAGCATCTTTCAGAGCTCTTTGTTGTGCATCTCCCTTTTGTTGCTCCTCTGCCACACGCAGTCCTGCAAACTTGTGAGGAGCTGCCTCTGATTTCTAGATCTTATTGAAGTATTGAGATCTCGGTATGCTTGCTTGCCTCCTTCACTTAAATGCTGGTGCTTCAAGCAACTGGAAAAGGATGGTGACTGTTTCCTTGTCCTGTTTTCGCAGCCCCACTGTGTGCTCACCACACTAGGATAAGTCTTAAATACTTAGAAGCTTTTAAGTTGTTTGAAATCTGGCTTGTAACTTCGCAGGTAGGCTCTGTCTCTGTCACATATCCTTCTCTACGCTGCATAGCAAACACTCAAGGCAAGCATCTCTTTACTGATCTTGAGTCAAACTTGTCTCAAGAAGAAAAGACCCGTGAGGAAGGTCCCATGCTGTGAACTTGGTTCCTAGTTCCCTGATTTCCTGCCTTAATTCAGTGAAGTAGTAAAGTAATAAATCCTATAAAGTAGCAATCAAACCTAGTTGTTAAAATACTTTCTGTATTTACTTTTTGGTTAAGAAGCTTCCACTGTTTTCTCAAAATGTTCAAATTGGTAAAATACATATTTTTAAAAGTTATTTCATGATATGGTAGCCAAAATTTAAAAAAAAAAAAAAAAAAGGTTTATCTGCTGCAGATACATCTTGATCTGAAAGAATTGGCGTGGCAGCCACCTTTGCCATGCCCCTAATAACTGGTGGTGCAATAGCAGCTGCAGTTCAATGAACTTTAGCAATGCCTGATGTTTCTGGGATTTTCCAGTTAATGTCAAACTCAGGCACCTAGTGGTTTTTTTTTTTTTTTTTTTGTTTTGTTTTTTTCTCCACTCATGGTTCAGTCAAAGAGGGTCACTCATTTCTTACAGCCTTTTCTTGGAAGACAATCGTGTATCATTAGCTGGTGGTAGAGCTCGGTGTAGCTGGCCAAAGTTTTCACCTTTAATATGCTTCATATTTTAGAGGATTCTTATTCAGTATCCAGTACTCATTATTTTATGGTGGGATCAGAAACCTGACGTGAAAGTGGTTAATGGCAAAGTTGTGACTGTGCTTTGTACAGGAATTACTTTCTGGAAGAGTGGAGGAAATTGGTACCTTTTTACAGCATGTTAAAGTTTTAAAGATGCTTGAAGGACTTGGGGCCTCACTGGTTAAGATTACTAAAAAGCAAATCTCCATTTGATATATCTGCCATTTTATAAATGAAGGGTCTTGGCAACTCATAGTCATCCTTTCAGGGAAAACTGGACCAGTTTAACTAGACAGACAGTACAAATAATTTTGGAACTGGAAAATGGGTCTGGTTTTAGGATGGAACGTGAAAAACGCTACTGTTATTGAAACAAATGTTGGTCAACATTAAAACATTTGGGTGCAAGTGTATGTGTTTATGTGTATGCATATGCATAAAGCATAAGAGGAAGCAAAGGAGAAGACTAGCACAAAAACCTTCCCTCGCTCATCATAGACACACATGTCATGAAACCAATAAGGAGTCACTTCTGGCCTGGATAAATATTATTATTCAAGTAACATAACTTCACATTACTGAAATGAAGTGCTGATAGCATGTGAAGCACTGATGATGCACAGAGTGCTGCAATAAGCAGACTGCGCATCATCCTGTTGAGTTCAGGGCTTTGGGAGCTGGGAGAGGTTTGAATGAAGGCTGGTTCATATTTCCCCCCCGTGGCTTGCGAGTTGTGTGTGCTAATTGGTAGCAACCCGAAGTGCCAGCTTCCCTGTTCCTGCAAGCAAAACTGCCAGAAGCAGAGAGGGTTTTCTGTTGTGTCCAGTTTCTGTGGGCAGCGAAGGGACAAGGAGCATCGCTTCCTCCCAAAAGGAGGATCTCCGTGGGCAGCGCCGAGCGATTCAGCACGTAACGAAAGCCGAGAGCCCCTGCTCTGCCTGCGGCTCTTTCTGTGCTGGGTGGCTTTGCAGCCCAGCTTCAGCAGAAACCAGTTTATTTACTTTCAAGATGCATTTGGTCCAGTGGCTTTTAACCTTCTAATTAGGTCTTTTCAAAATATTTTATCCTACTTATGGTCAGTCTCTAGGTTTCAAGTAGTGCATGAAGTGCACACAGGACCAATTCTCATATTTAAGCCCACGGGAGGTGGACAAGAGGATGCACAAAGGCACTTTGGATGCGCTCACGCAGCATGTCAGCTCCCGTAGTGCTGCCAGGCTCTGTTGTGCTGCGGGGAAGGAGGCACAGGCTGCAGGATGAATGGTGTCGGCTTCTGAATATCAGCAGATCCCCAGCTCTGGTGAAGCAAGTGGCTGATGCTCATTGATGACAGTGAGGAATGTTCCCTGGCATTTCTCAGTTGTTAATCCAGCTCTAGGAGGTTAGACCTGCCTCAGTTTAGCTTTTTCTTTCTCCCTTTTTTTTTTTCTTTTTTTTTTTTTTCTCTCCCCCTCCTCTCCTTTCTTTGCTGTATTCATGGAGTGAGGAAACCCCAGTGTCTTGAAAAGCAGCAACCTATACCCAGCAAACTTTCTCGGGGGTGTTCCTCAAGGCACAGGGTGTGCTGGAGGATGTCCTACCCGGGCTGTATCCTAACCTGGATCTTTGCATGAAGCTTCTGCTCTGTGTGGGTCAGGAATGTAGCTCAGAGGATAAATGCTGCAATACCTGGGGTGTGAGAAGACCTGTGTGGATAAGATTGCCTAAAAGCCAGTCATGTTTTTTGCTTTCACAAAGCTGGTTCCAAAGTTGTCACAGTAGCTTGTTCCCCATAGGAGACGCAGTGTGTGAAATCCAGAGTGGTGCAAAGGCCTGATGCTCAAAGGAGTTTGTGTTTGTGCTCTTTTGACATTCCTGAGAGCTGGCATGTGTCGACAGCGCAGCAGTGTGTAGGTACCTATGCTTCTGTGGCTTGTGTGTTTCAGAGGCAAATGATGCTCTCCTGAGCAGAGGGTGAGTGGGTGACATTGCCCTCCGTGCAAGATGGTGCAGGTCGGTGCTCCTGCCGGAGTGCAGGACGCACCACGAGAGCCAGCCGAAGGCGTGGGTGAATGCAGCTGGTGCGGTGGTGAAGCTTCGTGCCAGTCTCCCCTCCGGAGGGGATTTATCTGTGGCTTACGACGTTCAGAGGCTGCATCAGAAACGTATCTGCAGAATTTTCTGAGAGATCTGCGGGCAATCCTGCGTGTGATATCCTGTAAGTGGCTGTATCTAATCAAAGAGAATGGTATCTCCCTAATGAAGTCCAGTGTCTCTGGGTCTAGGCTGGACCTGCTGGACAGTGTGTGTTGGCTGTCTTGCCCCAGACAACTCCAGAGAGGTTGTGCTTGCAGCTGAATAAAATATCAGAATAAATAATATGGCATATTGAATATGTTATTTAATTATATGATAAATTACAAAATATGGATGCTGAATAAAAAATAATGGAATAAAAACCTGCATAAAAGTTCCAAAGAGGGCAAAGGCTGGCATCGTGCTCTGTAGTGCACAGTCATGCTGCTTTTCCTCACCTTTCAACTCCACATTCTTCCCTGTAAATCCTTCTGCTCCTTTCTGCAAATCGGGTACCACTTTCCC
This sequence comes from Leptodon cayanensis, assembly GCA_027564655.1. Lineage (NCBI taxonomy): Eukaryota > Metazoa > Chordata > Aves > Accipitriformes > Accipitridae > Leptodon > Leptodon cayanensis. Next base: position 18,790,651 of record JANXJC010000037.1, on the reverse strand, counting down.
CTGCCAAGGGTTGGAAGAATCTGGGACTAGTGCATTTTGCAATTTCTGTAGACATTTTGGCAAGGAAGGGACAAGATAGACAATGAAATCTCTGCTGCCAAAAATGTATTTCTTTCTACTCCCCACCCACTCCTCCACCTCTGTGCTCTTCTGTACAGTCAAAGCTCCTTTGTGCCTCTGGGACCTGTGGTGTTCTCTGCACAGTCCCCCTCTGCCTTGCCCTCAGCCCCCGCGAGCAGCTAGGGAGCTGGGGGAGACACCTTTGCCCAAAGCACAAGAGGACTAAGACCTCATTTTCACTTTTGTGAATCCTGTTTTAGCAGCGTTGCAGTTCTGCACCTGGAGCAAGGAACCCCTGTGCACCAAGCGCAAGGCGTCGGTGCCTGCTCCTTCCCACTGCGCCTCCATCTTAACCCACCACTGCATCAGCACTGGCATCTTCCTTCTCCACAGTGTAACGTAACACTGCTTTACACGCCTGCAGAATAAACTTCTGCTGGATTTGCCAACACAACCCGTTCAGTGTTTGCTGGCCTTGCCCTCCCCATGTCTCCTTGCATATGAACTGAATGCAACATTTGCTCTTCCACTCTTAAGAGCACCCAGTGTTTCTTCACCGCTGCTGCGTGCATAAACCTTGGCCTCCAGCCGATAAAACAAATGCTGCCCGTGCTCTTGCCCTACCCTCTTTTCATGTTGAGCTGCCCATTTTTATTTTTTTTTCCCCCTGGTCTGATGCTGCAGTCCCCAGGCCCTCTCAGTCCTGTGTGGTCCAGCCAGCTGCCTGGCTCCTGCTCTCCAGCATCCACGCTGTTTGGGTTGGAGCTTGGAGAAGCTGCAGCCACTGCCAGGAACAGCTTGGGCCACCGAGCAGGAGGTGGGAGCTGGTAAAACTTAGATCTCCAGGTCTATGGAAGGGCCTCCCAGCTACTTCGTTAAATGCTCATTTATCCATGTGTATTTTGGGAGAATGCAAAGGCTAAAAGGATGCTTTGTGTATGTCTGGGCTCTTTTTTCTTACGTGCCTCTCTTTTTCATGGCTTTGAGAACTGCTGCCTGAAAACCTGCAGTGGTGACGAGTTCAATTTAAAAGCTTTCTCTCCTGTCATTGACTTTAAGAAGCTGGGTTTAGATTTATAGCTATCTCTGAAATCTACTGTACAGCTGGAATTTAAAATAGTGAAAGCCTAGCACCTGGTTTCAGGTGAAATGGGTATCTCAGAATTGATGTGTTTGCACAGGGATAGGGAAGCTGTGTAACATGTTCAGTGTGTTATTGCACAGCCCATGACCATAGCTGGGATACTTTCAAGGAGGTGGGTCGGAACTGGTCACGCATATGTTGATGATAAATTTGGGAAGATAAATCAGCCTTTTCTTCTTTCAAAACAGCCAAGTTTGGAAAAATAACACCCTACTTGGCTAGCGAAGCACTGTCAAGTTTATTATGCATTGGAGCTAACCTCCATATAGCTCTGCAGCCATACGGTTGACTCTTTGCCAGTCCTTAAAATACGTTCTGTAAACTAAGATCTTGGTCAAGTTGGCTGTGTTCCCTTTTTCCTCTCTATATTTGGGTGTTGGGGGGGTTATTTATTAATTTCTCATTTGTTTCAAGGACTTGTAGGAATTACTTAAAAAAAAAAAAGTTAAAGGAAATGGAAGTTTTCGGAGGAGCCTGTAACCTTGATAGATTCTTGAACAGCAGTGCTTGTGAGCACTTGGCAGTCTGAAGACCAGTGCTTACCAAGAAGAGCTGTTGAAACAGACCCCTGGTGTAAGTATAAAGTCTGGCTAGCTTCCAGCTCGTGGCGAGCAAAGTGGTCATATATCAGAGAGCTCTCGAAAGTTTTATAACAGATATTTCCTAATTCTTCCCCATCTCGAGGGAGAGGGGAGCATTCCCATGCAGCCTTGTAACACAGTGTAGTCTGATCCTAGCCAAGGCTATTAAAATATGCTCTGTCCATTGCCTGTATTTGCTGTTCTGCTCTTGAAGATTGCATGTGTAAAGCCCAGGATGACGACCAGCAGGACCAGTTGGCTTTCTGCACCTTCAGGGCTGTTATCCTCCATGGGTGCTGGCAGCCTCCTCCATAGCCCAACCGCTGCCCCCCCCCCCCAGCAGTGTGTCAGCAGATGAGAAGGATGGAGCATGGTTATGCCTGTGAATAAAACATGACAGGAGGAGGAAGCAGGACCCCTATGCTGAAGTAAACTGGCAGATCTCCATGGCCCCCCCGCTACTTGTTACCCCATGAGACCTCACGTGGGGCTGCGCTGGTGGCTTGGGGAGGGACTTGGCCGTGGTGTGGGTATAGTCAAGTGACTCCACATAGCACCACCGAGAGTGGTTGAGGTTGGTCCAAGGCTGCCTGCTGTAAAGATGGTGATGGTGCCCCAGGGACCTGTTGAGGCTCTTGACAGGGGAGGTGTAGGTTGTGTCCCAGCTGGGCTGGCCCATTGCATATGAAGGTTTAGTTGGTTTGCAGCCAAAGTTTCATACCTTGCATCTCTTGACGCAGTCACCTCCTCCTGGGTCTAACTACTGGCTTTAATTGCAATGGAGAGTTTTGCACCTTTGATCTCCTGGCCACAGGGTAAAGATGCTGTGACAGCTCAGCCTGTTCTGTTGTTGGGACGTGTTGGGTATCTCACCGTGGTGCTGGGGTAGGAAAGCGAAAAGCTGTGATTATACATTAAGTCTAATGACATTTGCTATATACTTGGCTTGCAAACAGGGAAGTCTTTATGTCCTTGCCCCATTCACTGCTTTTACTCTTATATTGGTGCAAAAAAAGCAGCACTAAATGTGCTCCTGTTGCACTGAACTGTGCAGACAAGTTTTAGAGTAGCTCCTCCTGTCCCTGGAGTTTGATCTAAGTGTTGGCTGAAGCACAAAATGCAAGCGGGGGAGATGGATGAGGGTGGCTGGCAGAGACAGCAAAATAAAGGGTGTAACAGAGAAACCTGAAGCTTTTGCTCACCATGAGGCACTATCACCTTTTTTTTGGCTGGGTCGGCCTAAGCTGCTGAGGTGGGAAGCAGCAGGTCCTGCCAGGAGAGAGCCGTGGTGGCTGCTGTACGTGCACTGAGTTGCGTTTGGTCTTGGGTCGTGCTCTCGTGAGGCTAGGGAGGGCTGTGGGGCCTAGTGGGTGAAATGAAAGATGTCATGGACCATTTAAATGCTGAGAAGCAGCTGTGAGGCCTCCTGAGCCATCCGGGCTGTGCCCCCCCATGGGGTAAGTGTGTCACGGGTGCAAACCTGAAGTGCCCTTTTGAGGAGGGTCAGAAGGACCAGCCTTTAATGTGCTCCTCTAAGGGCTCATGTTCTGGATCTCCTGCTGGTTTAGTGCTTTACTTTCCCTCCCTAACGTGCTGGAGCTGGACCTTTGCTTTGCTGTGCTTTTTCTCAGCCCAGAATTTTTGTCTTCGGGAAATTGGTCCCAGCTGAGATGCTCAGCAAAGTTTGGAGCTTCTGATACAGAAGGGAATGGGATGAGGATGGGGTGTGTGGTGCCATTGCAGGGCAGCGTGAACAGCAGGTGACGCCACCGGGATTGAGATGTAGGTGTGAATGCTGGTAATTGGGACAGGTGATTTCAAGTTGGATGGTTATTGGTTTGCTGCCATTGCCTCCTTGGTGTAATTAGCCGGTGCAGCCACACTGACAGAGCGAGTTGTTGAATTTGCCTGACCTAGTTCCACCTGCGCTGCTCAACCTGTGTCGTGTAACAGGTTGTGACCAACAACCTCTCCCCGCCGCAGCCTGTCCCAGGAGCTCCGGCTGCCTCACGCAGCCTCTGCTCCCAAAGAAGCCTTCGGTGCTGAAAAGCTGCTAAACTTTCTGTGTTGCAGGGACCTGCCTTCGCATCCTCTGGCTGTCAGGTCACAGCACAGGGATACTGGTTCACTTGTGGGAAGTTGCAGCGGTGCTGGGGAAGGGCACGGGCGCTGGCATTGCTTTTTTCACTTGTGCTGTGTCCACACCCAGCTAATTGCCTCCCTCGGTTTGAATACCTTGTTATAGACATTTGGGTCCTTCTTCTCCCTCTAATTGCACCCTTCTTTCTCTCAGCTTTTTTTAAGCACCTTTCGGTAACCACAGGTAATTATATTCAATATTGTGGCTGTCTGGAGGCTATTCAATCATAGTGTGTGTATTTGGGGGCGTCATTGGTTAATATAAAATTTTAAAGGGGTTGGTCTGAGGGAACAGGTGTGTTGGTATCTCAATTCTCAAATCTTCAGCTGAAGTGTTTTTGTTGTCAGTCTTTGACCTCTGGAGGTTGCATGTGGTTTGAAGAAACCATATTAGTTTGCATTTCTTGTTCTGGCCCTAAAGAGTTAAACGTGACAGTTCCTGTGTTGCTTATTTTTTTTAATCTGCTTTAATCTGAGTTTAAAGATTTGCTTAGCACAGTTAATGCTCATCTGACTATTTTCATTCTTGATCTGTGTTTTCGTCAGGATTTCAGACTTGTATCTCTGTGACAGTAAATTCTAGTGTTGTTGCTGTGTCTAATGAGGGTTCACTGCTCTATTCATAACTGAGCTTGTGATTTTTTTTTTTTTTTATCGCATAAGTCTGTGTCTGTGCAGCAAAAGACTTGAGCTCCCATCTGAATCGGGAGCTAAATTCTGCCCATGGGCACTGAAGGCAGGAGTTAGTCTTTACTAGCTGCCGAGATAGTGACCTGTTCCTGCTCTACAGTAATTGCCACCTGGTTTGGACATCTGCTACAACCTTTTATTATTCTGATGTTTGTCAGTATGACAAATGCCACCACCTGAATCTGCTGGACCTAATGTAGTGTTTACATAAACCAGTGGCCTTTTGGAGAGCTACATAAGAGGCTGAATCTGTCTGGCTGGTTAAAGTGATTGGTCCCTGTGCAAACTCTAATTGAAGAATATCAGTTTCATCCCCTCCCTGGAGCTGCACCCGCTAGTCTGTTTAAATTTATTTACATCTAAAATGTAGAAGACTCAAATTCCATTATCTGAATTACATCCATCTACTTAACCTCGCACTAGTGACCTTGTTTCCACCTGGGATAAATCTTAGGAAAACCTTCCATCTTCATCTTCAACACGTGGCCATGAGAGCACTTGCTGCCCTAGCTCCCAGGGCCCCCCACCTACTTGTTGAAGTCTCTGCTTAAATTACCCTCGCAATTGCAGGCATTACAAATGAATTTTCTTACAGCCATTTACCCCATCTATTTTTGAAATTTGACCTTGCTGTTAAAGCAATGCTAAAACAGAGACCCCTACCCACTAGCCTCAGGGACAGAAAGATGGTTATAAAATCCAAATATTGCCTGGGTGGGAAGAGTCGCGGTCCTGCACTCCTGTCTGAGTGACATGTATCACTATATGGATTTGTGTCAAGCCAAGGGCTGTCCAAACTCCTTGACAGCCCAGGGCTGGATTACATTATAGCAATGGCCAACTGGGGAACCAGATGGCAAATAATGTTATGTTATGATGGAAAATAATTCCAGGCTCAGAGGGAATTGTCCACGAGACTGTCACTTGTATAGCATTAGTCTGTTAGATAAAGGCTGAGCTGGGCTTTGGCATCCCTTGCTTCAAATCCTTGCTCTGCTACTTAGCTACTGCATGATCTCAGGGCAGTCTCTTCGCCTCCCTGCATCTCTTTGCTTCTTTGATTTTTAGCCCCTTTAAAGGGTAAGGGTTCTCCTGATTGCTCCTTGGGGTTTTGGTTTTTTTTTTTTTTTGGTGCAGAGCCTCCCTCAGAGTGGCACCAGTCTCCTGCCACTGTTACCGTCTGGTGATAAGTGAGAATAATTAGGGCTGGTTCACCCTGTTCTGAGGTTTGCCACAGCTGGAGAGCCGCGGTGGCAGCCCTGCACCTGGGGTGTCCTGTTCGTCCCTTTTGCTCTGGTCAAGACACCTTCAGTGTCTTGTCTGAGAGAGGTCAGGTTAGGGAGGACCTTCTTACCTGTTTGCTCCTCAATACAGCTTCTAAGCAAACACGTTTGAAACTGAGGACACCGGCACAGCAAACCCCTCCCTGTGAAAGCAGAGACTGAAACTTCGTTACCTGAAGAAGGCACTCCCCCTTCAGCTTATTTGGTCTCCTAAAACCCTAAATGAAGTGGTTTGTGGGATCACTTTTAACTTTTGTGGCAATGCTATAGCAGCCTAGTAAAGTGACCAGAGTTTCTTAATGCTGGTATTTAGGACCAAGTAAATAAACACAGAAGAGCAGCCTGGTAATTACTATTGCTAATTAGTTAATGGTTGTGAGGTGCTTTGAAGATGAAAAGTGAAGAGGTGTTGGGTTATTAAGTCCCAAACACCCCTGTAACACCAGCAGCAGCTATTGCTATGGGTCAGCAGAGACTGGCTGCTGCAGAGTTTTTCTTGGAGCCAGCAACAAAGAGAAGAGGGCCTTTGATGTGAGAATTGCATTTGGATAGTTAAATCTTGATGAGTTTCTTGTATGCGTAAAAGGTGATGAGCGGCATGTAGCTGATTCTGCCTTGGGGCAGGGAGATGGTCTTGATGAGGAGCTTTTAAGGTCCCTTCTGGCCCTGTTTTCCCTGATTTTGTGGTCCAGGGACAGCTTTGCTGAACTAGAGCCCGTCTTTCCTGCTGAGCGGAGGTTCCCTGCGATGGGATTTTTCTCATGGGTGGGTTTCTTGCCTGCCGGTGCAGCGGAGCGCAATGCTGGGGTGACCTGATCTCCCACAGTCCTTCCACTGCCACAGTTGGCCTCGGAGGCTGTTTGGGGAAATGCAATTTAAGCTCAAAAAAGGCAGCTCGGATGTGCATGACAAAGACTAACCTGATAGAGACCTGGAAGTAACAAAGTACCTTAAAATTGCACCCATGTGAAGAGTTTCTGGGCTCAATCCTTGCCTTTTCTCTTAAGCATCAACATGAAAGAGATCTGAAGGAAGGATGAACTTGAAGCTTTTTTTTTTTTTCTTCCCCCCCTCCTAATTCATGATGTGCCCCTCCTCTCTTAATAAAATATGTCTGGGAATGCTTTGGAGGCTACTTCTGCATAGCTGTTGCCACACCTGTTGGGAAGGGGAAATTCCTCTTTGTCTGCTGTTGGGGAGCAGCCTGGGGGAGCGCTGCTGCTGGAATGTTTTATTGACAAAGCAGGCAAAAAAACCCTTCCTTTCCATTAAAATTGAATTATTTGTTTGTTCACTTTTGAATTTAGCCTCTGTGGGCCAGACCTGCAGCTGTAGTAAATTAGCTCAGCTCCAGATGTGCCCTATATATTTTGAGATGTCATTTTCCTGTATCTGTATGTAATTTTGTAGATCTTCCTGCTACCCTGGTTTTAGCACTATTTCAGTTTTTGGTCTGCTTTGTCCCATCATTCAGCCAGCACATCCCGGGGACAAAGGGTGTGCTGGGATCTTAGTGGCAGGAGACGGGCATCATGTCCACTACCTTCACTTGCAGAAGATTGATAAAGAAAAAAAAAAAATCTGTCTTCATGGGCTCAGTTTTGTCCTTTATACATGGTTTGCAGGATGCAGTAGGTGCAAGGGCTAACTTTGACAACACAAGAGTCCAACTGTAAGTGCATCTCCTTTACTCTTCCAGTGTTACTGCTGGTCCCAGTATAGAACCAGGACGAGGGTTTTTACTGTAAGAAACTAACTTTGAAAGATTGCAAGCAGGAAAAAAAGGATCCTTTTGTGGTTTTGATATTTTGGTATGAGCTGTGCACCCCTGAAGTCACCGAGTGCATAGGGCTGTCAGGACCAGGACTGGTTTTGGAGTGGAGTTAAGCCACGGGAGATTTCCAGCATGGGGCTCCATGCAGTTTTCCTGACCGCTGCACTACAACTCCCGTGTGCTTGCAAGAACTGAAGGCTGTAAGATCCAGACTGCGTGGGGCAAAGGCAGCGTAGTTCTGCTCTCCTTGTGATTAGTAAGGATCGCTTATCTAGCATCAGGGGTGTGCGCGCCACCATCGCAACAAAGAACTGCGGTGCCCTGAAGAGCTGCTGTGCTTCAAACCATAAAAATACCTCTCGTTCAACCCTGCCTCCCTGCTTCACAGCAAGTTGCCCGTGCAGGTTTTTTTTTTTTTTGGCAGCCTGCAGGATCAGGTCCGTGCCGAGCCGTGCCCCCGTCAGCTGCAGTAACGCGAAGCAGCTCCCTAAGTAAAATGCAATCAAGGGAAGATTTGGAAAGAAAACACGGGAGGGCAAGAGAAGTGTTTGGGAGGAGGAGGAGGAGGAGGAGGAGGAGGAGGAAAGGCGGCTGCCGCGGTGTAGACGCTCACAAAAGGGGCTGGTCCCGAGAGCCGCCCCCGCGGGGTGCGGAGCGGCGCGGAGCGGCGCGGATCCCGGCGGGGAGCGGGCGGTTCATGTTCTGCTCTTTCCCGGTACAGGGGCAGATTGAAGTGGAAAGCGAGACCGTCTTCAAGTTGGCAGCCCTGATTTTGCAGGTAAGTGCCTCTTCCTCCTGCCTTTTGGTCGGTTTTCTGATACCGGTGGCTTGGACTTGATTTAATTCAGCTGCTTTTCTGGGTTCCCCCTCCTCTCTTTATAAAGACAAGACCGTGCAGTGTTGTTTTTTAGTCTCTGCAGCTGGCGGGGGGAGAAGTTAAAAACTTGGGAGTTGTTTTTCTCATAGGCAAGTGAAACAAATATTTATCTGAGGAATTTTAAATTGAAAGAGGGAAGAGGAAAAGCTCATCAAGGGAAGTAATTTATTCAGGCAGGTTTCCAGCCAGTTCCATTGCTTATTCTAATTTTAATATGTTCTGGAGATCTGGGAAGAAAAGAGTATCATACTGTGGCTAAACTTGCTATATTATACCTGTGAATCTTTCTTTCAGAGCACACGTTTTTGATACCTCTGTCATGTTGAAATACGTTATGTCACTTTTTCCTCTCCTTAATCAAGTTTTGTTGTACTCAGACTTAAATTCTGGTTGTTTACAACTATGAAACAAAATACTACTTTAAAATGTTGGTTTTTTTCCCCACTGTATGTGCAGTGACAAAATGCTACAGCGAAGCTGCAGTGGCTTGATCTGCCTGAACTGTTGTTTTCATCTCGAGCAAGGACAATTTCTCTCAACTGCTGACCTGCCTGTAAAGCCGACCTTTAGCTGGATGTGGTCAGCTGGAGAGAGAATTGTATTTCACTTCTTGTGCAGTAAAAGTGACATTTGATTTGCAATATGAAATTCATCCCCATTTTGGAAGCGGTTTTATTTATGGTGTAGGTGGGTAATCTACAGCTGGAAATGTAAAGGACCAGGTTTTGTTCTTAAATACGTGCAGGCAGCCTCCATGCTTTGCATTGAGTGTAACTGGGGTCAGGATCTGGCCACAGAGCTGTGGGAGTGGGGAAGTGAACAATGCTGGGAAAATCGCGGACTTTTGAAGAGATCATGTTTTAATTCTGTCACTGTTTTTCAATTGTAGGAAGCTAAAGGGGACTATTCCAGGTAATAACATTTTCCTTTCTAATACTAGTGTGCTTGATGGATGTGTTTTTCTGTGTTGGCATTGTATTGCAAACAATCAAAAATGGGGGTAAAGTCCAGCCAGGAGCAGTGGCTGAAGAAAGTGAAATGCGCTGCTGGGCTGGTTAAAATCTGAGTTGGCAGGGTGAGTAATGCCTTTTGTGAGCAGGCTCTGAGCCAAAACAGTTTTTTCAGGCTGTCCTGCTTTGCTCCCTTCCCCAAACGTGGGTGCCGAAGTGGGACGGGGAGCAAGCTCCCACTTTTTCCTACCAGAAAGCCTGTGCTTTGCACTGCGGCTTGGGTCCATCTGGGCGACCTTGCCTGCAACCCTGCCCGTACAGTGGCAGCACGTGCAGAGAGACGCGGAGCCCGTCAGCTGCCCGTGCCGGAGATCAATGGGCCGCTTTCTTCTGCAGCTGCCCCGCGGGGCCCCCCCCTTCTCGCACTTGACCCGACAGTTGTGTTGTAGCTGGTGTGCGACCCGGTTGCTGGGCTTTAGACAGCTAAAGCTGCATCATCAGGCTGGGCTTGCCCTTGGAGATCGCTTTTTACCATGCACTGGTTATGATAACCGCCCGTGGGGAGGAGGTGGGGTTGCGCTCGGACCTCTTAGAGCCAAGGGAAAAGACCTTCAATTAGAAACAGCTCGCTAAGCAAATAGAAATTCAGAAGGTTGGCTTTGGTCACGTTAATATTTTACTACTTGCTGAGTTTCCCTGTAGGAAGAGAGGTGTTTTTACACTTTAGCTACAGCAGCTTTCAAGAACCATGCTTTGAAAATGCTCAGTAAAGAGCCATCTACTTAAACGTGGGGAGCAAATCACACCTGACTGCCAAAGTGACGTACTCTGCTTTTCATTCAGTGTGCAGTTGTCAAGTAAGTGCCAGTGCTGCTGCCCAAGACCCCTTCTTCTCCGAGTGCCATCCCCTCCTCTGCTGAAGGACATGCTCTGTGAAGTCCATCACATCCTCCTCCTCCTTTTTGTTGGCACGCTCTCATGCCTGCAAGGAGGAAAAGATGTCCTTGTGACTAAGTTCAACTGGATGGGCTGGCTATACAGACAATTTCTTTTCTTATTCACACTGTAGGCCTGCTTTGTGACCCACAGTATATTGCTCATAGCTGTAGTGTGCTGCATTTTTCTCTGGAAAGACCGCTTATCTTGCCTGATCTCAGAGGGACACCCTAAGCTTAACTCAGTTTAGGCACAGATAACCAGAGAACCGCTGCCCACTTGACAAGTAAATTGTTAAACTGTAGCAACTGGTGGCATGTGCTCTCAATTCTCACGAAAAGGGGTTAAGGTTAAAAACTAGCTTTGTGGTGAAAACCTCCCTTATGTGGTTTAAACTTAACGCTGACTCCTTATCATTTGCCATAAATAGGTTTGTAAGCATTGCTTCACATGCCCAAGAACTGAGTCTGTGGTTATTTTCCATGCCTCTGCGGGCACGTTGCAAGGAGTGGATTGCCTGTGGTTACCTTCAAAACTATTTAAGGAAAATTGGAGGGAAGAATACTCTGCTACAAGAGTGATTTCCAAGTGCAGTTCTTCCCCTAACAGTTGCAATGAAAATAGCTGCAGCAATTGTTTCCTCTGTTAAACAAAACTTATGTTATGCCTCCACAGCAAATGAGCAAGGCCAGCTGTCGCAGGCACAGTGAGCGCAACAGAAGTGAAGGAATTTCATTTTACATATCACAAGTGGTCGTTTGGACCACCGCTGATAAAGCACTAGCTTAATTACCAGCGTATCTTAACAGATACCACAGGTCTCCCCTGCCAAACTCGCCCCTGACACAAAGAATACGTCCTTGCAGCGGTGCCGCTTGTGCAGAGTGGTTGTCTCTGTTTGCGGTGTCTTGGGTTTGGCATGTTCAATGTTCGCTGTCGTTTGGCAATTCGACTTTGAATCACTTTCTGGAATGTAGCTCTTGCACCGTTTCTGCTTACGTGAGAACACATGGGTTAATTTTTTTTGTATAGGATTAGTGCTGCATGAACTCCTGATAAATACAGGAATTGCCTGAAGTCCTAGAGATTAGCTTTCTGGAAGTGAAAAAATGGGCCAGTCCAGACAACACTGGTGATCTCTGCTTGGCTGATTTTTCACGCATCCCGTAGGGAGCTGCTCCATGGGGACACGTCCCATGGTGGGGTCACTGTGTGGTATTCTCACTGGCTTCAGCTGGGAACAGGCAGATCAGTACCAGGGTCTGAACGCTTCAAACTCCTGTGCCCCTGCAGTAACCCCTTTCCCAATCCACTGGTCAAATTCTCAGATAAGGTCTTGATGGCACAAAGCAGCAATCTCCCAAGAAACATCCTCCCTTACCCCGTGCTGAGTGGGTGAGCACATTCTTTTGAAATCTGTTTATTTTCAGTGAGCAAACCTGATGTGTGGGCGCTTGGAGAAAGTAAAAACTTGTGATTTTTTTTTTTTTTTTTTTTTTCCCCCACAAAGGTTACTCCAGAGGCACTTTGCAGTCTGGTAGCACTGACAGCATGAGAGTATCAGGATCTCTGGGGTTTGGCCCTTGCAGGTGGTTTGCAATAAGACCTTGAGGTCCTGGGCTGGGCTGTTAGGACAAGGGTATGCGCCTTATCGTTTGGAGAGAGGCTTTATGTAAGATAAACTACCCAAGTCCCGCTTTGAGAGGACCCTGGCTTTTAAAACATCTTGATAAAACTGAAGTACATGCTTCAAAATTGCACCCACAGCATATCCATTGCATATGTGCCTGTTTTGGACAGCTCTGGTTTCTCAAAGGCGGTCTAAAATGACTGCGGCCAGCAGGAGGAATGATTAACGAAGATGACAGCGGACCACGATCGGTGTAGCTCACCGCACACCCAGTTCCTTTTCCTGTTTACCAAACTGGTGATCCCAGCCAAGATAATTACCCCCTGTATGTGATGAAGAGCACGCCGCAGGGATGCTCGGTGAGCCCTTCCTCTCCCCGGTACGTGGGACAGTGTCGGGGCTGCCATGGGCAGAGCGGTTCCTCCCGAGAGCCTTGCAGCTCTGATTTTCCCAGCAAGTCTGGGATGCTGCAAGTCCGTGGCTCTCTGCCTTCCTGTGCAACGGCTGGGCACCTTTTCCTCCAGAGGAGGGGTGTAACGCTTTGCTCGTGTTTGCTTTTCACGACTCATCTATGACTTCCAGTTGACTGTTTCTCTGTTTAAACTGAATTGCCATCAGTTTTTCTCCAGCTCCTGTAATAAGAACCTCAAGCAAAGTATTAGTCATTAATAGTAGTTTTGAAACTCTGCGTTAGTTAATTGTACTCATCCACTCTCATATTTGCAAATGCAAGAACAAAAAAAGCGGCATCTCTGGTTTTACAAAATCTGTTTTTTTTAAGCTCTATGCAAGGGTTTTAAATAGAAAGTGTAATTCAAGTTGCAGGTTCTGGCATGGTTCAATTTTGGGGAAAAAAAGCCCGAATTCTATTTATTTTAAGGATTTTATTTAAATTTTAAAGAGGCCTAATGTCTTGACAGGCAAGCAAAATAATAGATTAGTCTGGTAATTATTCATCATGTAAATATGTAACATATAAAGTCTTGCCTCCTTGGGGAATAAATGATTTAGCTGTTTTTAGTTTACAGGCTAAGCATCTGCCCTCGAAAATGCTATGCAATAGCATATAGTATTATTTTTCTTTGTCGCTTGATGAAAGAGACAGTTTATAACTGAGGTGTCCTAAATGCTGTCCTTCTAGCATTAGAAAAACATTTATTAAAATCAGATTAGCTACAGGGACTATATGAGGAAAGTAACTTTAAAAAAAAAGTTTATTTTCTGACTTATAATCTTGGATCATATTTTCCTCAGTAACATTTCCAGTACTGAAACCCAGCCATGCTCCCTGAAATTTAATTAAATTGCTGGAGGAGGGCTTCCATTTTCTTTAAATAGCTGACGCATTTGATTTTGGTTCTGGCCTGTGGGCTGCAAAGATAACTCCTGACTGGTATAACATAACACAGACAAAATAATGAATTCCTGATAGCTGACATGTGCGAGGCACAGGGGTTTATCATTACATGGGTGATAAACACAGTTTGTAAAAGGAAAAGGGTTGTGTGAAAGATACCCCTGCAAGCTGCAGCTATGGAGTAATTGGTTCAGAAACTCCTGAATTTAAAAACTTTACTGAGGAAAAAATGAAGCACTCGGTCTAGGTGCAGAAAACTGGTATGAACAATTTGCTCCTAATGAGGAGCGAGTTATCAGTATTAGATTTTTAGGTAGCGTTTGCTTGGGAAGATGACTATTTTGCCAAACAAATTGGAAAAACTCTTGGTGGAAAAGAATGTGGAAATGATAATGTGGGCAGTGCTAGAAAATAGCTGCTTGGAAGAAGTTAATAATTGTCTGATAGCAAAGCACCTGTTCACTGTACTGCTTACCCCAGGACTTCAGGTAGCTTCAGAAACAGGACACACCTGAGTTTTCTGGGGTTTTTTTTGGAGGCTGCTTGTCCAGCCTGGTTTTGGAAATCTCACCAGACTCGTGTGACCAAAGCTCCAGGTCTGGCCATGGGCAGGGCTGCGGTCAGAGCAGAAACACAAATTTGGACCGAATCTTCCAGTTGTTGCTACTCAGCTCTCTGGTTTGCATCCTGGAGAGGTCTCAGAGGACTCAAGGTGGATCCATGTGGCACGAATGGAGCCCACCTCATGGGTGCCTGCCACTAATGGGTGCTCAGGCTGTGGGGCCAGGCTAGAGCTGGCCTACAGAAAGCTCTGAAATGGGTACAGTGTGGGTGTCAGGTCCCCAGCCCAAACCCAGACCTGCTCCTCTTAGGCTGTCCTGTTGGGGGAGGAGACCTGTTGTGAACCATTGACTGGAAGCTCTTTTCCAGGGCCATTGGGACTGGGGTTGGGTTACAAGGGGACATCAGCACTGGTCTCATGCAGAGGCCAAAGACCTGAGTGCAGTCTGGGTGCCTCTTTCGGCCCCTGAGGGTTTTCTTCCACGTGTATCGGTGGGTGACACAAAAGAGCTGGTGGGTCGCCATAGGATTCACTCTCAGGGCATCCATCTGGTGCCTGTCATAGGCAGCACTGTGGTTCAGGTTTTGATTTTCTTTTCCATGCAAGTTCACTTTTAAAATGCCTATACACTGATATTTACAGAAGTTTTCTCTAGCGTGACCCACTGCTCCCTGTGGGCTGTGTCTGCCTTGCTGTAAATCAGTGCTCAGCACTGGCCCTGCGGTTGTGCTCCTTGTGCTCCACGGCTGCTTGTTTGCCAAGTGAATCATTGTGTATTTTGCCTTTCAGCTGCGACTCTGCACACTTTTTCTTTAAATACCTTGTTAGGCACTTGCTCCTGAACCATTAACTCTGTCTCAGTCAAACCCGGTTGCGTGCTTTCCTGAGCTCACTCTTTTGCAATAAAGAACTAATCTGAAACAAGATGAACAAAGATTTATTAACTTGGGGCCTGCTTGCTGAGGGCGTTGATTACTTATTTCACTTTATTTGGGAACATCTAACAAATCAAGGTAGTAAATGAACAAGTTTAGGGAAAGTCACATTTGATATACATTTCATACAATGATAATGATTCCCCTACTTGACAGGTATCAGATACCCACTTCCCCAAAGAGCTCTCTGCTTAATTGAATTTCATACCCTCTTGAAAGAAAGCTGGTTGAAAACTGCAGTAATTTTTCTCTAGCAGTGTGCAAGTCTTGCTTTTCCTGATGAGTCACTGCAGTTCATTTTTGGGGTTATACAGCCCAGTGTACCATGAGGAAGGGGTAGTTGAGGGAAGGCAGCAGGCGGAGGAGAGCTGCGCAGGGAGCTGCTGATCTCTGTCTCCCTGAGCACTTCGGCAGCAGTTCTGAGATGAAAAAGTTGTTCTGTCCTGATGGTTTATTTTTCAATACAAAGTGGAAATTCACTGTATAAACCAGGTGCAATTACAAAAAAATATGTAGTTAAGACCCTAATTTTCAGCTTGACTTTTAATAGCAAGGTTTTTTTTTTTCTACTGGTGCTACTTGTAGATTCATGCAGTTCAGGTCAGACCAAAATGTACATAGTCTCTGCAATGATGTCACTTTAATGGTTTGGGGTTTTTTTACAATTTCCTATTTTAAAGCAGTTCTGTAAGGGCTCTCAAGGAATTAATATAGTATACTTATTATGCAGCAGATGAATTGGGCTGAATTAGGTGGAAGCACTGTGGGTGAAATGAGCAAAAAGGATTAGATGGAGAAAAAAAAAAGGATATTTTCAGTAATGTAATTATCTGATCTAATGGGATTTACTACTTGCATATGGCAGTGTAACTTTTAATATTTACACATAATTATGGCAGTTTGGTAAGGAACACACATTTTTAGATTTCATATGCATGATATTCATACAGTTTCCTGAGGGGCAGCAAAGGGGTTGTTGTGTTTTGTCCTCTTTAATTGTCCCTCCGCAGTCCTTGCTTTGCTTTGCTTTGTTTTTCATTTCAGGCACTTTTAACTCAGAGAGGCAGTGCTATAGTAGGTACAACCCAGCCACCAAGAGAGGGCTTTTGCCTGTGCTCTGCATCCAAAGCAGATAAGAGACAAGGCAAGCGTGGTGCTAGAAAATTCATCATCTCCCAAGTTGCCTCCCATGCAGGGGACAAGTCGGAGACATGTTGCTGTTGTAGCTGTTAGGCTTGGAGTAGCGTCGTGGCATCCACAGCCTTAGGTAAAAGATGCTGTCCCCTTTGTTCCTAGAAATTCCCTCAAGTACAGCTTAAGCATTAAAACACATTGCCTTTTCCTGTCGTAAAATTAAATTTCATGCCTTTTGCATTATAATGTATTCACCTCCCTTCTGTTGAATATCTGGAAAACTTTGCCAGGTCTACAGAGAGTTTCTCCAGCCTTGCAGCATCAGCTGCGAGCAGGAGTTTGGGCTCTGGTCTGACTCCGAACATCCTCGCTTTAAAAAAGTAAAAATAAATCTCTCTTGCTTTTCCTTCCCATGGTGGTTGGGATCTATCATGTGGGGTGTATTTTGTGCTTTGAGGAAATGGAACGACAGCTTTTCAGCCTCAGCTTTTTTGCTTTTGTAGATTTGTCAGGTCTTTATCGTTATTTGGATACTTTATTTTTCTTGTGGTTCCATGTATCTCTGTATCAGCACGCAGGGCTGTGATAACAAGCTTTAAACTTTGCTGCTGTACTCAGACATGCTAAAACCCCACAACTAATATGGCTAAGCTGACTTTTGTGTGAACAGGAAGAAAGCGTGAATGTTAGAAATAACAGTCTGTTGTTGCGAGGAAGGGTTTGGGATCCTTCAAACGTTGTATCAACTGTGAATAGTCATCTTTTGCTCTGCAGTAAATCCCCAGGTAAAGCAGAGCCGTCCTGCTTCCCGTCTGGTCTGATAGAGAAGCACTGTAATGCATGCTGTTGGTACGGCTGAGCAGCTCTGTAAACATGGATATACTGTACCAGATCCGTGGGACTGTGAGCCGACACCAACGGTAGATGTGTTGTTCAAGGACCAAAGGGTTTGATCTTGAGAATATTTGTATTTCACATCAAGAGCTGTAAAAGAAGACCTGAGAATTTAGGGCGGGTTCAGGTCACAGATTTTCTCTAGCCAGGCAGAACTGCTTCCTCGGCACCCCGTTCCTCATCTGCAAAGTGGAAAGACAAACGGTGCCTCATCTGCCAAGGTGGCTCTGGGAGCAGCTCACGTTCTCGTTTGTGTGGTCCCCATGTCCTCAGGGAGGTGCATGCACATATCTGATAAGAGAAATGTTGCTTATCCCTTAGTGCTCTTGGTCCATCTTCCAAAAGTCAAGGAGTAGAGTCACCAAACCCCTGTGAGATCGGTAGGCACACCTGCCGCTCATTCTGGAAGTCAGGCAGGGCTTGGCAAGCAGAGAAATTAGCCTAAAGGAGCAGGGCTGGAGCTGGAGGTCAGAGCCAGGGGTCCAAGGCTGTGGTCCAGCCTGTGCTAAGCGTGGGGAAGGGTTGCCCAGCCCCAGCCGCGCTTTGTGTTTGGCGCAAGTCCCTCTCGAGCTGTGAAACTAAAGCTGTTGTGGCAGCACGGTGTGGGAATCCACAGCACGGCCGCAGCATAGCTTTTTCAACACCAGGCTTGTTGTACATCTGTCTGCGCTGCTTATCATGTTCCTTTTCACGTACAGGGTTTGGAAGGCTCTTACAAATGCTCCTTCAAATACCTTTTTGAGCAGGTGGTTCCTATCTGGTATTGAAGTGGCAGATTTTGCAGCCCTGCCCCAGGCAAAGCTCCCCGCTGGCTGGGGGGATTACGGTTCGGCTCTGGCTGTCCTGTGCCAATGGGAGCCCCTTGTTCATGGCCTTTCCAGATCTTGGTCTTCCTTCAATAGAAAAATAACTTTCTTGAGCGTGCCAGCAGACCATAAACTGAAAGGTTGGGAAATGATGGGAAACGTCTGGCACTTGTCACAAAAGAGGATTTGTCAGAAAGCACATTTCAAAATCCTGCTGCCAGGATCCTGCTGCTCTGACATACTCGAAAGCTGCTAAATCCATCGGCTCTCCCCATCCCTTCCCTGCTCTGTTTTCCTTCCTCCCCTTTTTTCTCTTGCACTTTTAACCCCGCTTCCCCCCCCCCCCCCGTTGCCTTGCTGCTTCCTCCTCACACCTGTTTCTTGTGGTACCTTGAAAGGCAGACCAACCTCCATGGGAGCATGAGGTTGCCATGCTCTGCCCTTGTATTTATTTTAAAACAAAACAAAAGCCTACAGAAAAGGCACCTGTTGCTGAAGCAACCCAGCTGCAGTGTGATGGTCCGTGTTGCCAGCTCTCATCTGTGAATGCATGGAATAGTGGGAGCACCTTGATGATGCTACCCTAAGTCTGGTCACTTTAGAAAGTCACTTTAGGACCAGGCTGGGGTGTGGGCAGCAACACGGGATGTTATAGCATTGCTTGTAATCACGTAGCAGAGGAATTCAGTGGTTATTCTCAAGAAATTGGACCATTACTAACATCATCTGAGTAACCTGACCAGCCCTCTGAAAACTTAAATTGTCAAGCTTTCAAGTATGTAGTCTAATTGTGTGGTGTTTCTATGTATTTATTTTGCTAGCTCTAAATACCTTGAACAGAGTAAGAAGAAAAATCCTAATGGAAAGTTTTTGAAGTGTCTTTATGATGCAGGGTAATTTTGTATTGTCCTGTAGCTGTGAAGCTCCATGTTTCCTTGTATCTCATGTGCGCTTCTCAGAAGTGTCTGCTGATCTTTAGGTGTCCATGAGATAACTTTCAGGTTAACTTGAGAGGTTGGTTGATATTTTCTAGAAATAAGGCCACTCTAAATTCTACCTGTGGTGTGCCTAAAATTCATTTCAAGAATTAACCAAGTATAAACTAGTGACATTCAGAAAGACCCAGGAGTTGACTTACTCTAATGATCACGTAGCAACGCAAGAGTAGGTATTTACGTGAGGTCAAGAGGCTTCGAGAATAGAGGAAAATCACTATATGATGTACCTTCCCCAGTGATAAATTCCTACCTTATAAAACGTTATCAACATGATTCAGCAGAGGCAGACACACCTGCCATCACTTTAGTCAGTTAAAAGCTGTCTGAAGTCCTATCTTTATCAAGTTGTTAATATTTACAAAGATGATGTGGGCTGATAAGCTTTTATGTTGTAGTCTAATATGTTGCTTTTGCTGCTCTAGGTGTGTCTATTGCTCTTCAAGTTTTATGCTAATCTCATTAACCACATCTTATTACATCTAAACTCTTACCTGCCTTAGCAACAGGCATAAGCTGTTTTTGGCAGTGGGCGCAGGGAAAAGCCTGGGTAGCCATTGACAAATGGTCCTAATTAGCACAGTTCTGTAAATCTTTGCCTGGCAGGGAGTGTTTTATCACTCAGTTACAAGCTGTGAAGATGCACTTTCTGGGAGCATAAATATGTAAGTCTTTTTCAATAATGTGCTTTAGGCAGAGCATGCCACGAGAGTCTGGCTTGGTTCCTTCCCAGATTTCTGGTGGGGTTTTAGCAAGATGCCTAAAATTGCACTGTAACATCAGTGGGTTGTAGGAGGTGTGTGGGATTGGTCCTGGTTTGCTGCTACAGATAGTAGTTTGAATGTGGGAGCTCCTATTCATAGTATGGTACGTGGTTAAATATTGCCGTTGGTTATTTTAGAGACAAGCTCCCCCTCCATCTCCATAGAGGTGGCACCGATGAGCAGGGTGTGCTGCTGGGGACAGCATCTTGCCCGACGTTTGTTCGTGTTGGGACAGAAAATTAAATATGTACAGCACCAAGAATGCAAGCTGAGGTTTGGCGTGAGGACGGTCTGATGTAGATTTTCGTTTACATTGCCCAGATCATTCAAGTTCTGCACGATATCTGCTGGAGAGAAAACTTCCATTTAGAGGGTGGAATAGGAAGGAAAGGGTCTGTCTGGTGATTTTCTTTAATTTTTCCTCCATAGTGGAAAAATACTTGAGATGAGAGTTTCCTATATTTTCCTCCTGGGGAATAAACAAACTTTTTGCCAGAAAACGTTTGGTCCCGTTGACTGGGCGGTTTAAGTTTATATATTGAAATTATGCCAAGAATCATCAGTCAAGAAGCCCCCTCCGTAGCAGAGGTCAGATTAAATGCAAGTGGGCCTCTGTCGTGACAGCCGAGTTCTCCTCCTGCCCTGATGAGAACTGCCCACGGACACGCCAGATACAACACCGGTGTGTTTGGCTGGTAGATAGCGTAGACGGTTGGACATCTGGAGCACGGGCTGTCTACCCTGTGATTTCTGTATCGCCTTGTGATCATTGTGAAACCAAACAGGAACAGGTAATAATTCAAACCGTCGCTCCTGCTATCTGGAGTTGTCACCTCTGGGGAACGGCTGGATCTCGGCGGGCTTGGGAAAGTGATCCTGAAGGTCAAGGGGAGATGTGCTTGGGCTCCTTGGTGCAGATGGAGTGATAATGAACTCTGTGGAAAGAGGGGGAGGATCGTTTGAGGCTTTTATTATCCCTGAAGCCGTGAATCATCCCAAATGCTAATCCTCAGGCACGCAGTCAGCAGATCTGGGCTGCTGCGTGCCAGCCTGCGCTGTCTGAAGGCATCCAGCGTGCAAGGAGCCGTGCTCTGTTTCTCCCAGGTCTTTTACATTTTTCTAGGGTTGTTTTATGCTTTCTCTTGCAGTTATGCAGGAAAAAATAAAACTCTCGTGTGCCTTCTCAGAGACTTTCAGGCCTTTTAAGTCCATTTTGACAGACTCGCTCCAGCTGCAGATGGACGGCATGGTGTGTCTGAACCTCACGGTGTGAAGCTGGGTCCCTTCAGGAAGGGAAGTCCCAAGGACCAACTTTGCCTCATAAAAGCGTATTCTCCACTGTTGTGAGAAGTTGGACGGGTTTGTAGGTTGGCAGAAGAACAGAGAAGGTCCAGCTCTGCTCTAAGTCATCACAGCTCTGTGGACTCTGCCTGCTAACGAATTGCACTAGGGCCCGTGGTTCTGGGTCAGTGCTGGAGGGACGTGCCTCGTGTCATGGAGCCCTTTGGTCACTATACGTCCCAGCTCAAAGCCCACAAACCGTGTCGGGGAGGTGGGTGTGCTGGCTGGCTGGTGCTCGCTTTAAATTCCGTGGTAGACATTTCCATATTGATGAGCTGCTACTCATCACTCGAGCTTAACTAGCGCCCTCGTTTCAGCATTTGATGAGGATAAAGTAAGCTGCTACTCAACCAGGTCCAGAGGCAGGGGGCCCAAAAACCAAACGGGAAGGCGAGTAGCCCGGCTAGAGGCCATGAATTATGCAAAAGGTGGCTTTTCGGAGCACGGTAGGACACAGCTGCCAGGATTGGTGGCATTTCCCCAGAGTCTGAGTGACGGGGAGGCTACGGGCCCCTCAATGGTTGGTGAAGGAGAGCTTGGGACCTCTCCACCCGGCTGTGGTGGTGACAGCTGGGGAGTCACCTGTCCCCCCCTGCCTGGCTGCCTCTGCTGGAGCTCAGCTCTGGCCTCCCGGCATCAGCCTCCTTAGTGCTCACCCCTCCCGCAGGCATTTGTTGTTTGCCAGCAATGAAGTTTCTAAACAGGGGTTTAGAGACCAGCCATTAAACCTCTGATTATGAATATTGGAGGCTGAGAATCTATATTTAGAGGAACAGCCCTTTTGTTTGGTAAAAATGAGCTATTTTGTTATTGCTTCCTTCCAAAACCTCTCCTACTTTGCTGTATTTCCCTGCCAACCCTGACTGCTACAGCAGCCATTGCAGTTATGAGTCAGGCTTAAAAATAGGAGGAAATTTTTATTTTAATAATAAATTATCCTGTGAGTCTATGATTGAAGTTGGAAGGGACCTCTGGCCGAACCTTCTGCTCTGAGAGCAATCAGCTGTGAGATCAGGCCAGGTTGCTCAGGGCTTGGTTTTTTGGTTTGGGATTTTTATTTTTTTTTTTTTTTTTCCCTCTGGTTTCTGAGGCCTCAGAAGGGTGTGCTCTGTCTGCATTTTCATATATCCCTACAAACCCCTGGTAATCTACCTTCTCACTGCAAGCTGAGATGTCCTACAGCCTTTTGATTCCATCAAAATGGGCTTTTAAAGGGTGAATAAAACCCCCTCGGCTTTTGTAAGCATTGGCCGTATTTGAGTGTTGAGAGGAGAGATCCTGATTTTTCTACCCAGCTGTCCCAGTTCGTGGCACTTGGGTGCTGGCCAGTTTGCAAAGAAAAGTGCATATTCCTGGCAGAAGAGTGCCGGCCCAGCAAAGCTCAGCAACAACAGCTCCTCGGCGCTAATTGACCCCCTTCTTGGCAACTTCATCAAAGACGTTGAAGAATAAATAGGCTGTTGATTGAACTGTTTCCTTGTCCCCAGAGGTGGTCCTTCTTAGTCGGGGTTGAGGCACATTGTCAGGGCTGGGGAAGAAGCTTGCAGAACGATTAGCCCGTGCTTGCCGAGGAACAAAAAGCTTTAATTTACTGGGCCTTTCCATGTGACATCTGCTACGTGAGATGGAAACGTGGTAGGGGTTTGCTGCCTCCTCCGTCTGCAGAGGTTGATCCACGCTGCCCACGGAGCAGATTTCTGTGCTCCGGTCCCCTCTGCTGATGCGCAGGGTGCTGATTTTGAGGGAAGAAGGGGAATGTAGCTCAAATGAAATCCCTAATGGTGGAATCTGATGGAAGCAGAGGTCGGGAGCAGGAAAACACCTTCAAGGAAATCTTGGATGCAAAAGTCGAGGCGGATGCTGGTGGACGTGACTGATGCATTCTTTACATAGAAAAGTCATGTTTGTGCTTGTTGGTGCTGCTGCAAAGGCATGCAGAAATCCTGCAGAAACGAGGTGTGCAAGTTTCAGCTGATTAATTAATGGAGCATATAACGAGAAAATATTAACCATTTCACTGATGTCTGTAAATAGATTTTTAAATATTCTGCTGGGTTTTTTTGACAAATCGCATTCACATACTTCAACACCCTTTACTTCGTTCCAGGCTGGGCCTGGAGTCCAAAACTTTGAACTGTCTGTAGAATAAGCAGTCCGGGAAGACTATTTTCAGTGAAAATACTTTAAAGTATATGAACTGAAACCCTTTTGGTTTGAATCAGATCAGTGTTAAACTCTGAGATTTGACAAATACTATGCTGCTTTTTGCAATTTATTGTCTAGAAATAGGATTTTAGCTAAGGGTAGAGTAAAAATTAGCACTACAAGCCTTGCTTTTGGGCAGAGGCTTTCCTTCTGCAGTTGTTTCAGGGCTCATTCTGCACTCAGCAAATAGAGTGAGTGTGTGTGCAAAGTAAATATTGATACGGTGCTCCCGCCACAGTGGCCCAAGAATCACGTGTCTGTATAATGAGTTACGAGTCTGCATGACACCGTATACATCACTGTCATGTGAGAGGGCCTATAGAGTTACGTTGCTATGACAGCATGATATGGGGCAATGCACCGTGTTCTTGGGTAGCAAATACATCCCTTTCCTTCTGCTGAAACTAATGATTGCATCTATGATTCACTAGCAGTGACTCTGTGCCATTTTTGGGTTTTAGTGATGAAAACACTAGAAAAGACTTGAAGACACTGCCTGTCTTTCCTACCAAGACACTGCAGGAGCACCCATCACTTGCTTACTGGTGAGCTATTTAATTTAAAATGTAAATCATTGCTATGAATGGTAATGACAAGATCATTTTCAAACAGTTTTGCAAACTCTCTTAAAAGTTTTCAGCTTCTGTGATATAGGACTTGGAGTGAATTGCCTGCGTTCAAGTATTTCCAGTTTTCAGAAGGTTATAAATTATGCAAGATCCAATGCAAATCCCGCATTGAAAGTTCGCTCAAATTAAATTGCTGGATCAGAAACGGCTGGATGAGAGTATGTGGGGACCAGGCGTTAGAAAGAGCTGAAATCTGAACTCCAGCCAAGCTTGGCTTTGCAAAGAGCACCTTGCTCTTCAACAGTCGCACAGTACAGCCTCTGTGGTGGGTTGACCTTGGCTGGCTGCCAGATGCCCACCCAGCTGCTCTCCTCAATAGGATGGAGGGGGGAGGAAATAAGCTAGAAAAGCTGGAAACGGAAAGGCAGGTCCAATTTTGTGGCTTGAATCTGCCGTAAAGGAACACAGCATTTGGGATGAATCAACGATATTGTTTCCTTGGAATTGATGCCCTTTGTGCAAGTTTGACTCCCTCATTTGTTTCTTTTTCTAGGCTTGATGTGTACCTGATGGATTTTCAAGTATTACTAGTACTTGCTTATGATTTGTTTTTTTCACAATGAATACTGCTGTGTTTTTCTTTGCTTTCAAGTGTCTGACACTTAAATGCATATTTTATTTTGCATTCCACTAAAACAAAATGTTGACGTATATAAGAGGAAAAACGCAAAAAGGTCATTGCTAACAAATCTGTATTTTTTTTCACCTAGGAAATGTCAGGGGGGGAAAATACACTGGAATGAAAACATTTCTGGTTTAACTTCTTCTGTCTTGCATGTGGAGCGTTAACTAGAATGTGAAAATGAATTTATACAATTAGTACCCTTATTCTGCTGCAGCATCTGCAGCAGAATAGGCTGATCCAAAACGATTCATTAATTAGTCTGGAACGCGGCATGCATGGCGGGGATCAGCCGGGCAGCTCCACACTGCTTAATGAAGGGTGGGAAAGAAATCAGTAAGAAACAGAATGTAAAGCAGAGCGAGAAATGTACAGAGGAACACTTCTCTGCATGCTGAGCAGGCGTCTGAATTTCAACAGATGCCGTCACACATGAAAAAAGTCACTGAGTCTCTAAATTGGGCTTTGTGTTTGGTTTGCAGTGAGGACAGAGTAATTGAACATTATACACAAATTAAAGGTCTGACCAGAGGACAAGCCATTGTTCAGTGAGTATGACACTTGTTAATTTGTGAAGATGATGTTTTTCCTTTTTTCTTTTTTGTTGAGAAGTGGCAATGAAGGCTGTTTTGGTCATTATTGCTTGCAAACTTTACCATTTATATCTGTCAGATTCTTTTTTATTGAGTTATATTTCAAAGGTAAACTATTTGAAGTTTCAGATTTCACAGGCTTGCAATTAAGGTTGTGTGTCCTCATTCAGATATGTCAAACATAAAAGAAATTATTTGGACCTTACTTTATTGGAAGACTCTTCTCCATACCCTGCTTGCTATCAATTAGTTTTCACACCAAACTCTTTAAGGGCGAGTATTACCTTAGGTCCTGTAAAAAACCCAAATGCATGTTTGTTTAAGTGTTCAGAATTTGGCTTTCAAAAGAACAAGGTCTTCCAAGATGCATACAGAGCCTGTGGAATTTTATTTTTAATTTACCATTAATATTACTGTACTTCCTACAGGTAAATGCAGTGGGATGTGTCACGAACCGGGAAGTTTGAGATGATTGCCATGGTTGCACGATGTAGACAACTTGTAGTTTTTCTTGCGTACCTCGATGCCTGTAACTCTGTCTCAATAATGCAGGGCCTTCTTTCAATAGGAACAAGAAGAAAAATTATCTGTCCAATGGTCTTCTGAATTGCCTCATGAAACAGTTGTACAACTGCATGAACACTTGCATTTGGAGCCTATCCATTGTAACCAGAGCACCATAATGGAATAATTATAGGCAGGTCTTTACCGACAAAGTTTCCCAAAAGATTCACATGTTCAGTTCAGAATTTTTACTTTTGGTTCTCTGACCGTCTGATAAGAGATGGAATGTTTTGTTGTATAAGAGATTTTCCATTTGCTTTAACTGGGCTGAAATATCACATCTTTCCCCAAGCCAGGATGCTAATTTTTTTCTGAAAACATGGGCCTTCAATTATTAAGACCTTCAAAATATGCAAATGATAAATGACATGTCCTGAATGCATGTGTGAAAAAAAATATGTTAATAGATATTATTCCCTTCAGAGAAAATCATCTGATACACTATAAATCTGTCTACAGGTACATGAAAGTGGTAGAAGCTTTGCCAACATATGGAGTTCATTACTATGGAGTAAAGGTTAGTAAATGCCCATAGATAATGTGATTGCTTACCTTATTATGTGTGATTACATTCCTATAGGAGTAGTTTGATGATTCAGTACCCTTCTGTCAGTGTTAAACCCTGCGTTTTTCAATGTCCATAATTTTCCCCCCTTCAATATTCTTTAAAAACTGTTTCCAGAGAGCAGCAAAACATTATGTGCTACAGAAGATGGAAAGGAATCTTTGTAAAACCTTCTGTAGTCCTACCAGGAGCTAAATTCCTATCACCTTAATTAAACTGGATATCACTTCTAGATCCGAAGCAGTTAATAGTTTCCCCAGAGACATTTCTAATCAAGATTAGCAAAACATACCATGTAGAAGCGGCAGGTGATTAGTAGGTGCGTACTTGGAGTGGGGAAATGCTGAGAAGTATTTTTGGAGAGTGATGGAAATACACCATTTATTCCCATTTGTAGAGCAGAGCCTGGGCCAAAGTGTTTTGTGCAGAAGAGCTCAGCAGAGATGATGTCTCCTTACTTTGAGTCATGGCCATGACAATGGTACCCGTGAAGCTGATGTTTTGCACTGTTCTCTCCTCTTGCGGCTGTCTATGCCTGAATTTAGTGGATGCAGTCATTGGCCACAGTTTTTTCTGTCCCGTATCCTTCCCCCCTCACAGCCGCTCCTGCAATGAGTGACACCCCCTTGTTTCAGCAGCACTGTAGCTATTTTTTTGTCTGCTTTGCACAATCACTGCAGTTTCTTTTCTTTGCCTGAGAAGGCAAGGGGAGAAAGTTTCAACATTCACTCCAGCAATCCACTTCACATCAGTTTGTTTGCAAAAAAAAAAAAATCTTTGTTCTGTACCTACTCGTACTTGTTACAGAATGAAATAGGCTGTAATCTTGGAATTGCATAATTCTTGAGTATCTCTTGGTTCACGTAGACATCCATTTTTCAGGATAAACAAGGAATCCCGTGGTGGCTTGGAATAAGTTACAAAGGAATAGGTCAGTACGACTTACAAGACAAAGTTAAGCCCAGAAAAGTAAGTTTTTTGCATCTGATTTTTCTTTGGGGGGAGGTGAGATGGTGTTGTGTGTCAAGATATACTTCTTTAAGCTGTTGCTTATTAGACTAGTGAGCAAAAGACCAAGGGTTGGAGGCAGAAGGAGAATTCTGCTGGCACTGACGCAGTAAAACTCTCCCCCCCCTCACAGAGCGGAAACTCCCTTTGGGAGCTTTGGCTCATGTGTCGTCTTGAGTTTGGTGGTCTTGGGACAGTCTGGACAGGAATTTTGGCAGCCTCCAGGTATGACTGCAGAAATGTGAAACAATTGGGTTTTTGCAAGTCCCAGACTAAAGGCCTTGTACTCAAGCAGTGTTTTCACTTGGCTTTCATAAGTGGTTTTTGTGTGCGAAGTGATAAAAGGCTCCACTGATACCCCTGAAGTATGGGGGGAACTGCGTGAAACTGCAAGCCTGTTTAGGCAACTGTGTGTTTCCTTGATGCAGTGAATTGTAACGGGGGGATTTAGAGTAAATGCCAAATACTGGACGTTGTTCTTCTCTTTTTCTCCATCCCTGCTCCGCTCCCCAGTGTGTCTCCTGCAGAGTGAACTCTGCCAACGACCTCCCTTGTTGTTTAAGCAGGACAGAGGGTCCCGTGTTGCACTGCCGGCTCCCTCAAAGCCCCCGCCAGCGAGCCCCGACAGGCTCTTCTGCCGGCGGCCTTGGAAACCCACCATGCAACCCAAGCACACGATGTGTTGGGAGCTTGCCCAGTCCTGCAGCCGCATACGTCTCCCTGCAACAGGACTGAGCCCTGACAGTCTTTGAAGAGTTATTTAACCCACTTAGCTGGGGGGAAGAGCCAGGACTGGACGTGTAGGAGCCACGCTGTTGGGCAGGGGGTGTGTGGTTTCTTTCTGGTCCTGTCTTCATTGACCCATCTAAGCCATGAGGAGATGGAGACCTGGGGTTTTGCTGTTCTCCTTCCCCGGGAATGATCTGGGCAGGAGTTCATGGAAGTGTGTGCTTCCTGCCAGGGAATTTTACATTTGCAAAATGATACTGTTTAGTGTATTTGTGCCAAAAAACACAGCTTAACAAAACTTTCTTGTTAAGAGTAATTCCCCTTCAAGCTCCCAACTTGATGTTTTCTTTTTTTCCAGAGCAGGCTATGACTTGGTTTCTTTTGGTATAGTTATATACCTGTGTGTCCAAGGTTGAACTCATATGTCCTTCCTTTGCTTTGTTTAGTAAAGCACATAGTTTCATCCTGGGTCTCTCTTCCCATGCCTGTTCTAAATGACAGTGACACAAGCGGAACCCTAGAAAATCAAGTCAATGTTAATGCACCCATTGATCGTCAAAGGAGAGCATCAAGGAGCAGCTCTTGCTCTTGAGCACATCCCTGTTTTTAGGCAACATCTACAAGATTTTCCGGTCAGGTCAAACACGCATCATTCCTTAGCCAAGATGTCCAGCTGTGACCAGCGATGCTCTCCAAGAAAATGCAGCCTGCCTGGCTAGAAGCATTGCTTCGCCAAGCGCTTTTTATGCTTGTGGGATTTCAGTTTACAACATCAACCAGGCAGATTAAGAAAATTTTTTAAGGTCGGAAGGGCCCAGATACCAAGTCACACCCTGCTACAGTTAGTTGCGAGGCGTTGCCTTTGAATGCAGCAGGAGTTGTGTTTAAGAAAAATAAAATAAAAACCAAAGGTCACCTCTGCAGCAGATATGTTACAATGGAAATAATAGTTGTCTGCTTCACTGTAATGACAGTTATACAACAGAGGATAGAGATTAAAAGGTAAGGTGGGAGAGAGGAACCTAAATGCAGAGGGAAGGTTTAATGCCAATAAGCTGATTGAAAAAGTGGGATTGGATATGGCTGTAGTATCCTTATGGATTTGTGTCTGGTGTCGATAGGAGGGGACAAAAATGACTTAAGCCATAGCTTGTCCTGAGTCATGACTACTTTTAACATGTAGCTAAATACGCAAACAGTTTCTTTATACAAAAAGTGTTTCAGGGTTTGAAATACAAAGTGCACTTCTGATGTGATCCATGGAAATAATTGGAATCAGATTGCTTTTTGGGGGGAAAGCAGATACTGGGTCTAGAGAGGCACCCACGTCCTGACTTGGTCTTGGAGTTAAAATGCTGGGACACTGCTCTTTATTTCAGTGTAGCTATAGCCTTGCTGCCTGTGATGCGGCAGGCAGGAGTTTCCTTTTAACCAGTATTGTTGTTTGTTCATATATATCAGAATCTATTTTGGAGAGAGAGAAGTCTGTATAGCTTGCCTGAATCTCCAAGGAGTCAGCAAGCACAGTCCTTTCCGAAGCAGCAGGCAAGAGGGGAGTAGGCATGTAAACTACGCCTATCTTTTGGAGCAGAGGTGCTAGTTTTGCTGGATTTAGCAGAATTTTCCTGCTTTGCTTTTCGGGATGGAGCCAAACTCACAACTGCCATGTGCTGGTGCTATCCTACTGTTTATACTGTGGATCAAAAGTGCTGTTGTGTTTATCCCTAGCCATCTGGGAAAGAGCGTCCTTATTGTGCTCCACTTCTCCAGTTAGTGATGTTTAAATATACGTGCAGCTGATTAACTCAATAAAAGGGAAAGGCTGAGTCCAAGTCTAATGAAGGCTAAGTTTGGCCTTTCCTAATTTTAAAGGTACAAGTGATCTCTGGGTGTGCAAACCTCTCTGATATCTGCTGCATTGGGAAAGGTGCTGAGTTTCAGGTGGGAGGCTTTGAACAGGAATTGGTGCCTGTGCACCAGCTGAATTCACACCAGGGGGTTTTATTCTGCTCTCCATGTCTTTTCTGCAATGCTAATGGATGCTGTCAGACAGCTGCATTTGCTTAATGTGTTCATCGTAGGCACCTGGTGAGAGCCAAGTCCATATTTAGAATAAAATTTAAAAAATAATAATAATAAAAAAATAATATATGTAAAATTAACTGCACCCATTAATGGAATGTCAATTAAATCCCAACAAATATAGCCATCCTTCTCAAAAAGTGAAATCTTTTGGCTTTATCCAAGTAGGTCTTTAGGCAAGGAGGCCTAAATATGAGCCTTGGAGCACAGTGGTTATTCCAGGATTTTGTTGTTGGATCGACACTGTTGCGTGAAGTCCAAGGTTGAGAACTCTTCGCAGGAAACAATTTGCAAGGCAGACCTGGATGAAGCAATTTCCAGATCTGTATCACCCAGCCTTGCCAACGCTTGCGCATGTACTGTCAATCATCCGTGAGTGGAACGTGTGTTGTTGGAGAGGACGGTGTGTAACTCGGGGCTGGACCAGGAGAACCTGCCGTGTCTGTCTGGCTACGTAAAGCTGGCTGGGGAGGTTTGAGTTCGTCTATTAATATTTTGCTGGTTGACCTGAGATGGTTTGGAGAAAGGAGCTTTGTTTCTGTAAGTCACTCCTGAAAGCTTGTATTGCTTTAGAAGCTGTTTCTAGATAAGTGAGCCTGTGTTTTTACCCCTTTGCCTGGGACTGCGAGCTGATGGGCACCGAGGGAAGCACTGTGCTCCAGTGCTGTAATAGGTTGAAAACGGAGAATTATTTTTTGTGTCATTTATGAAAATTGCTTTTTTCTTTGCGGATAAAAGCAGTGGCTCCATACTGGCTGGAGGTTACACTGAGCTCAGTTCATTATAATCCTGAAGTCTCACAGGGCATAAAAAAACCTGGGTTTGGCAACCCTTGTTCAGATTTCAGCTCAGACCTGGGATTAACTCTGCAGTCCTGCTGCTTTGCAAACATATTCTCCCTTCAGCTGCAGTTAATACCGAGAGATGTCTCCTGCTTGGAGAAATGCCTCCTGCTTGCTGTGGGGTGGCATGCCAAGATCCTGTCCCCAGTCTCTTCTGAATCAATTAGGAAAAGCATGAAACAGGTCCCAGGACTTCATATGCTGTTTCAAAACAGAGTAGATCTCCCTTTTATCTCTACCCCTATTCTTCTCACTGGTGAGATAAACAATGCCTCGTCTTGTTTATGGAGCATGTATTATGGTATGAGTTGAGTTTATTCTGCGTTCAGCCAATACGTGGTGATCCTCTGGGGGATGGGAATTTGAGAAGGCAGTTTGCTGGCTTTTTGACTTTTCTCCCACTTCATTGTGTTTCTGTGGGCGACTCCCTGGTGATAAATGAACTATAATATCTGAAGAGAAGAACTAATCTTGCTGTGCTATTGTTTCAAATTACAAGAATTTTGATTCTACTGCTGGTTGTCTTGAACACATTATGTTCTCAGAAGTGTTTTCATCAGAGTATACTAGTTTTGAAATGGGTAATATTTATGATATTTTTCTTTTAATTTAATATATACTAGGAGCTGATGGTGTAAGTTTTCCCTTGCAGAACATCAAGTAAATGTAAATTTGCTGTCCTGCTTTGCTGAATGGTTCGGAGCACAACAGCATTTGTACAGGCTTCTCAGCAGGTGGATCTAATTAGGCAGAGATTTCTTTTACGGTGTTTATTTCTCACCAAGTAGCAGCCATTGATTTAGACATAAGATACTAAGCTCACACAATTATTTAAAATAAACACGTAGCTGTTACAAGGCTGCTCTGAAATTCAGTTCCTTCCAGATGTGTGGAAAGTTGCTTGAGTGTCACGTGCCCCAAAACATAGGTGTTTTGGGACAGTTTGGTGCCAAATCATCTCTGATTCTTGTTAATGCCAATGCTAGTGAGAACCGAGCGAGGATGGATCGTAATGCATTAGGAAAAAATATGACTGGAGAGATTTTTAGAGGAATGGCTTAATATGTAAGAGATGAAGGATGCCTCCAGGTGAGCTCTGCCAATTTGTGCTGGCACAGGTGGGAGCTGTCTGCTGCCTTCTCTCAGAAGTTGCTGCAGGTGGGGTGGTTTGGCTCTCCTGCCATCTACCCGAATACCTCCCTCCATGGTAATACCATGCATAGCAATATAAAACAAAGAGATTTCAGTTGAAGGTAGCATGCCAGCCAGCAAACTGGAGCAGAGGGGCTGAAACGCAGCCCTTCTTCCAGCGTTGCCAGTAGGGTGGTAATTTCCTTCATCGGGGTGGGGTGCATTCCTATGGGCAGAAATCTTTTATGTTTCCTTGGTCTGAATTGCCAGATTTGTCTGGAGATTGCCGTTCCCAGCCAGTTCCCGGGATGCTGGTTGCCGAAGCTCCTTACAGGCACCGCGCGTACCACGAGGTGCTTTGAAAGTGCTTCCCGAGGGAAAGGCTGCTGCAAACGCTGCAGCATGGTTTGCACTTCCATGCTGACCTTACCCAATGATCCTTTGCGTGGAAAATCAAAGACGTGAGTAATTTAGATCTTGGTCAGAATTTGCCATCCACCTTGGAAACATCCCAGGTGCAACCCTGGCTGGTGCTGCAGCTCTGCAGAAGTGCTTGGTCACACAACCCCTCCAGCCAGCTCCTCTCCAGATTTTTCACCCTGTTGCGAAAAAAACCCAAGAATTTTTTAATCTTTTTTTAAACAAAATGCATCAGGATGATAGGAATATTCAGCAAAGTCCCTGAGAAGCTCTCTTGCATGTTTCTGAAGGTGAAGGCTCTGCCAGCTCCTGCCAGCGATCCTGATGGGGCTGTTTTTCTAAGCTAGTGAGCTCTTGCTGTCAGGCCCAGACAAACTTGCATTTTATTCAAAACTGGATGCAAGATCAGCCAGGTAAAAAAACCAGCTGCTGCTTTTATTAAGGTGTCTCACTACTTAAGCAGTCTGTGCCTGCTTTGTGTCTCGTTAGACTACAGTTACAGCTCTTTTTGTATGGGAAAGAGGGTTAGGAGGGTGATATCTTTTTGTTCAGTGTTCTGTAGTAGCTTGAAGAGGATCACAGTAGAAATGCAGGAAGCTTAAACTCATGGGCTGGCAAAAGCAGCAGCTGGGTGGTGGGAGTCTGGCTGGTCCACAGAGGTACCTGAGGAATGAGGTGTGATCCGGGAAGCTTTGCACCTCCACCTTCTCCAAAAAGACCCAGAAAACAAACCTTGACTGGGCCAAATTCTACCTGTAGGGTGGGACAGCCCCTGCTATGCTAAATGGGAGTTTTCAGGAGCCTCTAAGGACCTGGCAATCTAAATGGATGGGAAGGCTATTAAGAAAACATTAATTAGCTCAGGTGGACCTAATCATCTAGTTAAAGGGAACATATATTGCAAAACTTCCACAAAACCATTTTAATTATTCCTAATTGTTCCTCCAGCCCTCAAAAACCAGTTTCAGATTTCCAGATTTTTTTTTAACAAGTCTTTTGTCTTAATATGCATGTAGTTTAGGTAAAATAGAAATTAGGAATGATTTATAAACATGTCTGTACAGCATTAGGGAGTATTTGAAGGGAGCAGGAAAACTCCAGTACAGTGACAGTTTCCTGAGTATTGCCTTTTGACCACAATTTAAAGAAAGTTTATTTGAAGGTGTTTATAGAATTTCATTCGGTTTACTCTAGTTTATTCTTTATTACTTTTTTGCCCTTATTTGTATTGAGGCCTTTTTTCCCCTCTTGTCTTCATGAATCCAGACATGTTAGCAGAAACTTGTTAATGCATTCATTGATGATTATTTTAAGTGCACTGATATAAATGTTATTAGTCCACAACTTATTGTGAAGCTACTTGTATAATCATTGGCCTTTTTTTAAGGACCTGACTGCAGAGAAGTTGATTGCTAAGGAGCTTATACTGTTCTTAAGTGAGGTAGCTTAAGGACAGGGCACTTTTCAGTCCATAAGAGCAAAAATGTGTCCTGTGTGCAGAATTTCAAACGCTGCTTCCCCACCTCTTCTGCAGCGGAGCAGCAGATGGGGGAGCTGGAGTCGTCCCTGTCGTGTGTGTCTTTGGGCAAGGAGGCGAATGTCTTTGTGCTGAATGTACCCAGAAGGATTGCTTCGGGCATCTGTCAGCTCCTTTTGGGCTGGGCTGGATCTTGCAGGGTGGGGAGGAAATGGGGCAAAGCTCTACCCACATCCTGAGGCAATTCCATGCAGGTTTCCTTACAAATGCAAAGGCTTTTTTTTTTTTTTTTTTCCCCCCTTCTCGACACCACAGACGATTAGGGATCCATCTCACCCAGGGCTGGCGTTGGATTTGCACAGGCAGCTCCTCATGGAAGGGCCCACCCAGACCCTTGGACCGCTGGCGTGTCCCCTGCCTGGGCAGGAGGCTGCTCAAGCTGGTGGGGCCGCTGCATTTTGTCCCCCCTGCCAAATGCCACCCTCTTCACCCTCACTGCCCTTAGGACAGGTGACCCCATCTCCCACAGCCCTCGGGAATGCCAAGCGCATCCGGAGGGGAAAAACCCAGAGGAAGTGATAAAGGGGGACGGGGTGTCATCGCCCGCAACCGATAAGAAGCAGCAAGGCGGTTTTATTTTCCAGAGGTCATGTTTGAAGCACACCCATCGTTTTTACGAGCGTGGGAGCGGGGCGGCGGGGAACGTGGCACGATGCTTCTGGTCAAACCTGTTACCTCTCGGGCGTGAGTCAATGCCGGCAAGACCGGGACTCTGCCGTCGCGGGGGTCCGGGTTGCCTGCTGCAGCCCCCCTCCCCACGCTCGCTCCCACCTCAGCCCCCCGCGAGGCCTCGGGGTGCCCTGAAGGGGCTGCAGCCCCTCGGTAGAAACCTCCTTCTGTTCTCTCTTGGGTTCGGTTTTCCCTTTTATCCGAGGGAAAGGGTGGGTCGGGAAGGCGTCGCTGCCGGGAGAGGTGGTGATGTCAGGCGTGTGTCAGCAGTGGGAGGCGAAGCCGACGAAAGCCGAGCGGCACCCTGGCACGGCGGACGCCTCTTGCTCGGCTCATGTCGCTCTTGACGCTTTCCGGAGTGGCCGGTGGTGCCGGGGAGAAGGGGCCGGTGCTGCGGGGAGGTGAGTGCGGGGAGGGGAAGGTGCACGGTGGGCTGCGCCGGGGAGGGAGGCAGCTGAGCTGCCGGGGTCGTGCCGGGGATCCCTGCGTGCTGGAGCGCCCACGGGTGCTATTGCTCAATGACCTGACATACTGCGTGAGCTGTTTTCGTTTTAATTTTTTTTTTTTAAGTGTATTTATTTAAAAGTTCAGCGCTAAGTTATAAAGAGGGCACTTCTGAAGTAGTGTGACTGGACAGGGTGCTTTTAATACAAAGATAAACTTACTTAAGCAGCAGAGTAAAAATTCCACAGTCTTCCAAAAAATGACTTATTAGTTTAAGTAAATGACATTCCCCTTGCTGCATTTTTCATATAGCAGGATCTAATAATAAATTGTAGTAACAGAAAGGAAAGCTTTAACTAAACAGAGGGAAAGGTCACTGAAAGAGCCAGAGCTTTCCCCACAAACACATGCGCTGGGTTATGTTTCATTTATGACCCGTGTTAAGAGCGTTTCAAATGCAGCATGGTGTAATACGTAATCTTTTACAAAAGTTCCGTAGTCGGAGCATGGCGCGTTGGGTTTTGGCAGAGGCCAGCGGGAATGTCGCGTGTCCTGGGGACTTCTGGTGTGGTGGCTGCAGCCTTGAAGGCTTTTGGAAAACTCCTGCGGGGAAGGAAGGGGTCACGTAATGCCACGGGTGCCTCGGCTGGATCACCGATACTGCAAGCTGATCTCTCCCACTTCATGCTGGCCCTGCCTGGCCAACCTGGGTGGAAGTACCTCAAGTACCTCCGCATGGGATCTAGCTCTGGAAAGTAGCCAGCTGCAAGCTACAGCGTGTGCTGCTGTACTTGTACACCCTGTCATCTTCAGGTGATGTCCTTGGGGACACCCGTACAGATCTCCGTGTGCACCCACGCACCCTGGCACTGCCGGAGGGGTGGTGGGAGGTGGTGCTGCAGAAACCTGCACCGAGGGGCTAGGGAACAGCTCGGCCAAAGCTGGGCTGAGAAGATGCTGATGGATCATCCCCAGAGGGTGGCTATAATGCTGGTGCGAAGGGAGAGCGGATTCGTATGAAATTCTGATCCTACGGGTGCAGCTGCCAAGCCCCGTTTGACTTTGATCTTTTCTCCCAGCTGGCACTCTGCAGGAAATCTGTGGTTTCCTTACAGAAGTATGTGTTGTGGGGTGGCTTCCTCCTGTAGCTGCTCTTTCTCTGTACATGTTGTACCCCTGCTCCAAAATGCCATGCTGAATCTCTCACCCAGTGTCTTCAGAAGAGAATGGTATTGGTTTTCCCTGGGCGCTGCCATTCCCTGGGGATGTTCTGACTGCAGGAAGAGACCATAGGTGTCTATGCAATTACTTTGTATAGAGATTTTTGCATTTAATCAGAGAGAAGAAGACTTTAGCTGCCCTCCCAAGATCTCTGTGAACTTCTAGCAGTGAAATTACATGTGCTATTGTTGGAAACAGATGTTGTCACAGGCAAAATCCTCAATCTGCAATGCATTGTCTGTAAGAGTGCGACATTACTTGAGGAGCATCCTATATATTTATATTTACGTGGTTATTTTGATTGATGTTATGAATGTTGTTATTGCCAAGTCCATGCCATAGCTGAAGATGCACAGGAGTTGTAATTGCTGAAATTACGTAACCTTGGGGGGAGAAGAAGATTGGTGATTCTTGTGCTGACAGTGTTCTATTTTTCTCTCCCAATTCTCCTAGCTATTTCAATGGAAACAGCTGGAAAATCTCTATTTCCGTGAAAAGAAATTTGCTGTGGAAGTACACGATCCCCGCAGGTAAGGCTGGAGGAGGCAGTTGTAGCAGCAGGATGAATCTTTACCCAGGCTGGGGATTTGTCATCTCGTGTTAGCGGATGGGGATGGGAAGTGCCTCTGAGTTCAGCACAGAGCTGAGTTTACTTTGGGCTTTGCGACACTGAGCCTGATCCTGCGTTTGGCAGGGCAGGCTGGGGCTGGATCCGGGCTGTGCGTGATGGGCAAGTAGCGCTGTGACGTTGCAGAGGGAAGGTCACAGTCATAGCGAGCAACCTGGAGCGACTGCTGATGTGTTACAGCTCCGGGCGTCCTGCTCTCAGATTGCCTGTGGCGTCCACTGAGGGAGTTCTTGGAGCAGAGGCAGAACTATTTGTCATGGCCAAATTTGCTCACTTTAGCAAACCCTTCCCTGAGAGGCCCCCGTAACGTGCCTGTGCAGCAGGAGACCCGGGAACGCAGTCTGCAGGACCCAGACATGACTTTTTCTCACCTTCTGCCTTCCCCTGCCTGGGCAGTGATGCTCCCGCCTCTGAGCTCGAGCCTTCAGGGGCCCGCAGGAGCGCTGCCGGTTGGAGTGGGGGCTCACCCACAGGCTGCTTTCCTGTGTCTTCCCCTCAAGATCCCTCCCAAGAAGAAAGAGCCTTTGCCCAGGGTGAATTTCTGACTCCACCTTCGTTTTTGCTTCTCCTGCAGCCATCCTTTCTACCTCTGGCGCAGGACTGCTGTGCCTCTCAGCTGGGCCAGGAGGGGCAGAGAGATTCTCTGCTGATCCCCCCAGATCCCCCGTCCTGCCTGAGCACTCCTTTCAGGATCCCATGGCAGTCTGCTCGCCTTTCTAGGTTTATAGCGTACCCAATCATTGCTCTCAGAAATGCGATTGTGCTGCTGAACTAAAAGGCACAGCAGTTGCTACTGCTGCGTGTTGCAAAGCTCAACCGGGAGTGACTTCAACTTTAACTTTGTAAAATTAAGGGAAGGTTAGGAGGGAGGAAAGGCAGCAGCACCAGGTGATGGGGAGAAGGAAGTCTGAGTTTTCACATCTCTAAAATAAAGGCTGAGCCTTGCCTCGTTGAGAGAAAGGCATTTGGAACTTTAAACCTCAAGGACCTGTCTTTGAAATTGCATTTCTTTTCACCTCCTTAGAATTTCAGTGTCGAGAAGGACCTTTGGTCAGAGTGGACTGGTAGTGCAAACCTGGTATGCAAACACTTCCCTGATCAAGTCCATCTGGGTGATGGCAATCAGTCAACACCAGTTTTACTTGGACAGAAAGCAAAGCAAAGTAAGTTATAAGGCATTTTACTGTGGGCATAAGTTTCAACACTTTTCCTGTATATCCTTCGGTGTATGTTTTTCTACGGATGAATACTCTGCAGACAAAAAAGTACAAATTGTTTTTGTCAGCTTTTCGAGCAGTCTATTAGTGACAGTATTGTTATTCGATCCATTTTAGCCTGCCTGCAATTAAGGGCTATGGAAGTGTAATCACAGAAGAGGGAGCTCCCACATCTCTGTGTTTAATCTGCTTTTTCTTTTGTCTCCTTCTCATGGTCGTTTTGAACACGGTGCAAACAGCAAATAGATTTTGAGTTGGGAGATTGTTCAGGCTTTGAGGGCAGAGGGGGAGAGGAATGCCAGTGGAGCCCTGTGCACAACAAGCTCCTGTGTGATGCTGTTGCTTTAGCCCTTAATTTTGTGGGAGATGAGGTGTGAAATGTCATCTTCTGTGACCCTGTGTTCTGAAGTTAATTAGAGGTAACTTGATGAGGCTGGATTTTTTTTCTTTCTTTTTCTTTTTTTTTTTCTTTAAAAATTCCTTCAGGCAAAAATTCCTTCAGCCAGAAGTTTGGATGATATCGCCATGGATCTGACAGAGATGGGAACACCAAAAGTTTCAAAGCTAGTGACTTTGGAGGCAAAGAACCAGCTTATTATGGCCAGCAACGGCAGTTTGATCTCATCAGGTAATACTTCGTGTGAATGCAAGGTAGTGAACTACAGTGGGGCTTGTGTATGTTAAAAGGGAAAACAAGGCTAGCTGACCATAAATACGGTGACATATGTGAAGGCATGTATTAGTTATGTATCTGAAACAGTAACATCAGTAGTATAATCTGCTGTTTCCCCCATGTAACTAAATAAGGAAATAAAAATATGCTAGGTGGATAAGCACCCATATACTCTTGGTCCGTGAATAATTTGATATCGGTTTACCAGTCAGTCCTTGAATGACTGGAAGTCGTATCAAAGTCCGAGGGATATTTGATCCAGGCTAACTTTAAGCACCCATTCTAGGAGTTGAATTGCCCCTAGCTTCCTCAAAAATGACCAGAGAAGATAAATACTTCCAAATAAAGCTCAGCTCTGAGTGGACTTTGGATCTCTCCGCTGACTGTGGAGGAGGGGAAAAGGGAGGAGGGAAAAGCCTGGCTGCCACGTGTAGGTGCCTCGAGGTGAACCCTCAGTGTTTGTCTTGAAAGCAAAGTCAAAGCCAAAATATCAAGTATATAGTAGATATCGCTCATGCAATGTTTTATATCTTGGGTGGTGGGTGTTTGGGGGTGTGTACTTGGGACTTATCATGCAAGTATGTACATTGGGGGTTTGACAAAGCGTGGATTTCCTAAAAGCCTGCTTGCTGGATGACATGAGAGCTGGACGTTGCACTTGGGATAATGTGTTGTTTTGTTGGGCTGGACTGCTTTGGGGAGATCTTGGCTTACCTGACCAGAAAAAAAAGGCCGGGCTTTTACCTGCAAATCCTCTGATACAGAGAGTGTATTTTTCAGGCTCTCAGGATTCAGAGGTCAGTGAAGAACAAAAAAAGGAGAAAATTATGGAACTAAAGAAGAAGGAGAAACTCCTTCAGGAAAAACTGCTTCAGAAAGTTGAGGAGCTGAAGAAAATCTGCCTGCGAGAGGCGGTGAGAACTGCACTTTACGCTGGAGTCGGGGTGGGTGCGAGCCCTTCTCTCCCTCTGGACCTTCACGTGGAGCCCTCTCTGTTCCCCAGGAGCTGACGGGCAAGATGCCCAAGGAGTATCCTCTGAGCGCTGGAGAGGAACCTCCCCAGGTCAGAAGACGTGTTGGCACGGCGTTCAAGCTGGATGACAACCTGCTCCCGAGCGAAGAGGTGAGCGCTGTGGTTTGTTTTCACAGCAGAGGTGGGGTGGCTAGACCGGTGGCCAAAGCCCCTTGTAAATAATCCAGCTCTTCCCTGATTGTTTAAGAGGAGGCAGCCGGGACAGTTGCTTGCATAGGCTGAGAAATTTAGACAGGTACCGCCCGTATTTCAGCCATGCTGCCTTTGAAATGACCAGGAAGTTGGCTGTTTCAAAAGGCGTTAAAATCCCCTGACCTGAACCCCTGATTTGGCCGTGCTGCTTGAATTTTAATGGACATTTTGCTGCTAATTAGGGAGGAGCAGGTGCATAATGCCGTTTGGCAACCCATGGCTATGAGCTGTTCTCGAGCGTTGATTTGTGTCGTGTTGAAATTGCATTGGAACCCAGAACGTGGCAGGGATGTGCGCTGTCCCCCTTCCAAAATCATCTGTCCATGAGCGTAGTTGTGTGACAGGTGACAGAAGGAGGAGATTTATTTCTGGCTTAATGCAAGTTCCACCTCAGTAAAAGCTCTAATATGAGCTAATAGGAACTTTGTTGGCAGAGACTGACTCAGGAGATATGGTAATTGAGATATTTGTAGTTTCTGGACACATACCACTCCCCCTCATTCCTTGTGAGATTTGTTAACAAGCTGTATTATCCAAGTAGTAAGTAGGTGTTGGGCACTTTGCATCTGTCTTTCACCAAAGACTCGCTGCCCTGGCTCACAGGGCTGGTGTAATCCATGTCTGCAGCAAGCTATTTTTACATAAATTGCTTAAACGCTACAAAATCCTACTGACCAGATTTAATAACGTGTTTCGTAGCACTTCTGCAGTACCTTTCATCTGAGCTTCTCAAAGTTGTTTACAAACAATTAATTAAAGCCTCCAACTCCCTGTGACGTAGGTATGGGGATATAAATTTCCATTTTTATTTTCTCCAAAGTAGAGAGAGATTTTGAACAGACGTTTTCAGTCTTGGACTCAGAACAGGTGGTTTAGGGGTCTAAACCTGAATTTAGGTATCTATCTTATGTCACCCAGGCTCAAGAACTTTGGACCTTTCTCAAAAGATCTCATAGTCTTACACAATTCATAGAAATAAGATGTAAGAGTTTCATATGCTGAGATTGTCTTGCATATGAACTTTGGTATTTCTGTGTTTCGTGTTCAAGATTTTACTTCATTACCACAAAAATAGATTTTCTATTCAATAACCTTCATTGATAATTTCTACCCAGAGTACAAGTAAATAATTCATCTCACGAATTTGCAGGATCCTGCTTTGCAGGACTTGGAGAGCAATTTTATCATACAGCAGAAGCTGGTGGAAGCTGCAAAGAAACTTGCCAGTGAGGCAGACCTCTGCAAAAATGTGAAGAAGAAAAGAAAGCAGGAGTATGCTGATGCTGTAAAAAAGCTGCAAGAGATAGAAAATTCCATAAATGAGTATAGAATCAAGTGTGGCAAAAAACCAACCCAGAAATCAACTCTTACTCTACCAGGTAAGCAAGAGAATTCCGTGTGTTCTGATGAAAACAGGAGGGGGGGGAGGGAAGTAATTTGACTCACTTACAAGTTTTGTTTACATCTTCTCTATATGGTTTTTATCTTCTCCAAGGCAGTTAAGTAAGAAAAAAAGAGATGCAATTGCTGCATCTGATAGGCCAAGTGCACTGCTTATAGGCTGAGGGCAGAATAAACTGCAGTTTTAGGAACAAGTGCAGACACGTTCCAGCACCAGCTGCAGACCGAAGGTGCTATACGTAGAAAGGCTGGCAGGAGCATCTCAGCCGAAACTGGTGTGGTGTCTGAATTCATAGTGTATTGAGTTCAGTTGTATGTCTAAGCTGCCACGTGCAAGATCTCTCTCCCTTCCCTTCCACAATGCTTCAGTTCTAGCAAAAACAGAGCATGTGAGTTTTTCTACAGGATCGAGGAAATAAGGATCAAAGACTTTTTCTTGATTAAAAATTACTGATTTCCAGGAAGATATAAATGAAGTTCAAGAGTTTATGAATGCAAATAGTGGCAAACAGATTTATTTTTTTACTAAATCCATTTGCTAGTGATAAGCACAGTGAAAGCAGATACCCTGGGCCTCTCTATGCTGAAAGTGTGATTTTCCTAAGGCAGATGAGATTCTTGCTGCTTCATATGATAAACCGTGGAAACTTGCTAGTATCCAAGCCAATTGAAGGAGTTTGGGAGTAGTAAAAGCTCACAGGTATTGCAGGCTCTTCTAGTTTCTATAGTGATTAACAGTTTTAGGACATGTTTCACTTCTGCCCTCCGTGAAATGTATATATGGATAATTGTTAATGTTTAATTGATTTCTTTTTCCCTGAGGAAATGCTGTTTTATGACGTTAGTGGGGTTTTTCCTGGGAATTACAAGGTGGGAAAGAAAATGCAAGATTTTCCTGTTGTTTATATCGATACCCTCTTACTGACCTTTGAGACGAGACCTCTTGACAATGTATTGACATGCATTTTTGCTGGAAGAGACCCTTCTCCTGTGCACTGCCAGGTTTCTGTTGGGGAAACCTTCACCGTGTCCCATTCCTGTGGAGAGCTTGGTTTGGATTCTTAGCCAGCACAAACCACGGCAGCACTGGGCTATCCATCATCACAAAGTGCTTATTTTGAAAGGTTGATGATTGCTATTTAATGTGGCCCAGCTAGTTCCTGATTGACAGAGATGAGGAAAACATCTGTTTTTCCAGTCTCTTGCTCATCAATCTGGATACTAATTGTGGGCGGTCCTGTATTACCTGGGACACATGATGTGTAGTAACGACCAGGAAGATACTGAAGACCAGTGAGCAGCGAGGGCCCTGTGAGATGCACACTCACTGTTGTTTGTTGCAGGCAGTTTTTTGTCCTATTTTGCAACCAAGCAACTTAAGAGTGGGTCCTTATACATTTAGCCTGACATTCTGCAAGATCTGATACACGACATCCTTGTTTGCTGTCTGGGAAGGTGGACACAGCCAGAAGGGACTAGACTCTGTGCCTCAGAGGGTCTCCCTGCAGGTAGAGACTGCAAGACAGCAAATATTCAGCCAGCAGTAAGTTAGCTGCATTCCCTTCCAGTGCTTGACTCTTGCACCGCAGCATATATTTGTTTATCTGAAGCAGAACTGTCATCAGCTTCAATAATTGGATTTTATGTGTAACCTTTTCACCATCACTGAGGATACTCTTGGGCTCAAGGTACAGGGTTTCAGAAG
The DNA here is from genome assembly GCA_027564655.1 of Leptodon cayanensis. Classification (NCBI taxonomy): domain Eukaryota; kingdom Metazoa; phylum Chordata; class Aves; order Accipitriformes; family Accipitridae; genus Leptodon; species Leptodon cayanensis. The sequence continues at coordinate 18,747,689 of JANXJC010000037.1, read as the reverse complement.
GCTGAGCGGTGATGACTCGCGTCTGTGAATTTGGGGAATGACTTATTGGAAATAATGTGTTAAATAGTAACATTGATTTATTGAATCAAACCATAGCTATTTTCATCCCAGCCCCCAAGGGACGGGAGGTGAAGGACATACTGGACTGTCTCCTGCTCCCCATGTTCCGCTCTCCCTTTCCTTTGCCTCCTCTGTAGTCCAGAGTTTCTTCCACTTTTGCAGGGAATTGCACAGATTCAGGATTTAAACTCAAAGCTCCCCTATATGTCAGCAGTGCAGACCCCACAAAAATTCAGCAGCATAGCTTTAGACTGGCTTTTTTTTTCTCTGGGTAGTTTCCCCCCTCGCCTCGCACTGGGCCCAGTTCCATATTTCACCACCGTGTGGTCAAATTCATGTGAATAAGCTCCCCTGAAGCTTTTTCCCAGTGTCAGGTTGCAAGCAGAGCTGCAACCCATCCTTGGTGATCTGACAAGTCCCCTCAGGGCAGGGGCTAGCCCTGATGTTTTGCTGTTCTTGAAAAGCTGCTCTATTTACCAAATTCTTGTAACCAGACCTTTCTTCGCAGCAAAGCGTGACAGCAAGGGAGCAACGTACGTTGCATATGCTCATGATGAGTGATGGAGGAAGCAGGTGTCATATACTAAGTGGCTGCCACCGTCGTCTTTTGTTGCTTCCTCTCCCTCTTGTGTAGAGGTTCGTGTAGACTTTTTACCCCACCAGCACTGTGTCTTGCCAGAAACGGCCTAGGAGCAGATTTTTCTGTGAGTTAATTACGTTTTGTGCTCCTTTTTATCACCAGTCTAATTTCTCTGCTGCTGCTGGTCTGTTCTAAACCTTAGCAAGGACAGGGTGTTTCTGAGCAAGTGGTAGTGTGTAATGTCAAGGTGAGAGGACAGGCAGGTGCAGTAAAGCACTTTGAATAAACAACAAAACGTAAAAGGAAAGAAACAGAAAAAATGTCCATAGAACTGTTACTGCTCTCTGTGGTGTTGGAATTTGCAATAACTTGATTGAAATCAGTGGAATTATTCTGGATTGATATTAATTTAATTGAAACAGAATTTATATGCTGATGAAACATTCAAAAGTGAATGCCAAATGTCAAAAGGCATTTCGTACCTACCTGGTGGGATTTCAGGTGTACCTAGAGGAGATTTGATGCTAGCAGCCAAGATCTACATGTCTGTGTAGGCTCCTGACTCCTACTGAAGCACCAAAACACCCTGTGAGATCTGTTGGAAGTTGGGTGGAAAACACCTTTGTAAAACTTGGCCTAATTCCTGCTGCAGCTGAAAAAAAATCTCCTCTGATAATTACATAGGTAGCTTGCTGAACTGCAGTGAACACAATTAGGTCATGATGTGCTCCACAGCAGGACTGTCTTCAAGCTGTTGAGGGCTAAAGCATACAGATTGCAGCGTTACAAGTAGCAGCAGGCTCTGAAGCTGTAGAAAATAAACTGTATCTGATATTTGGAAATTGATGTTAAGTCTCCTATGCTTAAAGTGCTTGTTTTCATTCACAGATGATATAATTCCGTCTGAGAGCAGCTCCCTGTCTGATACAACCACCTATGATGATGGTACGTTGCTTATCCTTTTCTTCCTATGAAGTGTGCCTGGTCAGAGACACTCCTTTGACTTCATGTCCTTTAGCCTACTATTTTGGTGGCTTTTGATGGCAAAATACTTTATAGCAGAGGAAATAAGAGCTTGATCAGGAATGTCTTTCCTCATAATGGGTTAGTTATTGAAAGTTTCTGCTCTGTGAGCTGATCTGAGTCATCTTTAGAGAAGGCGGTCGGTTTTAACGTGACCAAGCTGCAAGCTGAGGGCACCGTGCATGTCACATACTTCATCCCTAGGACCTGGCCAGAGGTGGGTAAGCAGCTGGAGGACTTACGAGCTGGGAGGATTTGCCCAGCACTTTTGTCCTCACAGCTACTATAAAACTTAGAAGAAAGTAGAATAGTCACAGATATTAAAGACCTGTTGACATTTATCTGTTACCTAGTGAGCTTGCCTTCTTGCATGGGTATGGTGTTTGCTCAGCTTACTCACCTCACACACACACCCACAGACACACGCATTCACGCCCTGTTCCACAAGGTGGAGAGGACTTGGCTTGCCTGTCCCTTAAACTGGATAATCATCATTTGGGGACAAGCATTATCGAAATTATTACTCACTTTTCAGTTAGGGCCTGATTCTGATCTCAATTTGTCCCAGTTTTAGACTTGTACAATCCATCTGGTACTTAAAAATGGAGTTACACCTGATTCCTGCTTGTACAAGTAGAAGCAGAGTCGGGGCTTTGGCTTGTGAACGTGTTCTCTGTGATACTCCTCCTGCATTTATATGTATTAGTTGGAGTTTCCTTTTGGCTCCGATGGAACCTGGGTTGTGCCTTAAGCAAAGTGAGAACAAGGATCAAACCAGCGTCTTCCCAGTTGCCTTCAGCCAAATGTGTCTGTCAGTTGTCTTTGCTCATTCAGTAGCTTTTGAAGTCAGTCCCTTTTAGGTTGTGTTTCAAAACTAATTCTTAAAATGTCATTTTCAAATAAAGAGCTGGAAGGGGAGGGAGAGGAACTGGCCTTTGCAGAGGCTGAGCTTGCCTCCTCGGCTCTGGGAAGGATTGCACTGCAAACGGGTGTTTTCCCAAGGAAGTTCCACTTTGTGATCTGGCACAACCCCAAACCGTGTGTAATCTCCGTAGGAGTCGGTGCTGCTGAGAGTTGTACGAGCCTCTGCGATGTCCTGTCTGCGTGGAGGAGAGCTCGGTACAGGCAGGAGAGTCTTTCTAGATTCACAGCTTCTGTCATTCTCTGTAGTGCAAAGTGTTTCTGCTTAGGGACCACAGATTTGCACACAGGGCAAAAATATCAAGGATTTTGCTAACAAAATGTCTATTCCTTTCCAACAGTCAGTGAATCGCTTCCTGTGGCAGCACAGAGACCCAGCTCTGTGCAGCTTTCTCCAAAGCTTCCTCCACCAAAGTCCCTTGGGGTGGAGAGAATTCATCTCAGAAAGTCATCCATAAACGAACAGCTCTTGGAAACCAGACACTCCAGGTAGGGATGCCTTGCTGCTGCTGTGCTCTCTGCCTTGCTAGCATAAGCTCTGTCTTGCCCCTGCCAAGACTTCTGTTACTACGGGCACTTCAGCAGAGCCTGCTGCCTCCACACTCTGCAATTACAGGATTTGACGACGGGAGCTAAATTTCCTGTTTACTAACAAAAGTATGTATAAGTAGTTGTCACAGTCTCTGAAATTGTAGGATAGTGTAGTCTTTGTGAAGAGGTTTGAGATGGGCGAGAAATTTAATAGCAAGGGCTGTATTTAAGGAATTGCTCCTGCCCACCAGCACTGTCACCCTTTGTCTCTGTTTCTGTGATTTGTTTTCAGTGTTAATTAAACAACTTGTAGTTTTCCTGGTGACTGTGCTTAATGGCTTCAGATAACACCAAACCATACCCATCCCTCCTGATGATATCGGTATTTCAGCAGGTACATTGTCAAAGCGGACAGAATTCGCTAAGTCCTGATGGATAGCTCTCCATTTAAGAGCAGAGTTATGGGATTCAACCAGCTACCATCGCTAGTGTCAGCTGCAGTGACTGGCTGAGGTTCTGCATGTATCCGTGCGATTTGGGCACTTTGTGAGCTAGAAGAACAGTTCCATGGAGCACATCGACAGCAGTAGCTCTGCTGATGGTTGTGTGATCATGTTATGTGGGTCTGATCTGGTGCTAGCTGTTCTCAGTGTAAGGATTCCCACTGATGTTGATATTTCTCGAATTGTGTCTTGTGTGAGCAGGCTGTTGAAGGCATGCCTAAAAATGTTTTAAGTTTTGGGCAATGTCATGTCTTTGTGTTTTTCTCATCTGTCCCTCAAGATAAGCAGAACAGTCTTCCACATAAAGTTCTAAGTTGAATTATAGCCATATGTAACCATTTAGCTGTGACATGCTTCATTTTAAAACCCAATTCCTTTGCTTCTCTGTTACCTGCTCTGTCTTTTCTGCTTCATACTCCTGTCCTTTGGCAGCAGCTTTTCCTACTGGTCATCCTCTGAGGACCTCCCTTAAACCACAAGAAGGGGTTGAATTTTCCTTCCTTTTTAACAGTTCTGTTCTTTATACAGGGAAGCACAGTTATGCCCTTACATGTTTCTTCTGCCCTTCATTTTGTTTCTTCAAGACTTAGGGTGCACGTATTCTGTTTGCTGTGACTTGCATGGCGTTTAACCTAACTGGGATTGTCTCCTTCGTTACAGGGACCCGCTTTCGACTCACAGCAGTCCTTACCGAACCCTGGACCGGCCGCCACAGCCCCATGGGGGGAGAAGCATGCCTACAACCCCTGTGCTCACACGCAATGCCTACAGTAGCAGCCACTTACAGTAAGGGGGCTTTGGTTTAAGTGCAATGTCCATCTTAGGCAGCAGAAGAATAAAAGCAAACGGTGTTAAGAGGGCAAAGGGTCCTCTGTCGTGCAGCTTTCACTACAGCAGGGTCAGGCTTTCAAAATGTCTTTTCTGGATATTAGAGGTATAAGGTTAATATCAGCCATGATCTTCTGCCACAGTCCTGCACCAGCTTTGTGACATGTGGGTGAGGGTGTTCGTGTGAGCGCAAACCCTGTCTGGGCAAATAGCAGCACACACAAATGGGTGTCTGCAAAATTAGGAGTGAGGTGGAAGCTGGCACATAAATATTGCCTATCTGATCATGAAAGACTATAGGAGAAGGGTCATTTCCAGATAGGCACCTACAGGGAGTTTTAACGAGTAATGCTTGTTCAAAAAGTTTCTGTAAAATACATGTGAGATAGCCAGAATTTATTTTACATTTCCTTTGTAGCCTCCTTTTCTAGCAAAGCGAGGCTTATGAAATTGTATTGTCTGTCAACTAGCGGTCTCCCCATAAAAACTTGTTCACAAGCTGACAGATGTCTGCTGTGGATTACGTTCTTGCAAGCCTCCTGAAAATGTAAGTGGCCGGATAGAGAAGAGAGATCCCAATTAGTGCCCTTGCTATGGGAAGAGAGCTGCAACATGAGCTCACCTGTATTATTAGACAGCTGAGAATCCATGCTGGGGAAGGAGAGATGCTATAAATCTTACAATGTTATTGAGAGCTCGTGGTTTATTTGGCTGGGGTAATGCAGCCTTGAGAGACGGAGCCACAGGAAACCCATCTTCCTGTGTTCTGCTCCAGCTCAGTTACTTGTGTAGGCTTTACCCACTTAAAAACCAAGAGAGCTCTCCTGTAAATCATTACAAAATTTGAGTTTGTGAGCTTTGCTGCATGTATCCCTGTCACAGATTAACCTTGCTCACCATGATAGATTTTTATATGAGAGATCCCCTACTGTTGCAGCAAATCTAAAACTCAGCCAAGCTGAATTTCTTGCAATGCAGATAGTCTACGTGGAAAGATAAGACCGGGTTTGTGTTGTGCTTTGACTGGGGAGGCAGCATGCCTGACTCACCCGTGCGTGCTCTCTCCAACTCTTTGTGTATGTTCACATGTGACTGCCTTTAATCAACCGACATCTGTGGTGTTTCAGGCCAGATGTTTCCCCGCACCACTGCCGGCAGCGCAGCGGAAGTCTGGAATCCCAAACCCACCTGCTGTCCGAGACTCCTGCTGAAAAGGCAGCCTTCACCCTCTCAAAGTCCCAGCGAAGCAGCAGCACAGAGATCCTCGATGATGGATCATCCTACACTAGCCAGTCAAGTGCAGAATATTACTGCGTGACACCTACTCCCAATCCATATTATACTACTCAGACGCTCGACAACAGGACCAGGGGTCGAAGACGGTCAAAGAAACAAAACATTTCTGCTGCAAATTCAGGAAGTATGCCAAATCTTGCCCAGAAGGATGTCCGCAATGGTGTCTACCACAAAAGTCAGGAGCAGCCTTCCTCTAGTTACTATATTTCTGGATATTCCCCATACACCGAATCTGACATTTATTACAATGGAGGATATGTTTATGAGAGTGATACGGAGGGACAGTACAGTGTCAATCCTTCCTATCGCTCATCGGCACATTACGGATATGACCGTTACAGGGAATTCAGGTCTTACCATGAGGATGAAGTGGACAGAGTACCGCACAACCCATATGCAACCCTAAGGCTTCCAAGGAAGCAAGTTGCTAAAACGGAGCATATAACCAAAAACATTCACAAGGCCTTAGTTGCAGAGCATCTCCGTGGTTGGTACCAACGTGCCTCCAGTCAAAAGGAACAGGGTCATAGCCTGCAGGCAGGCTTTGAGTCTGACAGAGGATCTCAAAGGAGTTTGGGCTTTTCTGGTCTGCAGGTGCCGTGCTCTCCTAGCAGTCGGGTGTCATCTTTCTCTTCGGGTAATGTCTGATTTCTTCTGTGCTGAGTGTTTTTGTAAGTCCCTGCTGTGCATCAAATTCTGCCCCCCTCTGCTGCCTCGATGAAGTCAGCAGAGCAGAAGCAAGGCTAGAGGTCTGTCTTGAAAGGTAGATGAGGAACAGAATAGGATCTTGTTGTTCCGTGCTTGCAAAGACAGACTTGCTTGTTGCCTTCTCCTAAGGGTAAAACTGCCTTTTACTCTTTATAAGCGCAGTAGTCCGAAGAAGCACAAAGAGCCATATGGGTTTCGAACAGGCATGTTTACCAACTAGAAGTGATGTGTAAAACTTCATGCCATGTAAATGGAGTTGCTGTGATGGCTTCCAAAATACAGTACAATAAGCATCACTGAACGGGTCAGAAAGACTTTTTAAAGAGATTCCCTGGCTCCAAAATAACCACCCGCACAGCGCTTTCCTCCCTACAGGGCTTGTAAATCATACTTCGTGTTTGCATTGTCTGCTTGTGTGTCCTGCAGAAACCCATAGAGATTGTCTCATTTGTCTCGGCTGATTTAACTGGAGAAAGATCTAATTTGCTGTAATTTTTAATTCCAGCATCTTCTGCAAACACGGCTGGTAACTGGCGGAACCCGCTTGCACTGGGACTTTCGGACTACGATACGTTGTCTCATTCCTCTTACGCCAGCTGTTACGGGAGCGTTTATGGCAACCTTCCTTTGCAAAGCAGGTGGGTAGAGTATACCAAGATTTTCTGCCCTTCCTCCTGCATTTCACAGGCTGTTCAAACTTCTGAGAAAAGCAGCTTGATTTCAAAGGGCCGGGATGAAGGGTTATTCTAAAACTGACTTTGTGAGAGCAAGTCTTCTCTGTGTGGAGTAGGTCAGCTGTATCACCGCTAACTACCACCGATACTCAAGGAAGGGGAAAGCCGTCATAGCAAAGGATAGACTCATTTGTTGCACAGCCTTTTCCTCTGGCTGATGCTGGACCATCAAAGATCTTGCACCCCCTGGCAGCTGCGATGACGGGAGCAGCGTTGCGGGCAGAGCACCCGCTGAGCCCCGTGCCTCTCACGCCCGTGCCCGAGTGCTGGCGTTGAACGGCGATACACCGCATCCGCCAAGTGCATCGTGCTTGGCAGAGCTTAACCCGGGAACCAGGCGGGATGTGCTGCTGCTTGCGGAGCCATCCCGCTCGTGGGGGCTCTCCCGAGGACGGCGGGGAGCCCAGCGTCTGCTCTGTCCTTGCAGAAACTCCTGCAGTTCTCTCGCTGCTTCTACTTGGTGTTTTGGGTCTCTTCCTCCCGCTATCGTACGCCGGCTGTTATTGGTAAGGACAGAGATGCCCTGCTCAGGGGAATGGCTCTGCCCCCACAAGTGCCATCACGTTTAAGTATGCTTATGCTAAGCGTAGCCAGCCGTAGTAAGTACCCCACGTTTGTGCCTCCTGCTTTGCGGGTTGCAGTTTGTGCTTGCTGCCAGGCTGACTTGTGTGAAATTACTGAATTTTTAATTTTGTTTTCTTACACTTTGTTTTAAAACAAAGATAGAAAAGCTTCTGCTAGATCCTCGTTTCTGAGCTAAATGCTGTGGGCTTTTTTTATTGCAGTGATTTAAAACATCTACAGTAACAGCGTTTAAAAATACAGTTTCTACTAATATCTAATATTCCTGTAATTTGGCTTTGAAAACTCGGCTTATTTTGGCAGCTTTATCTGAATGAGGTTTATTAGCTATTAATTTTCTATATTCTGAATCACTCGTCTGATTGTTCATCTGTTTTATTCTCTATTTTAACGTGATTATGGCAAATGAGCAATCAATACACGCTACAGTCTTGATAATTTTAAGCAACTGAGATCCTGTTGCACACAATTTTACTAATTACAGCACGAAAACTGGGTTTGTGTTTGGATCCAAAGTACGCTGGAGTGAACTCACAATAACCAGCATTAGTTCAAGCCCAAGGGAGTTGTGTGAGTTTGTGCAGCACTTGGGGGGTCTGGGGGAGACCCTCAGCTCTTGCTGATCCCTGATGCCGTGTCTCTTACAGAGCTTATGCGGAGACGAGCCAGCTGGGTGGCGATGATGAGAGCCGGTTGGAAGAAGACTTGCACAGGAACGAGCAGAGGTTATTCTGGCACGAGGATTCAAAGCCCGGGACGCTCGTGTAGCCAGCCTGCAGCCCCACATTCGTACCCTTGCGTGCCTTGCACAAAATGCTGTGACTCAGAGGCAGATCTCGGGTGGAACCTCCAAACTGAACATTAAAAGGAAGCAGGCTGTTTTGCTGGGAAAGATTGAATTCAGCATTAAGAGGGACTATAGCAAAATGACAAAGTCTTACCACGAATGGCGTTTCTTTCTGAATCCAGATACCCTACACAAGCAAGGGCAAGCCACAGTTTAATCTATTACTAGATGCAGCACTTGGTTGAAGTATTTATATTTAGCAAGCACTTTTTTGGAAGATTGGAAGGTGTTGAAGGCAAACCTCAGAGAAAAAAAAAATGTGAAAAGGAGACTCTTATGGAAAAACCAGGAATTCTAGGAGCACAATTCTGATGTCTGAAAGAAGAAGAAATGAAAATTTATTCTGCCATGGCTTATGATGACCTGGAAGGACTTTCATAAGCTTATGAAGGATAGATACTGTGTGTGTGAGTGAGGCAAAGGGTGACTTAATCAGTATTGGAACATTACTTGAAGGAAGGCTGGATTTTTTTTTTTTTTTTAATTATGGAGGTTTGAATGAGTTTATCCATTTTTTGTGGTATTGTTAGGAGTGTTTGTTAGCACCACAAGCAAGTTCTGTAAAGAAAAGACACGATATGTCATGTAAAACTATAGGTGGTTGTGGATTTTGGAAACAGAAGCAGTAAACTTTGAAGTCTCTTTTCCATGATAAAGTGTAATTAATAACCTCCCATTTAATGACCTTTCCATGGTACAACTTCACTGTGTGGAGGAGTAGGCAAATTTTCACGGTGGCTGCACAGTGACCCCTGTTCATCGGGTGATGATTATGTTTTGCTCTGCCACAGCGAATCGAGGATCCGCAGTGGGGAGCTCCAGCGATCACATGGCGAACAATTTGATTGTAAGGGCCAGTATTTTAAGGTGGATGCAAACACAAACAGCCAAGTGGGTGCCTTAAAATGAGGGGCATTAGGATTGTACCGCGATTCACCTGAACTGCCAGGTGCGTTGCTAAGTCACTAAGTGACAGAACAGCATTTTCACGAAACCATTTGTGTAGGAAAAAAAGTGCGACTGCAGTCTTGATCTAAGAGGGATAAACCTACCTCACGTCATCCATCTGTAGGAACAAATTGGCATGGGTTATCTTGCGTGACTTCCGACGACTCGTTTGCATTCGGTAAAATCTCTCTCGTTTCTCAGCTGTACTGTGCTTCAGGATTCCATAAATGGTGCTCTTTTTTCTTTTATACAAAGGATTAGTTACTCCCTGTTCATATTGTGAATAGAAAAGTTTCTGATAAACTTTTTTGAAGTTTTTTACCAATATTCCAGAGCATGTAATATATACAGAAGGACACACTTGTTAAGCTGGTACTTAGTCGTTTGTATTATTAGAGTCGCGATTTGGAATTAAATGAACAAAACCAAAATAAAAAATAACTTATTTCTTTGTTTTTGCATATTTGTATAGCCTTCTAGAAATGCGAAAGCTCTTTTTGCTTATTCTTTTACTACTTCTGAATTTTTTAGACCTATTATTTTGTATAGGTCAATAAACTAAAAAGTGTGCTACCAAAACCACTTCAGCATTCCTCCTATTTCTACTCGAGTGCTTGAAAAGCCCAGTGTGTGTTATTTCAGGGCTTTAGAGTAAATCACTGTGGTCTGATTTCTTCTGGCCTGTGGTGTTAGGTTGGCTGCAGAGGGCCAGTGGCCTCAGCTGGGGGAAGCTTGGCCCGGGGCAGCTCAGATCCTCCCAAACCAGGTCTGTAATTCTGAATTTCTGACGATGCAAGGGGAGGGAAGGGCGGCTCTCGGTGCCTTTGCAGGGCCCTCTCCGGCACAGCTGCCCGGAGGGAGCTGAGCTGGGCTCATGGGTCGTTCTCCCTGGACCTGCTGCCCAGCCCAGCTCAGTGGTGATACACGGGCAGAGGTGGCCTCGTGTTTCTGGAAATACTTCTTGCTCATCTAGCCTTGCATCTAAAAATTGCTGTAGCCTTTCCCGTTTGGAGCGTGGCTTTTGGGGGTTGTGTTGCTCATCTGCTGGGTCCTTTTTTGAGTTTGTGCCCTCTGAGACACCCAGCTTGCTGGAAGAGCAGCTTGGCTTCAGGGTGTATAAGTGCTTTTGCACCCTGGTCGCCAAGCAGTTGAGGTTATTCAGTCTCGCTCTCCTCTCTTCAGAGTTATTTGTTATTTCCTACTTTTTGTGACATCCTTAAGCTTCACCACCGTCAGCATCGGTGTTTTGAGTGGTACGAAGTCCAATCCCTTACGCAGAACTAAGGGTATCAGTGCAGGCTGGCAGTTATTTATCAGCATGCTCGAAGTTTTTCGTTTAAAAAGAGGAAGTGAGGTGTGTAACAAGGTCTGTGCCCCATTTAAAGCGTTGTTTGCGCTGCTTTATTTTAATGCTGTAGCCGCTGAGTTTTGTATTGGCTTTTCCGTTAGCGTTCAGGATTTAGCTCAGCCTAACACATCCACGTGGGCACAACGCTGGCACTTGGCCTGGCCTCCCGGCTTGCTCAGGCAAGACCAGGGCAGTTTTGGATAATGACGTTGAGAAGATGGGAATTTGTGGTGGGTTTGGGTTGAGGATGGTTTGCTTTATTTGGGGGATATTGGGTATAAAACCTCTAGGGCCAGAGTTCAGAGTCTGATTGCAGCTTCCAGTACGCAAGAGCTAAGCTGCAAGAGGAGCTGGAAATGGAAGCGTGGCAGGTACAGCACGTGGAACCCCTCGTGTCATCCTCTGCATGCCTGGCCCTGCAAGACTTGTGCTCTTAGAACCTTTTATGAAGGGTGGAAGTACGGAGTGAAGAAGGAGGCCCAGAAGAGGACAGAATAAGATGATCCAACTTCTCTTTTCTCAGATGTCGCTTGGGGCGGGTAGCAAAGGGCTGGCGTTGGCCGTGGGTGGCACGGGGAAGGAGAGGGAGGGCACGGCATCCCTGTGGGACCTCCTGCCCCTCGCCGACAAGGGAGCTGGCGATGCTGCGCAGCTTCTGCAACGCCTAATTTTTTGCCAGTTGTTCCCCAGGAGCCCTAACTTTGCCTTCTGCAGATCTCCAGCTTACTTAGTTGCACTGCATTTCTGGAGCGATGTTTTGATGCCTGTGTATGGCTGTTCACAGAGACCAGGTCTGTATAGTGCAGCTGAAGAGGTAATAAAGACACACTTGTAATTATTACCATATTTGCTTACAGCTGAAATACAAATTACCTGTGCTTTGTTTGGATTCCTACCTCATCTGTGTTTTCTGCCTTTTAACCACAGCCCTTGCTCACCAGGACTACTGAGGACATCTAGTGACTGACCAGCAGCATTGAAGAGATGAGCCTTCCTCCTTCTTGTACTCCTCTGAAATCCTTCCTGCCCCTTCCAGTTCAAAGAAATATTTAGAAATTCTTATTTAGTATGATCCAGAACAAAGCCAAGAGGTGAACAGCGTGAAACACCAATGTAAAACACCCACTGACCCACAGGGTTCAATTTTACAGTGTCATAAACGTCTCTCTAGAAGGTAGAACATACTGCTGATGAGATGAGAGCGTGGAGGGGAAATAAAAACCCACATAAAACCGTACGTAATGGAGCATTTCTGAGTGCTTTTTAGTTGATGGATGAAGAAGAAAAACCAGTCCTTGCCAGGAATCCTTAAAAAGACATTAGGGCACTGTGCTAAAATAAGCCATGCCTGATGTTTTTAATTGCTGCCTGCTTCTTCTCTGCTGTTTTGAACAGAAATACGCCGAGAAGTTGGGAGGAAAAACTCCCATGGGAGCTGCCGCAGGCCCTGTGGGGGAGGCTGGTGTCTGACATTCCTCCCGCGCAGGGACTGGGGAGGGACAAGGCTCAGACCAGAAGCCCCCTCCCCAAGCACAAGCTAAATCTTTAAAAGTCACAAATCTTTAAAATTTACCTGCGTATGCTTATGTGAAACTTGTTGGCCAAGGTGACTTAATACATGGCGTGACTCTTGCAGCTTTCTGCTGACTTTTCTTTTATGATCTTGGACTTGTTCAGCTTAAATGTGAGCAACGTTGCAGCAATGTTTTGCACGCAGCAAGGCTGCGTGGCTCCTGGGTGGGTGAGAAGCCTCCACCGTGGCCCAGCCAGTCCCAAAATGTTTGTGGGAAATCCTGTAAGGGCTGAAGGTTTGCTCCATCTCCTGGGCTTTGGGGATTAATGCAGGAGAGCTGCTTCTGCAGGCAGCTTCTGAGCCTGGCGAGAAGCTCCTCATCACTGCACTTGCCTGGCACTTCTGGATAAGCTAACACCTCTCCTAGGAGGATTTCTGCTCTCTACACTGCTTTTCTTTGATATCCTTTGTGCTTTTCTATCATATTAAATAAATTTCTAAGGTAGAAAGCTGAGAGCATCAGCTACAGCAGGGCCTCGCACAAATATTGAAAGCTATCAAATTAAAGCAAATAGGAGCAAACTTTTAATTGTGTTTATTTTATTTAATGGTTATTGATGCCAATTTTCTGTTTTCCATGGACTTTTTTTATCTTATGCTAGGGGAAAAACTCTGTGTCCTTAGTAATGTTTTACCTTGTTGGTAACAGAAACTTCCTGGAGTGGTTTTCAGATTACTTCTGTCACTTTTTGCAGCTGTTTGAGATAAATATGGTGAGGGAAAAAAAAAATTTACTTTATTTTGCAGATGTGTGAAGACAAAACAGTTCTGTGGTTTTTTTTTTTTCTCATCGTGTGACGCTGGGCATCATGTCTCTCCCTGCTTCATCTCCTGCTCTTGCCCTTGTTCTTCTTGTGCTGAAGGTACCAGGCTGGTGACACTGACTGCACGGAGAGCCCAGCATCATTCCTCACATCTGTGGGGGATAATTCGGCATTCCAATCAAGTGAAGCGATGAACGTGGCATTCGTGTAGAGCAGGGGAGGGGGACCTATAGCTCTAATCTGGGGGCAGCCAGCATTTTCCCACTTAATGCAGCCTTCATTAGCATCAATTAGCATTTGGCTTTACATAATTTGGGTAATTCTGCGTCTATGGATGTTTGCTGTTTCACCAACCAGTGAGAAAATGGACCTTCATCCTGGCATAGATGGTGTTGCTGGGGGAAAGGAGGGGGCTGCGCGTGGCGTCTGCTCGTGTTTTCAGGCATAAACTTTGTACGACGCGTTTTGTCGTGGCTGGTGGTCCCAGTAGCAGTCCCTGCCCACACCGACGTGTGGCTGGGACTTCGGAAACTCTAGTTGCTCTCTGAGTCTGACCCCAGTGTTGGGACCGACAGCGCAGGACCTCAGGGTTGATGCCCCCGGAGCCCTGGTCAGAGGAAGAAGAGGCAATTGTACGTTTGCTGTGTTGTCACCCACCCTCTCCCTCCTGATTAGCTCTCTCCTCCACCAGCCCCGTCCTGTCACAAACCGGCCAAGCCCCCTCACGTGCCAGGACAGTGTCTGCAACGCCTGGCTGAGCTTTCCGGAGGAGACACTTTCTCCCGTTCCCAGCATCGCTGTGATGCCCGTGCTACCAGCGGGTGTCAGGGTGGTGACACCCTGTCTGATGCACAGCCCCCTGCCTTGTCTGCCAGGACCTTCCCCTCACAGCTGTTAGACACAGATTCAGGACCAGGCGGATTGTCTCCCTAGGGCAGGATTTATCACCAAAGACAATTCCTCCGTGCTCTGATGCAGCAAGTCAAACCCAACGTGATGTTTCCTCCTTGGAAGAAGGGACGGTGTGAGTCGTGATCGGCGCTGGTAGCCCAGGAGGACGCAGGACACAGATGTCAGGGCCTTCATGAAAGAGAAGCAAGAACTTTAACCAAGAAGCAGCTCTTTGCCATCCATCCAACTTACTTTGTTATCTGTGTCTGTCCCTTGTGAAGAGAATCACCGTAAATCCTTCAGCAAGTCCTTGACTGCAGAGGGATGTGCTCTGTCTCCCAAGGCATCTCCTGCCCGTCTCAAGCAGAGCAGGCATGAGTTTCAATTTATATTTAATCATTAAAGTGTCATCGAGGAGCTGAAGATGGAGAAGAGTTTGCAGCCAGCTGGGGCTCAGCTGGAGTAACTCTAGAAGAAACCCTTCCACCTGTTCCCGGGCTGAGGTTAGGGAAGGACGTGCCCTGCGCGTACGTAACGAAGTCGCCTTGCCGGCATCGTTGCCCATGGGCACGTTTCGGTGGTGGGCTGATACGAGGTATGGGGCTGTGATAGGTTTGGATGCTATGGAAGAAAGATATGCCCTATGATTAATGTGAGGGGTAATGTTGTTTCCGAGAATGACTCCGTTTCTTTATCTGCTCTGGCTTGGGCTGAATTCAGTGTTTCATATAAACTGGAGGTGATTGCTCTTTCAAAAAGTTATAATGATGACTGTCACTCCTCAAAGAGTCCTTGGCATTGTGTTATTACAGTTCTGATTTAATAGTACTGCCAGGCAACGTTTGGAGGCAAACTACAAATTTGGCTGGAAAAGGGAAGGCATGTTTTAAAGTTTAATTCTAGCTACTGGTTTTAGTGTGAGGCTTTTGTCACTTGTGAGGCTCTGCCGTGCAAACACGGAGCATAGATAAATCGTAAGAATAAAGGTAGACTTAATAGTAAATAATTGCTAAATTGTGCATGCTGCCACAGGTAGGTTCGTATGCAGATGGTGTGAAGAACGAATGTCTTCTCTGAGGGTCCAAGCTTGCATTTCTGATGCAAAGTATTGACTCTCCAAGCCTGAGCCTGGGCCTGTCTTGCACACGGTTTTAGAATGAGAAGCCCTCGGTTAATAACAGTAAATATTTAGGTAAATGCTCTGTGTAATGCCCACGGGCAGCGTGTGATTCAGCGCTGCGTCTGCCTGCGCTGCCTTGTGCTCCGGGCGAGCTGTGGCCATCAGGCAGGAGCCAGTGCTGCCCCGGGACAGCAGCGGGTCCCTGGCTCAGGGGGTTGGTGTCCCTGTCGCGGTTTAACCCCAGCCAGCAACTAAGCACCACGCAGCCTCTCCCCCGCCCCCTCCCACAGTGGGATGGGGGAGAGAATCAGAAAAAGAAGTAAAACTCGTGGGTTGAGATAAGAACAGTTTAATAGAACAGAAAAGAAGAAACTA
>JANXJC010000037.1:18681540-18731957 GCA_027564655.1 Leptodon cayanensis | reverse complement strand
CAACATTCTTCGCATACTGAACTCAAAACATAGCACCCTACCAGCTACTAGGAAGACAATTAACTCTATCCCAGCTGGAACCAGGACAGTCCCCCTTTAATGGTCACAACCAGCCTCAGCTCTGTCCCAAACCAGGTGAAGCCACATCGGGGCAGCTCAGGACACCTTTTGGTTTTGCCCATTGGTGAAAAGTCCCAGGCAGAGCCGTAGCTCGGTTCCCGAAGTCACGGTCAAACATTCAACATCCCGTCGTGAATCGCCTGTTCCCCATTAAATAACGAAATTGCGCACGGTCTCTCACAGACCCATTTTCATTCACCGCAGGCTGGTTTTCATTTGTTTGGCAGCTGTTAGCACCGTGCTTTGGGAAGATGAGGCGGTGAACCACCACCCGGGGATGAAAATGTTCAGGTATTTGGAAGTGCTTTACCAAGGTCACGTAAATAACGTGAGCTGGGAAAGTAAAATATCAAGTTAGCAGGGACGTAACTAGCGCTAAGTGTTTCAGCGTTTTGCCCCTGACGGTGCTATAAATGATACCTGGGAGTAGAAACTCCCTCCTGTAGCCACAGGGCTGCTGCTTTGTAAATGGGCAAAGATGCATCCTGTGTCCTCCGACTGTGCTGGGAGTGCTGCTCAAGCCACTTTAAAACACGGTCAGTAAGAAAAAAGAGCATATATATGTTGGCGGAGGGAGTGGTGGGTGAGGCGTAGCGTTGTTCATTGGCAAATAAGCACAGAAACTCGGGCTTCGAGGGTGAAATTTGGAACATGTTCTGGCTCTGAATGGGGCAAAGGTTTGCCCCGGCTCAGCCCAGATCCCCAGGACCAGCTCAGTTGCACTCGGTCTCATCCCCAGCCCCCCACCAGCGAAATGTCACTGTCAACGTTCGTATGTGGAGCTGTCTTCTGCCCCCAAATCATGGCGGTTTGGATGATCTTTTTAAAATGGTCCAAAAGAGTTGAAATGGTTTAGAAATCCATCAGCTGGGTATTTAACCCTTCTTGACGCAAACCAAGACGTACACATCTGGCTCGCCCATGCTTTTCCCTGCGGGGTCGCTTTGGACATGCCAGTGGGGGCGGTCAGTATCCTGCCCCAGGCTGAAATTTTGTTTCCTTAATTTCTGACGTGACCAAAGTCCCCTCTGTGCTCCCCCTGTCTCCCTCCACATTTAAATGTTTTCTTTTCCCTGTAATAAGGAATATGAACGATGACAGAGGTGGTTTCCTGCTGTGTAGGGAGGACCCGGTGTAGCTGCTCTCAGACTTCTCTGAAAATGGAAACTAAAAATAAAATTGAAAAAAAAAAAATCACTATGTTCTTCTGGGGGGCCAAATTAGAGGCATCCAGGTCCCACTGAAACAGGAGACGCAGCTCCGCTTACTCCTCTCGGAGCTGAAGGAAACGGCCAGACCTGGACGCGGTGAGGTGCGGTGATTCGGTGACCGCTGGGCCAGGGGTGAGGGGCTCGTGCCCCCGTCCCTGCCGCTCCATCCCTTCCCCACGCCAGCCGCCGCCGTGCCAGACGCTTCACACCGGGGCTTGAGTTTGCAGCTCCCTGTCAAGCGACTTGGGCAAATACTTCGAAAGTCAGATGTCCTTACTCTATTTAAGCAACAGACTTAATCTGATATATTTATATCTGTAACAGTTTGGAGGTGTGGTGGTGGGGTTTTTTTCCCAAGATGATCCCTGGTGTTTTTCCCACAGGGTGTCTCTCTACGATTGCTCTCGTTACTTAGTGGTTGTTATTGTTAAGATCCCATCATCTGACCCTTTATAATCCCCATATTGCGTTACACTGCATTGCTGGACATTCTTGGTGTATGCTACTCTTTGTCAATTTTAGACTGCTCCCTCAAGCTTACGAGTTTCTTAAAAGTGGTGCAAGGTTATGTTACACAGGCACATTCTCCGACTCATTCCAGTTAATGTCTTGGCATTTGGAAATGCCATGGATTGGTAATAAAGGGAAATTAATGTGTGGGTTTTATAAGCAAAAAAATGAAAGCCAACACTATAGAAATTGCTCTCAAGCATTTGGTACCAGCATGTGTCCCATCAATTACCTTAAAAATAGAACACGTTTTAGGCACTTGAAGCATGGTTCGATGGCCTGCTTCGCATCAGACAGTGCCACAGGGGTCGGCCTCTCTTGCTATTTGAGTTAAAAACTTGTCAACTCTTTTGCTTTCAAGAGAGATAGGTTGCAAGTTGTGAAGAAAATGCACAAATGAGAAAAACCAATGAAGTGAAACAATCCTGCACGAGAGCCTGCTGGGTTGCATGCAAGAGTTCATCCGTACGTGAGTACCTGCCTTAGAAGCAGTAAGTATGAATTGTTCATTACCAAGGGCAGACCTTTTCTTCTATCATTTTATTCCTAAAGTGCTTTTATTTAACACTTGTTAGGTACTTCCTTAGCATGAATTTTGAGCTGCTACCCGTAGGGATCGCTTTGTGATCGCTGCAGGTACCTCTTGTCTTCTGCTTATGCTTTGAGCGTAGCTGCTGGCGCGGCTCTCTGCCGTTTGGTAACGGAGCACCTCAGGCAGCAGCTTGTCAGTCTGGGGATTCCTGAGCAAGTGTCAAATTGGCGTGAAAATAGTAAGTGCCACCAATGGAAGTGGCTTTCCTGTCTTAATGAAGGCTGAGGAATGAGTGATCCTTTTGGAAAGCTCCGAGGGGAATACCCGCAAACGTTATTGGGAAGAAGATGGGAGTTTTGCCTTGGAAAGACTTCTAGATTTGGCCGTGAGTGTGTCCCCAGCCTGGAGGGTTTGTTTGTTGCCTTAACGTGCCGTTTCCAGCGCACCAAACTACTAAGCAACATGTTAGAGAAGGAAGCGAATCCTGTACTCGAGGTAATTTATGGAGGAGACCTGAAGTAGGCAAAATGCGATACCCACCTTGGAAATGTGTGGGATTAGCACCTGTGTCACCGGGAGAGGTGTCACCGGGCAGCCCTTCGCTCTGCATCTGACGGAGAAGGCATCGCTCCCAGCAGTATAGTGTTTCCTAATGGAGGTATCAAGTGATATATTTCTACTTAGAAGAAAACTTGCTTTTCAAATACCTGATAGTGTTCTCAGTATCCCCGTTTTCCTTCTCAAGAGGTCTTCGCGGGATTGACCCTACTTAACTTAGCAGATCTGACAAGACCGTGGCCCAAGATGGCCTGGCTGAAGATCATGGAAATACAAGAAGATGGCCAGGGGCTTTATTTACAGTCAAGAAATTAGCAAGCGATAAGTAACCACTGAATAGACAGCTTCTGTGACCCAAACAGCATCGTTTGGGAGAATAACATACCAGCTACTGAAGAGCATTGATTTATTTGATAACATCAGGAAACCATTTATGGACTATTATGGACAGCAATCGCTGGGGGTTAAAACTGCTAGACCAGATAGATTGATGTGTGGGTCTGCTGTTGTGCTTGCTACTGCATAATATAAAATAAGGATGTTCCCTGATATACCAAAGGGGCAAATGGAGCCGTTATGTTCTTGGCTTGGGTTTTTGTTATTTTTTCCTTTACCACTTATTTCGTTCTTAAATTTTTGCCCTCTTCCCCGCTGCGTAACAGCATTAATTAAATGAGGACCTTTGGATAATGGCTTTTTAACAGAGGTTAACAGGGCTTTGTACACCATGTTTCTTGTTACAAAACACAACGAAGAGAGACTATCGTCACGCAGAGACTATTTTGATGCTGGCAGACTCCAGCAGAGCGTGGTTGAGATGTAATGAGAAATATGGCTTAAAAGTTGATGGGGTTTGGTTTCACAGCCTCTCGTCCGTGGTTTCTTTCCTACGGAAGATTCATTCACAGTTGCAAGGTGAGGATTTGATTTGATACCCCCTGCAAAGAATATGTGAAATTATGAGAGGAAATCTTCCTAACCCAATGAGCAGTCCAAACTGCAGCGTACTGAAATTGCACTGTAGTGGTAAAATTACCCACCCATGCTACTCTGCTTTTACAAAGCAGCCATGAGCACAGTGGTGTTGGAGATATGGCTTTCTGGTTTACCATGTAAATTTAGGAGTCTCTAAAATATTCTGAACAAAGAAGGGAGGTACTTCTTAGCTGGAATGGACACTTAATGAAAAGAAAGATTTCAGGTAATCTTCTATACTTATATCAGTTCTACAAATATTAGCAAAGTAAATCTTTGTAGTTGCTTATTAATTCTGTAAAAAGGATGGTAAAAAGTAGGAAAAGGATGAACCTGAGATGAACTGTCAGCCATGATCTGTTGACAGGACAAATAACATCCACGATAGAGACAGGCCAGTCAAGAAGCAGGGCATTGGCACTGCCGCTGGGCAGACTGGATAGGAGCAGGACACGGGTGTGCTGTGGGAAATGCAATGGGGAAATGCTCCCTACGGGACTGTTCCAAGGGCTGCTGCCCGTCCCCGCATAGAACCCCTGTCCCCAAGCACAAGGTGTGAGTTGTACCAGCTGTTCACCTGCCTTTTTCCATCTGGGAGGATTTTGCCTTAACTGGGATCTGGCATCTGGGAGAGCTCATGGATCGCACGATGGCTGCGCTCACACCAAAACCACCTGCAATATTCAGTCAGGGTTCAGACCTGGCTAAAGGCAGCGGAGAACCTGCAGTCCCCAGCCCTTTTGAGATCTCTGAGACATCACGGATACAGAGACCTGCTGCCGATTCTTCCCACGGTGCAGAATTTCACCGGCACGCCTCGCAGGTACCATTAAAGTCGCTCCACCCGCCTATGGCGATTCGGGCATGGGGTGAAGCACCGAAAGGCGTAGTGCCCCAGGAGTCCTCTAGAAAATGGCCGTCCCCTGCCTTACTCAATGGGGGACGCACCAGCTGCACTGAAATGTCAGAAGGGTTTGCACAGCTGACAGGTTGCTGAAAATGGAGCATGGCAGCATCGCCATAAATTCTCTTTATCCAGCCAAGTGCGGCTTAATATAGACTTAGCTGCACGGTCTGTCTCGCGCACTGAGACCGAGAGCTGCCACAGCTCATGACCAAAACATGAAGTTGTGGATTTAACCGAATGAACTACTGCTACTGAGGGGGGGAAAAAAAAAAAAAATCTTTTAAAATTTATCTTTCTCTTTAGGTTGAAAACGTACTAGAGGAAGGAGAGAAGAACAAACATGTCTGAACTCAACCAAAACGCTGATGAAGAAGTGTGTCCTGAGGACATCGATGAAGATGAAATCCTGGCAAACCTGTCCCCCGAGGAACTAAAGGAGCTGCAGTGTGAGATGGAAGTCATGGCCCCAGACCCCGAAGTCCCAACTGGGATGATACAGAGGGATCAGACGGAGAAACCTCCCACGGGGAGCTTCGACCACAGGTCCCTGGTTGACTACCTGTACTGGCAGAAGGCATCCAGACGCATGCTCGAGGACGAGAGAGTTCCCGTCACCCTCTTGCCCTCTGAGGTAACAAGCAACAAATCACAAATATTTATTATGCATCTGCTGTGGGATCTGTTTTATGGCTTTAATACCTTAACCTGCCTCTGCTTCTGTCCCTTATGTAAGGTACGGTACAAACAAATTTAAATTCATCCTAAAAGCCTCAGCAATGCCAGGATCCAGCTTGGACTGATGTCAGGATTGGTAATTTTTAAATTGTTTTTCCTGAATATTTACTTAAGCTTTTTAATATAAGACTATCACAATTCTGTTTCAGTAAAGCAAATCACTGAGAAATTCTCATAAAATCAGTTTGGAGGATGTAACTCAAATTTTTTTGACTTTGCGTATGGAACAACACTATGTTGCTTTTCCATACATTAATTGTATGTATTAAACTAATTGACAGAATTTAATGTCATACTGGACAAAACCCCAGAACACTGTATTTTAACAATGTGAAACATTTACTGATGACCAAGTATGCAAATGCCAAGAACTAGTCCGACTCTCTTCAATACAGTACTTAAAGTAATAAGTACTTAAATTTATTCTACTTTCACTATGACTTTGAAATAAAGTTAAGGTCATACTTGGGTATTTTTCAGGATGAGGGCCACACTTAAAAATAAGTTAATAGAATGGAAACTTGGCCAGATGAAACACATCCATACCTGAACCTAAGTCAATTTTAGGTAACTGATTTTTAATTTTTTTTTTAAAACGCTAGTGGTTTTGCTAATACACAACCGCACAGTCCATCAGGGCCTTCCCAGGGCAGGTTTCATGGGCTGCCTGTGGAAAGGAGAGGGAAATCTGTGGTTTTTTTCCCTCCTGCAACACTCTTACCCTCAAAGAAACAATTTGTTTTTTAACACTTCTGAGGTTAAATCTGGAATTTGAGCGTAGAGATGCCTACTGCATTCACAACTGGTCAAGGGATGCCCATACTAAACCCATCTACTACCACAGCAAACAGGAACCACAGCCCTGAGGGCAGAAGCGGCTGTGGCCGTTTTGTCTGGCTTTTGGTGAAGCACAAGCCATGACTCTGCCCTGCCTGAACTAGTGCCAATCTTTTAGGAAAGTATCTTGATCTTTATTAGTGCTTTATTAGCATTCCTCAGTGATGGAGGATCTACTTGCAAAAAGATGCTTGAAAAAAAAATCTCAGCGAGGAGCGTCTCTAGAGATGGTGGAAGTTTGCAACTAGTTTTATTTTGATACTAGAAGCCCCACTGCCTTGCAACAGCTGTGTGCAGAGTCCACTTTCTTCTTTCTGGACTCAAAATAAAACTGAGATTTTGCTTTATCTTCAGCGATGTGCTTCCTTAGCTGTGATGCTCTGGCAGGTACCAGAGCAGGCAACTTTGTTGTCTCATGTGCTGGATGACTCCACCATTGTTACTTACGACGTGCCCTCTTCCCTCCTCCTTGGGCTGAGCAAACAGTCAGTGGTTAAATACTGATTTCCAACGGTTTGTGGCATACAAAATAAACTTTCTCTCTTGTCAAGGAAACAATCAAAATTACACAAAATCCAGAAAGAGACTTTGGGTCAGAGAATCTTAACCCCCAGAAGGGTTCAAGGACCACCTTAAGGTAGCATTAAATGCATACAGAATTTAATTGTCAGGATTCAATTTAATAGGCAAAGATGAGAAACTGGTTTGCAGGCACTTTAAGAGCAAACCATTCCTGGTTCCCAAGCAAGCCAGCACAGCCCTGACTTACAGGCAATGACACTTTTAAGGATTATTCTATAATGTGTGGGCATAGAGGTATCTAAATCCAGCCGCTACATGTTTATTTGAGCAGATAGTTAATGTAAAAAAGCCACGTTCAATTGTTTCAGCTGTGAGGTTTTGTCTTCCTCAGAGAAGCGCTGCGGAGGAGACGGAAGGAAAGGCCGGCGGCAGCGGCCAGGCGGCCGGCGGGAGGGTGCCAGGAGCAGAGGGAAAAGAGAGACATTACAAAAATGAGCACTTGTCCAACTCAGGAATACAATTTGGGGAGACAAAGAAAGATGGAAGCCATAAGGAGAGAGAGGAGAAGGAGGATGAGAAAGAAGAAGCAGAGGAGGAAGAGGAAGATGATGAAGAGGAGGAGGAAGAGGATGAAGAGGAAGACGAGACTGAATTGGAAACAAAGGAGACTTATACCAACGAGAACCATCACAGTGATCAGACAAGTGAGAAACCAGGTACAGAATCAGGAGAAACCACAGAAAAGCCAAACGAAAATGAAAAGAAAATATCAAAGTTAAACATCCCCAAAAAGTTAGCACTGGATACCAGCTTCATGAAGCTGAGTGCCAGGCCTTCAGGAAATCAAACCAATTTAGAAGAGAGTTTGGAGAAAGTCCGCAAAAACAACCCAGATGTGAAAGAGCTCAACCTGAACAACATAGAGAACATCCCCAAAGAAATGCTGATAGACTTTGTCAATGCCATGAAAAAGAATAAGAACATAAAAACGTTCAGCTTGGCCAACGTGGGGGCCGACGACAACGTGGCGTTCGCCCTGGCCAACATGCTGCGGGAGAACAGGAGCATCACCACGTTGAACATCGATTCCAACGTCATCTCTGGGAAAGGGATCGTTGCCATCGTGAGATGCCTGCAGTACAACGAGACGCTGACGGAGCTCCGCTTCCACAACCAGCGGAGCATGCTGGGCCACCAGGCAGAAATGGAGATCGCCCGGCTGCTGAAAGCCAACCCCACCCTCCTTAAAATGGGGTATCACTTCGAGCTGCCGGGGCCCAGGATGGTGGTGACCAACCTGCTCAGCAGAAACCTGGACAAGCAGAGGCAAAAGAGGCAAGAGGAGCAGAGGCAGCAGCAAATGAAAGAGCAGAGGGAGTTGATAGCAATGCTGGAAAACGGACTTGGGTTGCCTCCCGGGATGTGGGAAATGCTGGGGGGACCGCTGCCCCAGCCGAGGATGCACGAACCTCCGCGAGCCCCGAAACCGCCCGTCCCCACGGCCGTGCCTCTGAGCAAAAGGCAGGAGAGCACGAGGCAGCCGGCCCCCGAGCAGCCGCGCAGGGAGAAGCCCGTCAGCTTCAGAACGGTGAAGCTGAAGAAGATTCAGCGCAAACCCGCCGTGCCGGAGTACGTGGAGCCCGCCGAGAAAACCAACCTCAGAGACGTCATCAAAACGCTTAAACCGGTTCCCAGGAGGAGGCCGCCTCCCCTCGTCGAAATAACCCCCCGAGATCAGCTCCTAAACGACATTCGTCAGAGTAACGTCGCTTACCTTAAACCGGTAAGTGTTTGAACCCTCCGCGTGAGGCTGCCCCGGCTGGGACGCGGGTGGTGGTTTCCCTCGACCGGCTTGCACCGAAAAATGGCAGCGACCCTCCAGGGTGCAGCCTCGCGCATCCCCGTCTGCATCCGTAAAGCTAAAGGAAAGCGAATTCACTCAGGGGGTAAACAAAATCACCGAACCTCAGCCTTAGCCTAATTAGTAATGGCGTATTAGATACGACAGGCAAAGGCTATTCTGTTTGCTTCAGGAGAGCAACAGGTGTTATTTTTCACATTAGTCTGTCCTCTGTAAAAACCACCTGTTGTTTTTTTAACCATGTTTTTTACTTTTCAGTAGCTGGGTTTTTCTTTAGCTCTCACTTTCCCCGGGAAAGCACCACTGCCCGGCCCACTCGATAAAGGCTAAACTGAAACACGGGCAGCAACATCACTTACCCAAGGTCGCCCAAGAAACTGCACGGAGGTGGGAACTGGGTTTCCAGTAACACGCTGGCCAGGCTTCCCTGCCCCTGCGGTGGGTGCCCAGACCCCCAGGCTGGCCGGGGCGAGTAACCGCGCTCCTTCGGCGCTGCCGCACGCCCGCCGGGCCACGGCCGCGGGAAGTGAGAAGGGTCGTGGTCCAGAACCGCCTTGGGCTGGTCTGGTTTAAACAAAATTAAAAGCTTTAGCGCCAGGGGGAATTTAATGTATTTTTTAAGAGTTATTTTCTTTCTGTAGAGTTACTTTCTGTAACAGTGATACTGCAAAAACCCTCGCTACAATATTTTTCCGTGCGTTCGAGCCTTACATTTTGAATTTTAACAACAGGATGAGTAAAAGATGCTTTTTCTCAGCTGCCTGATTTTTACAGTTGCCTAAAAACATTCCCAATAAAATAGTTGGCCCTCTAAAATACTGTTTGCTGGCAAAAGAGACAAATTGTGGGGTTTTTTTTTGTTTGTTTGTTTGTTTTTACTATCATCAGGTTTAAAAAATTGTCAATAAGCTGATAAAAAGCAGGGAGGATCGGGGCCAAATTCACCTGGGGCACACAGATATGCCCACACTGAAATCTAGCCCAGACTCACAGCCTGCAGACTTGCTCCTGCCGGCCTCACGTGGTAACAAGGAGTGTATTTATTTTAGTGACTCTCTGCCGCTCGATTTTGTTTGTCCCTATTTAAATCAACTGCAAAATTCTGGTGCTAATAGGAAAAAAGAAATTAGATCCATTAGCAGTGAAGATGGAGCGAGGTTATAGGAAGAAAGCAGTGATACCACAGCATTTTTTATATTCGTTTTCAAGTAAATCTCTGCCATTGAAAGAGCTCAGTGGTTGCAACTCAAGCACAAATGTGAGCTCAACATCATCATGGCTTTGAGAATCCAAGTCCCAAACTGTGATAACTGCTTCCTGGTGATGCTCTTACTTGGGTGCCAAATTCATGGGCCATTCAAAAATGGTGGCCACCAGATTCAACCTTTTGCTTTCCTGAAATGTTGTATTTCCTTGCATTGTACCGTTACTGAAGAAATACTAAAAGCTGACTGATCTATTTGTAGCTAGTGATGTTGATGCATCTGTTTGTGTTGCTAAGGCTAGAGGAAGAGGACAGAAAATCCACTGCAATTAAAAATGGCCTAGTAGTATTTTGTAACTAATATTTTGTTTAGTATTTACATTTTAATATAGTGGGCCACATCTTGCTTTCATTGATACCTATGCAGAAATAATTATTCCCTCACTAATTCCAGAGCGAGTAGTTTGTCCTGAAATTTCAGCAGGGGCAGACCCTGCAGTGACATCTGACCCTGGTCCAGGTTTAACGTGACCATTGTGTCCCCAAACCAAGTTTTGGGGTGGTGGGTTTCTGCCGGCTGGTCCGACACGGCTGCAGCCAGGGCCTCTCCTCAGGGCATTTCTGGCCTTTGTGGGCCAGTCGAGGTTTTGCGTTTCAGTGCCACGTCTAAGACGACAAGACCTGCTCTTGGAAAGGTCACAATTTATCCGTACGTGCCAAGACGGTGCTTGTGACGGCAGAACCGTAGCTGCCGCCGGTTCTGCTGCCTCCTCTCCTCTCAGAAAGATGGAGGATGATGGTGCCGGTGCTCTGGCACTTATTTTGCACAGCAATAATTAAGAAACCCGGGTGCTGCTAGGTGCCAGGAAGCAATAGTGAACCCCAGCCATTCCTCCCAAAATCCTCTGGAGGTTTTTACAAATGAGGGCTGTGGGGTTTGGGGTGGAGGGATCAATTCATGGTCCATCCTAAATGGGGCAGATAAGAACTGCTGTTGCAGCCCATGGAAAGATGAAGCAATGGACACGTGCGTTGGGGTTTTGGGGTTGCTTTTTGTTTGGTGGATTTTTGGGGGTGGTTTGTTGGTTTGTTTTTTTTTTTGGTCCCACATGGTTTGGATTTGGGGCCTTAGGGTGTTATTCTCACCTGCCTGCATCATTTTGGTAACTTATTTGCCTCAATATCCCTACCTTCCTCTCTAAAATGGGGTTTTACTCCTCGAGCAGAGCTGGGCGTTTGTTCGCTCCATGGCGGGACTCATTGCTTGCAAATCGATTTACTGGGTGTTAAGCATTGCAAACAGCAAGTAATCGGGGAATTACAAACAAAATAAATTCTCAACCAGAGCTCCTTGGAGCTCCCAGCTGTTGTATTTTTGATCTTTTTACAGTTTCTGAAGGTTTCTATTAAACTAAAGGGGTTTGGGAAATAAGACTGAGAAATTTTTTCCTCCTAATACTTACTGTCCTTGTCCAGGTGCCCTTGCCAAAGCAGCTGGAGTGAGAGACCAGGCTGACCCGAAGAAACAATATGAAATTAAAAACTATTCAAGTTTTGCTTACAACTGTTTCAGCAGATGTTTTCTGCAGAACCCAGGTGGTATATACGACTCTTTGGGAACAAAGCTTGCGATACACACTTTTGTAAGTGTGGTGAAAATGGCTGGCATGGGAAAAGTCAGTGCTAAGCGTTTCCATCAGGTATCAAACAATCCTGGTGCCATCTGTCTGCCAAGCGGATTTGAGACTCCAGTTTGTTGTGGGAGTATTTTCTCAGAGGCAACAATAATCTTGCCTTTCTAGTTTGTCAGCAAACTACTTTGCTTCCATGTTGTCCTTCTGCTGCCAGATTCTGCAGGAACATGCTGTGCTCTATCTTATCTTTCTTTTCACACACACGCTCCTTTATTATTCTCTTGTCCATGAGAAATGTATCTGGGTTTCCATGTATACAGCTTCATTTTTTAGGCTAAGGAAACAAATTAAATAAAGCTCTCTCTGTAAGATGTGTGCAGCACTTCCACGGCTAACGAGATGCTCACAGAACAGAACGACTGCTCTGGTACATGGAACACCTCGGCTTGGTGGTTTCAAGCTACCTCTATTTCAGAACATAATCTAGTTGGTATTGTACCTGATCAACATATAAAAGATGATGCCATGCTTTGTTTTGAGAGCTGCAACCTTCATTACCCAGGATTCACCTCTGTCCACGATGTATTCCTTTATTACAGCCACCTTGGAGTGCACTGAAATGCCATTTCAGGTCTCTCTCCACACTATTCTTGTGGCAGGAGGATGAACCTTAACCCTCTCTTTGCCAGCGGTTTAAGAAACTCATCACTCCTCCTAGTATGGGGTGTGAAGAGCACATCTACCCCCAAGCAGGGCTGGATACGATGGGGTTAAACCTGCATATACACAACTTAGTTTTTCCTTAATATTTTTGTGAAATTTTTTCTCCTCCCCTTTTTTTAATCACAGTAGTTTTTTTGCTGCAAGCCTTTTTTGTAAAGCGACTCCAGGTAAGTGACACCCTTGTGGAACACATCCACAAGAGACCAGTTGTTTTGGGTTTTTTTGTTTGGTTTTTAAAGTTATAAGGCATAGGGAAAGAACAAAGCCTTTCCCTTTGCTAACATGCAGCTCCCCTGCCTTCCTGCGGCTGACACACTTGCTCAAAAGGCACAGTTTTGCAGCTCCGAGCAGGAGTTCCTTCAGGTGAGTTTCTCCTTGCTCCTGCCTGTAAATCCCACGGTAACAGTCCCCTGGCAGCTAAATCCTAGTCCCACCCCGCTCCCCCTTCACACATTTATTATAATAGTCCTGTAGTATCAGCAATGTCCAGGACCTCTTTGATTCCAAGGTAGTCTCCACCATCATTAGTTCAAGTTTTCATTTATGCTTGTCCTTTCCGTATCTATCATCTGGTCTCTTTCAAAGGTCTGTCTTCCAAACTCGTAAAGCTCCTTCTCACCTCTGCTTCTGTCTGGAACTGTAATGCCGCAGACTTGGGAAATGTGGTTGATATACTGCGTAAGGCACAGCAAGTAGTTTTCAAGTATCATGTAAGGGGGAGAGGAGAGCCATTTCTGTGTGGCAGAGGCATAAAAAAGGAAGTAACATTTTCATTGTACCCATTTCATACAGCCCTTTCTTTTTGTAAAGGATTAAGTAGGAAAGGGAAGGAACTTGGTACTTCTAACCAAGCCCTCACATGGAGCACAGCAGCAAATGACAAGTGCAAAAAGCAACTCCCCCAGGAACCTGTTAGAGCACGCTGCTCTCCATACTGGCTTCAAGGCCAAGCTAAGACAGGGAAGCACAAAGGAAAAATATAATACAGTGCTTTACAACCTGCAACTCAAGCTGCCAAGCACAAATTACTGCTACAGCCAGAAGGAGCCAAAGCAGCAGTGCTGCAGCAGCTGACACGTATTACCAGGATATATACAGCAGGACCTGTGAAGCCCTGCTCTGATCCATGTTCTCCCACTGAGCAGCCTCTTCAGTGATCGCAGGAGGAGGGAGGCAGCCAGATACAGCGATCACACCATTAGTTCGACTGCAGCAGAGCTGGCTTCCTAGTACTGCTCAAGGTACAGCTCCCAGTAATCCTCGGAGCAGAAATCCCTCTCAGGTAATTAAAAGAAATGGAAAACCCCAGTTAAATAAAGTAGAATTATATAAGAGACTGAAACAGCATGAACAAATGCCTTAAGCACTACTCCACCTCTGCAGAGAAGCCTTTGTAAGGCTGCAAGAGCAAGGCCATAACATTGCTGCAGCTCAGAGGTCCCTCGTGCCTCAACAAAGTTAATACAGACACAGAGCGTTCAAAACCAGCAGCTTCATCACAAGCATGGGCTTGTGGCAGGATCTGCAGGTGACAGCAGATCTCCCACCCCCACTCTAGGGGGCTCCCCCAACCGTAGAAACAGACAAGATCAAGTCTCCAACCACTTTTCCCAACCTGAATGAATGCACTCAGTAATGACCATTAGAATTTATTTTTCTTCATAACTGTTCAGTTTTTTAAATTCTACAGTAATGAAGTCATAGGCCACTACGTTCTTTAAGCGTGGAAACAGTTTTCAAAAAACAAAGACCATGCGTTACAAGTGAGGAACAAGCCATTGACTCTTCAGCTGGAATATACAGACATTTTCAATAAATACTGATCACTTTAACACTTAAATGGAATGACATGTTCAGATTTCTACACAGTTCACTATGAAAACAACATGGTAAGTTACATAAAAGCTTTAACTTTAAGAATCCTTGCTTTTTTTTTAATTAATTACTTCATTAGAAAAGAGAAATGCAAGAATATCTGAAATGGAGTGTCACCTGGACAACTTCCCCCCGCCCCGTTGTTGGTAAGCTCTTGTTATCAAGATAATTCCATCAGAGCTGGCAGTTAAGTTAAAATATATATATATAAAAGAATCCCCCACACCACTTTCAGGAGTTGTTACAGGCAAATACCTTCATGAATTTGGAATGGGTTTTCGAAAACTGCATCTTGACATTTATTGCTTTTACTTGTAAACCTGAAATCTAGTTTATTCCTTTGAAGAGTGTCAGAAGTACAGAGTCAGTGAGACACATGTTTTACTTATAACTTTGCATTCCGGTTAAGAAGAAAGAAAAAAATGACCCACGCTCGAGAACACACATACACCTCCATCTACAAAACAGCCTATACAGACTAAAGGAGAACAAGGTAAGTCCTAAAGTAGCAGTATTTAAAAAACATCAATAGGGTAGAATCCTAGCTCATCCAATGTATCGGGAAACTTTCTTTTCTCCCATGCTCAGCCATAGCTTAGCTGGTATGCAAGGAATTCTGCCTCTCCTGCAGAGAGGAGCAGTTTCTATAGATCAAGATTTTGGAGAGACCAAAGGTGCATTTTACTGCAACTGACAGAGGCACAATGCCATATATAGTCTTCATGCTTAGATCTATTTAGACTGTTTCCCGGCTGCTAAAGGAGGAATGTGAGGTGAGGACAGGAACCCATATTCATCACAAGTATTGCACAGTTTTACTGCTTGCCAGTTAAGCTAGCAACGTGGTCCCAATACAGACCACTGAAGTGAGGGATTTGGAGGATGCAAGAGATACCTACTTTTGATAGACTCCAGCTCACCTTGAATATTGCCAGCCTGAAGGGGCTACTCAGCATAAACTGGCTAAACTGCCATCTTGTAGAACTGAGATGAAAGGGGTGTTACTTTTAATAGACAAATTTGCTACAAGACAGTTTGCATTCCATAGGTTTCCATCTCTTCCTCCTCTACCTCCCAGAAGAAGAGACAAGCAAACACATTTAAGTTAGTATGTATTTGTGTAAACACCAGTAGATTTTGCTATACAATAGAAAAAAGTTGCTGCTCTTATGTTCTTAGAGGAGCCCTGAAGACCCTGGAATACCTGTATCCTGCAACTATTAATCTGTACCACGTGCATTTCCTGTTTTGTACACAAACTGAAAGCAAGCTTGAACAATAGTAAATAGCAACTACATTCCTGCAACAGGTAAAAATGCCCCGTTGCAGCTGCTTACTCCTTCACTTTAGATATGTAGTCAGCCAGTTTGTTGATACTATCCTCTTGCTGTTCTAGAGCATCCAGTATGATGCCCATTGGGGTCTTCTTCAAGCCTATTCCTTCCATCTTGTTCTCCAGCTTGTTCTTTATGTTCCGGAGCCTCAGAGAAGCATGGACGAACATCACTGTATGACAGAAACACACTTATTAATTGTTAACGCCCAAGGAATGCATAGTTCTTGCAGCGTTCATCTTAAGACACACTCCAATGCTGTGACATCACTAGAAGAAGATGAAGTTTCAATAACCGCTTAAGTTAACCGCAGGTACCCATTTAATAACAACATCGAAGATGGCTTGTGCTGTTTTGCGTCCCCTCCCCTGCAATTGTGTTTTGGGATCATTTAACTAGACACAGTAAAGACAACAGCCAATTTAGACTCTGCAGACTTATTTGAGAAAGCTCAAGTCACATGCCCCTAGCCCCCCAGAGAAGAGGAAAACTACTTACAGAGGAGAGGAAGCGTGATCCCAAACATGAACACCATGACATCTCCCAGATAGGAGATCAGGAAGTAGCTAGACAGCATGATGACCACTACAAATGTGGTTGGATACTGCTTCTTCAGCCTGCGGAGTATATCCTTGTTGTGTGATACCCACACAAACCCCATGAACACCAGCACCACCACGGTACCACCAATAAGCATATTCAGGGGACTCAGAAACCTGGAGAGAAGAGGGGAGGAAAAAAAAAAAAAGTGTCCCATTTCAGAGCCTTCACGATTTGTGTCCATATAGCAAACATCTAGCTCCCTGGTCATTTGTTTACTAGGGAGGTAAGGCATTAAGAAGTGAGTTGTTGCTGTCAAGACCTTTATCAACTTCTGATTCTTAGGTAGAAGCTAACTAAACCAACAAGTGAAACTGAACAAGCAATCCTTAGTAGTGAATTTAGATAATCTTTGTCTTTATGTTCTCTTCCCGAGCATAGCTCAGGAAAATGAGAGTTTCTGTAGCACATCATCAATAGAAGCACTTACCACCAGGACCCCCTCCCTGCCTGTGCAATCAATGCATTCATTTGGTACCAGACCCAGAGTTAGCAAATCCCAAGAGCAGGTGGAGCCAACAATCAGTTGCCCAAGGGATTGATCTTTTCCCTACACATGACCAAAACCAGGCTCAGCCTAGCCTAGGTCAGATGAACTAGCTTTTCATGTTATCTTGTCTAGGTTTGCAAAATGGGAAAGGTAGGGGAACGCTGAGTAAAGGAAGTTACTTCGCTATTTCTTATTTCTGAATAAACCTTCTTATTGGTTTACACCCGAACAAAATAATTTTGTGAACCTGCAGAAGGAGCTTACAACCAACACATGCACCAACACCAGCACAACAGATGGAAGCCCAGTCCCCAGCAAGCATGCCTGAGAGTCAGAAGGAACTGGAGTATGGGATAAAGGTCTTGCAGGAAAACGAGCCAGGCCTGGCAAGAAGGTCACTGCTGAGGTTTGTGTTCTATGATTGTTATCAGCATTACCAAGCAAACCAAGTCAGAGTCGATCAGCTTCGGACTATAAACAGCAAGTCCCTTTTTTGGACCAGGGCAAGAACATCACCTGCTCAAACCACTTTCCCAAGCATTTAGAGCTTGTTTAGAGTCAAGCTTTCAGCAATGACTTTGCTTAGCTTGTTTCCGTACTCGCACAAAGTCCAGGCTCTATTACATTTCACTTATATAGTAATAAGTTATGTGATTTCATGTGCATTCTGATTTACTTGCTTGTACATGCACTGATCTAATTACACAGCAGCTGAGGGCTCTGAGCTTTTACAACTACAACAGCAGCATGAAACTGCATAACACTGCCCTGATAAAGCCAGACGTAGTCAAGATTTTTCTCTTGTAGCCTTTGCAGTCAGTCTTACTGTTCCAAAGCTAACAGACACAATGACTCACCACTCCACCCCACTGCTGAGGAGGATGCTATGGTTTGTGGTCTGTGTTTCATATCCGGCACAGGCAGAAGAAATCTATTGCTGGACTGGTATGCCAACACTCTACCTGCAGTGCCAGAGAGCATTTTCCTAGAGAAGGAAGAACCCCCCAGAATTATTTCAGAGCAGAGACTGGCTCTCAATTCTTTAATTCAGTTGTGCCAACAGGAGACAGGACGACTAGATGGAAAGAGATTAAAATTAAGACTAGTTTTCCACCTGCTTCTGCTACTCATGCTGAAAAGCCAACAGGGCTTTTTGGAAGTGGTGATAGGGCAGGCTTGCTTGTTGCATCTGAGTCACTCCCTGTAGCCAGCCAGGTTATATTTAGCTCTGAATTGTCAATCTTAAGTTTCCACGCTGGAAAAAGTGAACAGCATTGCTCTAGAAAGAAATCAGTTTCATCTGTGCTCCTTTGCAGAAGGAGGGTGACTCATGACTGGACCACACTAGTGCCTGGCTTATATACATACTACTGGACATACGAGATTCTTTAAGTAGAAGTCACCTCCACATCACAGCTATCTTGGAGCAGAAATGGCCAAACTTACTTGGACAACTCACAGCAACCAATTTTATTGTTCCCAAAAATCTACAGGCAAGATAATCCTGGAAGCAACAAAGGGCTAGGCAGAGCTCCACTCCACATTTTCCATGTGTCTGGTAAATACTCTCAAAGCTTTATCTTCCCTACCCTTCCCTCTACTCTCATTACAACTTCAGAAACTGGTGGTGAAGTGCAATTCCACCATATTTATAAGGAAGAGACCAAAGACTTCTCTGCTCTATAGTTCTTTCTGGTATTATGCAGGTTCTCTATAACTGACTGGCTGTAAGGGATATGAAGGGGGAAAAAAAAAAAAGAGAGAGAGAGAAAAGAAGAATGTATTCAAAATATCCCACTTTTCTGGGGAAAGTTATTTGAATTACATGTTTTCTGAAGTGGGCTGCATTCCAACGCGTACAAGGAA
This sequence comes from Leptodon cayanensis, assembly GCA_027564655.1. Taxonomy (NCBI): domain Eukaryota; kingdom Metazoa; phylum Chordata; class Aves; order Accipitriformes; family Accipitridae; genus Leptodon; species Leptodon cayanensis. The sequence goes on along the minus strand of JANXJC010000037.1, from coordinate 18,713,463 downwards.
ACAGTGAACATAAGTATCAAATGAAGTCATTTAGAGCCACATGAAAACAGATGGGGATAGCAGTTGCCACTAAAAACTGGTATTCAAATTATCAGCCATGTGTCCACAGACTTCAATACTGTTGATTACAGTACTGGATAGGGTGTCATGTGCCAAGCTCCCCTTTATTGCTTGACTTGCCCACAGCATAATTCACGCGCTACCTAAGATTCTCCTAGAAATTCGTATATAGAAACTTCTTCTCCAGCAATGGCATTTTTCAGGAAGGTGGACCTCCATTACCCAGTTTCACTCAGATCTGTTGGCACACTGCTCTTGATAACACAATAGCTGAAGACTAAAAAGGAAAAAACATGGACATGTTATTTTAGAACACCAGTGTCTCGGGAAAAAGAGAGCTGTATAACAGCCCTAGAAGTCACTTTATAGTTGAACCACCAGCATTGATATTGGCCTTGTTTATGTAGAGATCAGAACACAATATGCCAAATTCATGCTCAGGCAAGAAGGCTGGAAGTCTTTCAAAGCTGCAGAGACAAGGTAAGTGACCAGCCATCAAATATGTTACAAGATACTTTCTAAATATAATTCCCTTTAGCAGGGATTTACGAGACCTCTCAAATACCTAAAAATGTAATGCATGGAACTATTAGCATGGCAATGGTATGGTAACTTGAGTTTACACTGCTCAGATGACTTAGGGGAACAAAAACTTTTGGGCTTGGAGAAGAAAACCACTAACTTTCATGACCCTGAAAGGAGTCAGTATGGCAGGACTAAATAGCATTTGGGGTTGCTAACAGCCCAGAGCACCCTAGCTGGATGACCTTCTGCATTGCTTTCTATAGTGGACAAGGTACAACCCTGGTAGGGTGCTGTGACCTCCAGTATGGCTGGGACAAACTGGCAAAGAAAAGCTGTCACCTAGATTCAGGTCTAGCAGTGTTGCAGGGCAACTTGCAATTGTACTCCTGCTGCCCTTCAGAGACCAGGTGTCCTTCAGCATCTGCTACAATACAGAGTAAAGAGATGGGAAAAATAAGTAAAAGAAAAGAAACATCCTGCCTGACTGCAGGGACACAGGCATCGTCCTGTGCCAAGTAGCACCATGGGACACTGTGTCTGTGAAAGTAGTATCAGAACATAAGAGAGGTGCTAGCAGCTGGGGGGTGCAGGTGTGTGGGAAGAAGTACTGGCAGCTACCTCTGGCCAGCAAAACCAGATTAAGACGATGTACTTTTTTTTTTTTTTTTTTTTTTTTTTTTACTGGATTGGTATTTCTAGACTTGCCCTACATGCATCACAAGACAGGTTAGATTTCCCATGTAGGTGTAGGAAGGTCCAAAGAGCTCTGCTTTCAGTGACTTACCATATCACCTCTTTTTGACAGGTTATTTCATATATGGAGGCTTGTGCATAGCCTTATAGCAGGAGAGGTGAGCAGTTACTTGGAGAATATACAGCTATTACGTAGGGAAAAGAGACGCATCCTTTGTGCAAGGCAAGCAGCCTCCAGCAGCATGAGCTCTGAAATCAGACAGGCCGCATAAAAAGCAAAAGCAAGCTAGCTCCATCCTTAAATCATCTCCATTTTAGATGACTGTCTCAGGGTGATTATTCAGCAGTTGCTGTCACATCTGTTTCTTCTGCATGTGACCAGGCAAGTCTGAACAAAGGCACTGAGTAGGAGACTTGTAGTCATTAAGAGCATCCTTTTACTTAGAGCAGCTCAGTTAGGCCATTACATCAAATAAACATGAAAATTCCCTTTTAGAAGACTTTTGCTCCACCACATTCAAAGTGGTGGGCAGGTTAGAGCACTTAAATGCTTCCTTCCTCATTTGTATTAATTTAAAGAACTTTATCTTTAAAGTTCTGCCTCCTCTCTCCCCATACTTCTAGCTTTACTGAGGTTATATAGCTTTAACTAGAGGCAGCATGTAAAACTGTATATGGCATGTTATCCCAGGTGATAGCCCTCAGCATCCACAGATTTAGCAATGCTTCTTTACTTACTGTTGCTCACTTACATTGGTTTGAGGAGACATTCCTTTCTGCAGAATTGCCAGACCTTTATGAAGTTATGTACTAATATTATTATGCAACATATGTTTTAAAGAGATGTATTTTGCTCGCTCATTCTTAATCTTTCAGTAGGCATTACCGAAACTAAGTCTTTTGCTGCTCCCCAGTCTTTGTTTTGGCAAGGGAATCGCTACAAGCACATCAGCTAAGGTAGTGGTTTGGGGGAGGGAAAAACAAAAACACAACCAAAAACCAAAAAAAAAAAAAAAGAGAAAAAAAAAAAAGGCACACACTAGTTCATTGCTAGGGGTTGTGCAGATGGATAGTAGATGTTTTAGAGAAGAAGTGGCAAAGGAAAGAGACACTGAACCTCAGGCTGCAGGGAAGACATTATGCCAGAAGAGAATGGAGACTCTTAGATGCAGCACTCTGAAATCCATTACACCTTTTAGTACTGTCAGATTTAGAAACTAATTTTTACCAAGTACATGGCAACAAAAGCCTAGAAGAAATTACATCAATTGAAGTAGTTAAGTTTGAACTGCAAGACAGAGAAACCTTTTTGGAGCAGGTGAAAGCATGGACAAATTCCATCTATTAACCAAACTGATTGGTTGAGGGGAGTTGCAAGCTGTTGTGGGAGGCGCCAATTTTAATAAATATCTGTACAGCACTCGTAACGACAGGGTCCTGGCTCAGGGTAAGAATGGTCAGTCTAGTTCCTATACAACTGGGAGAAAGGGCACGATTTGGTTTAGTAAAGATCTTGTTTTTTATCAACAGCCTACTGCAACAGAGTTGTAGGGCGAAAAAGAAAATAGCACACTAGTCCAGATTCTTTTTTAAAAGAGTTTGCAGGGTGGGGAAGGTGGGAGAGACAAGGCTGCTACCACCAGCCTGTATTAGTAGAGTAGCACTAATTCAGTAGTTTTAGTTTCTTGTTCACCAATTTATTATTATTTTCTACCTAGTCTTGTAGGCTGCATGCAAAATCTACATTATTGCAAAGCACAGAACATCATTTACATGTGATAGTAGGTATCGGAGAAGGCAAACAGAGGGAGAAGGGCAGGGAAGTGATGCAGTAGAGACCATTACAATTCCATTATGATCATGGTAAGGTTTTTCCGTACCTTGTACAGAGATGGTAAAAGGCTAGAGAGGTCAACTTTGTTGTATGGGAGCCAGTAAGCTGAGGCTGTGGCAATAAGCACTGTACTTCCAGTATCAAGAAAGCTCTAGTCTACAATTTCCATGTCAGCCCAGCACCACCACAGCTACCACGTATTACAATAGCTGAAAACATCACCTCTGCATTACAAGTCTGTCTATATAATTAGATGGTTTAAGAACAGGTAGAGTTGGTCACGGGCTAAGTTTAGTTTTGATCACAGGAAGACCACTACATTAGCTGTTTCAATAATCCTGCCCTTAGGCCTGTATACAGCCCTGGAGTTCCTAGAAAGCCATGATTCATCATTTATCGCTCAGGGATTCCTGTCCCATTACAGAATGAAGTGTGAGACAACAATTTAATCATCAAGTTAAATTTATTGGGAGAACTTTCTTTACGTTTCTCCCAAAGCCACAGTCGGGCCAAGCAAAAAATCTTTTTATTAAAAGGAATGGATAGTTCTTCTCTATTGAAGTATTATCCTGTTTCCTTTAGAGTTTTTCTCCCATTCTCTTTTACTTCAGTGTTAAAAGAATCAGATTCACCATATACCAAAGGTCTAAGACATGCAATAAAAAAAAAGATATTTGAGATCATCAAGATTCCATTCTAGGTGTTTCTCATCCATTAGCTTTCAACTCAGAGGGTTACCACTCAATATTAAGATACTAGAATTGCAGTTCTGCTATTAATCTCCACCTCCTGTGGCTCTGTTCCTCTTCTACCTCCCACCCCAGCAAAACAGTTGGAAATAAGTGGGAGATATATCACTCCTGATCTGAAGAAAAGAGATCAGAGTTCAAACGGAAGAATTTAAAAGACTGAGTAAAAGCTGCTGCCATCCCAGTTTTCCAACTAGATGTATCAAAACTGTTTACATTTTTTCCCCCCAACTTCTTGGGGAGAAGAGCTGTCCCCCTGCTTTCCAGGGCCACTGTGATTTACCTACTCATTGAGAGCTGGCTACAGCATCACACTGCTAAACAAGGGTAGATGAACACACAAGTTTAGACCAAGATGGTATAAGAACAGCAAGATCATGGAAGTCTCATTTTACCAGTCTAGTAGTCTATTGAGCTGACTGCAACATATTCCCACCAAAATTAAGAAGAAAGCCTACACCACTGTGCCAAACCTTCAGGCGCCATATGCGTCAAGAAGAAAAAGAAGGGTTCTCAGACCCTTCTTTCACAGAGCACAGGCCAAAGCTCCCTGCAACACAGAGTATCTTCACCAACTTAGATGCTGGGTCAACAGCTTCAGAAGCCCTAACAAGATGCAGACTGCTTAACAAAAAAAAAAAAAAAAAAAAAGCATTTAGGGGAAGAATTTTAAGCCTCTGCAACACACAAGATAAGGTGCACTTCAGCCAAAAATCACTCTGGCCTAGTGTCTGGGCAATTTTCCAATTTAAGCATTCGCATTTGCGCATTGTTTGTTGTGTAGAGTGGAGTATTCCAGTTTCCATATTAAAAGCTTAATCATCAGCCTCTGCTGCAGGTCTTGCTTAAGAGCTTTCTTACCAATGACCCTAGAGCAATACTTGAAGAAGAGTCACATAGGCTTTGATTCAAAAGATGATTATAAGATTATTCTCCAATTCTCTTCAAGAAAGCTGGGCTTGACAGAACATCATACCAGGAGATGGTCCTGCCTCAAAGGTCTCATCCTACCCACCAAAATGAAAGGAATGGGTACCTAATTTATTTTATATTAAAGGTTTTTTAGTACGAGCTAGCTCAGAAATAACACAGGCTTGCTCCATCCCCTAGACATAAGCTTAGAACTGTAACAGAGAGCAGAATTCATCTTGTTGAGTTTTTTTTTAATTCAAAGTGAAGCTTATCTTGATCAGTCACACTGGACAGATTTAGTGAGGAAGTGCAGATCACTGTGCAGGATGCAGCTCAGTTTTTCAGAAAGCAGCAACATCCAGCACACAAACCCATCGCTGCCTTCTACCAGGCGCATGGTGCCCCGCGACAAGTTGGAGCCCTCTTCCTTGGGCAAAGGGACTCGATGAGCAGTCCATGGAAGAGGAAAACAAGAGGGACTCCTCAGATCTGTCAGACCCCCACCAAGAGATAAATAAATAAATCCTAAACCCTACTCCTAACCTGAAAAGCCCCACCTCCACAAGAGAGGCTGTAGCCAGGCCTTAATTTTTTTAAACGACACGAGGCAAGTCAGAGGTTTAAGGAGAAGCAGAAGAAGGGGAAGGCATCGCCCCTGCACCGCCGGCATCCCACCCGGCAGCGCAGTGCCCGGGGCCGGGCCGGGCCGGGCCCTTTCCCGTGGCAGCAGGCCGCCCGCCCGGGGAACGGGGCCACCCCCCGCCCGGGCCCACCGTCCCCCCCCCTCCCCGGTCCCTCCCCGACCGCCACCGCCGGAGGGAGAGCGAGGCCGGCGCACTGACCCCACGATGGAGACGACGGCGGCAGCCACCATCAGGTAGTTGGTCTGGTAGTAGAGCAGGTTGCTGACCACCCGGTTGTTCCATTTCGAGATGTCCTTGAAGTCAGGCCGAGCGAAACGGTCCGAACCCGGGAAGAAATCGTCCCAGGCCCGCAGCGGAGCCACCTGCACCTCCATGACTGCTGCTGCCGCTTCCCCGGCCGCCGCCGCCGCGCAGGCCCAAGAGCTCCGCGGCACCGCCCCGGGGCGGCTCCCCCCGGCCGGCGGTCCCGGCCCCGGCCGCTTCTCGACGCGGGGAAAACCGTGAAGAAGCGAGCGGCAGCCGAGGCGGGAGGCGGCTGTCACACCGCGCCGCCCTTCGCACGCCCAGGGGAGGCAGCTGAGAGGGGTGCGGTGACGCCGCTGCTGTCGGCGGTCGCTCTGTTTTCATTGTTTCCGCGGCAGAAGATGACGTACATTAAATATTCGGGGGGAGAAGCCAGGTCCTCTGTGAAACTGGGAGTCGGCGGGCCGAGCGTGGAGGGGGCCACGAAGGCACCCAGAGGCACCCCGGGGAGCGTTAAGCCACCCCAGGGAGACGCTGCTTAGCGGGGCCGTTGCACCCCAAACCCTCCCGCTTCGGAGGGGAAGGCCGGCGGTGGTTGGGACCCCAGCAGTCCCTGTCAGAACGGTTCCTCTTCCAGCGCTTCCACCCCTCGTCCCCTGCAGCTCGAGCGCACGCTGTGCCTGCCTGTATGGGCCTGCTGCGCCGCCATGCCGGGCGACAAAGTCCTTCTCAAAATGGAGGGTTAGCGGGAAGCCAAGCGGGACCGCAACACCGGAGGTCGGCAGCTGCTTCTCGCCCCTCGATCGGTGAAGGGTTTCGATCCCTAAAATTCAGGAGCCCGAGGCCTGAAGCACAACCCTCGTAAGCCCTCGCTTGCCTGCTTCCCGCCCCGGTCCTAGATGCCATTCCTTGCGTTGGTTTTGGGGAGCGAAGGCTCCTGCGTGTCGAGAAGCTGTTTTACGTGTGGACCCGGGGAAAGCCCGCGGCCAGGCCGGCCTCTGGCCCCGGGAGCGCAGACAGGACAAAAACCATTAGAAAACGCAGCGCAAGTGGAGGAGCCACCCGCCTGGCGGGCAGAGACCAGCCTGAGGCTAACGCCACCTCCACGTTTTGCCTTTATTCATTCCGGGGGCTTTACAGGGCCGCGATCGCCACAGGCTTCTTCCCCGAGGATGCTGCCCGAGGCTCCTGGGAAGCATCAGGGAGGTGGCCGCGGGGAGAGCCCTCAGCTGCCCCGGGGGCCAGGCGCTTCGGGGCGCGGGAAGGAGGCGGCTGTGGCTCCCCGGTCTCTGCTTCAGGGGTCGGGGGGAGCCGGCGGGGGGGGGGTCCCCGCCTTGTTGCCACGGAGCTCAGCGCCCGGTGGGCCTCACCGTAGGCCGCCCCGCCGCACCCCAACTCGGTAGGCCTGCAACGGTGGCGGCGCTCTGGCAAAGCACCGCCCATAGAGGTGGCGCGGTGCACTGTGGGAAGCAGAGGGAAATATGGCGGATAGCGAGGAACCGTAAGTGCCCTGTATGTGTGTGCTCGGCCGGCCCTTCCCCCGCTTCCCAGGGACGGGTGGGCCCCGGGGTCCCCTCTCCCTCCTCCCCGGTCTCTGTAGCGCGATACTGACCCTTCTTTTATTCTCTCTCTTTTAGGGAGAAGAAAAGAAGGAGGCTAGAGGAGCTGCTGGCGGATGGGTTAGTGCGGGGCTGCGGGCGAGCGGGCTCCCGGCCCGGGGCAGGGGCAGGCAGCGCTTGCTGAGGGGCGGCTGGTAGGTCAGGGCGAGCCGCAGCCCCGCAGGAGAGGGGTGGGCTGGGAGGAGGCTGCGGGTTAGCTCAGGGCTGCGGGGCCCGCTGGAGAGGCGCTGGTTGGGGCGACCGTGCGTGAGCGGCCCCGGGGCCCGGCCGGCGGAGAGACGAAGTCCAGGGCCGGGGCGGGAGGAGGGAGCCGGAGGAAAGGTGTTAGGTGGGTCAGCGTGAGGAGGGGGGAAGGCGAAAGGGCGCTTGAAGAGCGAGGACTGGGGAAGAGGAATCTCACGGGGAGAGGACCAAGGGGCTCACCCGGCGCGGGGGTGGGAGTTGCGGGCTTGGAGCTTGGCATGAGGAAAGGCTGGTGTGCTGGAGAGCTTTGTGACAGGAGTGGGAGAAGCTGCATTGCTGGGGAGGGCCTCTAGGCTAGAAGCAGGTGACTAAATTTTGGCTGAAAATTAAAAAATTCAGGCTACAGAACAGTTGCCTCTGCTTATTAAAACCCTAAATTCTGTGCCTCTGTCCTAATGGCCTTGAAAACTAACGCTCAGAAATCTTTAACCTCATCTGCTTCCATCCCCTAACTGTTCCCTTCCATCTGCTTGTGGCCCTCTTCCCAAAGATCACAGAGCAGACCTGCCTGCCTGAGCGGTGGACTGGCAGGCAGTGCATGTGTGTGTCGGGGTGAGGGTCACGAAAATCCTTGGGCATGTTGGATGGGGAGGGGTGCATGCCAAGTCCCTCAAAAGCATGGAGCTCTGGGGATGTGGAGGAGGTAGGGAAAAGTCTGGGCCTAAAGCAGCGTAAGGACTGTGGTGCTCTGATATTTTAAACAAGATTTAAAATGAGAGCAATTTGATGAAATAAACAAGGATTTTGTTAAACTCTGATAATACAGATACCTGGTACTGCTGTAACAATGCAAAAATAAATGCTTAAAAAAACTGTCTGTGAAAGCTGAACATAAAATCTCAGGTTGAGTTATTGATGTTTTTCAGATCTCCACAATGTCCAACCCTGTGAAAAACAAACTGTAGTAGAATTGCAAAAGTGAAACTAGATCTTACCGTTTTATCACTTGTAAATGAAAATAGACATCTAAACAGAAAAGGAGTACTACTGCTTTATGGCTCTTTATATGGACTATATAAAAGGATTAAAAAAGTTGTTCTTACTGTCACCAAGCATAGCTTCTGCACTTGTTTCCACAGAAGTTAAAAATTATAATCGAACCCATAGAAGCAATTATTGTGACGTGTATTGACCCATTTTATTTGCTTAAGTCGGTGCTTAGTGCACATCCTGAAAACTGGTATACAAGAGATGAGCCCAGGCTTCAGCGGAGGGAGTGTTGTTTATATTCACACTATTTCCTATTATGTGAAATACGTGTATTTTCACATTATTGTGAAAACTGGGGGAGGTACAAAAGTGCAAGTCAGAGGTCAAAAGACCCTTATGAATTCAAATAAATTTTGTAGATCTTATTTAACTGCTAATACAGAAAGTTACTTACCTAAAGTCAACGGTTAATCAGGAATGAGTTCAGTCTGCAATAAAAATGTAGGCAAATTATGGTGTATTTTTTTCTGCGGTTTAGTGACGTTTTTTCCCTGTTACTGAAAATCTTCTGCAAAATTAATTGCCTGCAAGTTATTACTACGGACATACTGTGTTGTCCATCTTCTGAATTTTGTGAGGATAAAGGCATTTGCTGTCTAGATGTTTTCACTACATTTCCCTTTTATTTTGAGATGGGTCACCAGGAAGTAATAATAAATTCTAAACATTACCCAAGTCATTGATTCAAGCGTTCTTCATATTACTTCATAGGAGGAAGCAAATAACGCTCCTTATCAATGACGACAGAACATAATCAGGATTGGCAAAGCTCTTTTATAACGAGCTTAGTTTTGTATTAATGTAGAACATAATCATTCGTATATATTGAGTGGAGCTCCTATTTGAAAAGGGAAGTGCACTCTGTTAAGGAAGGGCTCATTCTGTGTAGGTGATGATCTTACATTAGAAAATTATTTGACAGAGCTGATTCTGAACTATTGCAGAAGTCTCTTTAGCAGTTTAAATTTATAGTTATGTACTACTAAAAGTGACCTGCAAAAGCAGAAAAAGGGTAGTGGAGTATTTGATGTAAAATTCTGTCTTGAAAATTTAAAAGAAGATAACGGCAAACATTCATTTTTTCAAGTAAATCTGCTACCTGCTGACAGGTTCCGGAGATGACTGAAAAATGGGGGTGTTCTAAATTGCATAGTACCAATTGAGGGTGAAGAGCATTCAAGATTTGTATGGTTTTTTTAACCATTCTTTAAATAAACCACTATAAAGATTCAGAGGAGAGGATACTGGGGCATGTTACTGTTACTTATTCAGTGCCTCACAGTTGCACTTACATACTGATAATTCTAAACATGATTCATGAACTCAAAAAGTCTGTTGAAAAAGGAATACAAGACTTGACTGATGAAAAAAAATCACCCTCAACATCTAAAGGGGCAACCTCTTTTTCTATGTCCTCTTTAAATATGAGGGAAATAAAAGCAAAAAGGCTAGACCCTTTTTTCACTTCAGGTCAACTTTTACTAGTAACAGCGAAATTAGTGGGATTTATTGAAATGCCTGGGCTTTTTCCGCTCTATGCATATTTGTATTATTGCTTTCTAGTTCCACAAATAAAACCCACTCATGCAAATGTTCATGCACATAACTTACATGCATAGAGAATATGCAGGTGCATTTGTATGAATGGTCAATAATTTAGGTATTTTTAAGATATATAAAGAAAAAAAAACATTTTGGAGGTGTGGCTTTTTCTCTATGATTTTGCAGCTGAATTTACTGTGTTCTGTGCAGAATGGCTGTTGATGGTGGGTGTGGGGACACTGGAGACTGGGAAGGTCGCTGGAACCATGTAAAGAAGTTCCTCGAGCGATCTGGACCATTCACACATCCTGATTTCGAGCCAGGCACTCAAGTGAGAAATACTTACTTTAAATAAATTTGTAGCGTGTGTTGCAAACTAATGTAAACAGTTTCGTTAATTGACCACCAGCAGTGTATGAATACTAAAACTGCATGAAAAGTTTAAATTTTAATCAATTGAACATTATGATTCTAGAAGAACATTTTGTATTCTTTCTATAAGCCTGTATTTCTGAATTGTACACAGTCAACTATGAGCTTGCTGTCGTATATATAAATATACAACAACATATGAATTATGCTCTGTCTTTGAGGTCCACATGAATAATAGCAGCATTTGTCTCTCCATTTTTAAGTAATTAGATACAGTAAGGAGTTTCTTGTGCTTAAAGAAGGAATTAAGGTTAATATGAGGACTTAGAGAATTGGGAAAGATGTTTAGTAGGGAAAAGCAAAATTTAAGTATTTCTTCTGCTTTTCTTTTTTGGTACATTTGTTTCAGAACTTACAATTGAATGTATTTTACTGTTACCTTTTTAAGGTACTGTTCCATTATTTACTAGTTTGAGGCTGGGGTCTAGTAGAACAGTTCACAGAAAGCGGTTGTGTAGTTAAAAATTTCAGTTCTTTTTGTCCAGCAGTGTTGTCTGTGTGTTTACATTTATTTTGTATTATGTATCAGTAAAATATTTGGAGGAAGAAAACATTACTTCCTTAAACTGGATGATAGTAAAGGCGGACCTTGCTTTTTTCATGGTCAAAATTAATATGAAGAGAATACTGATACGAACAAAGGTCTTGCTTTTCTGTAGGCTGGGATATAGGACCTGCATGAACTCCACAGCTGATTAAAGTCCAATACGTAATTACTCCTGCAAGCACAAACTATTTTATTGATCTAAGTTGTTTTATGTGAAACTTATTGGGCACTGAAAATTTACGGTAACTCATGTATAAGGGTTATGAAGCAAAGGACAAATTATACTTTTTCCTATTTAGTGTATTAATTTTTTGTTTTATATTTTCCACAGGCTCTTGAGTTTTTGTTAAGCACATGTAAAGTACTAGTTATTGGAGCAGGAGGATTAGGATGCGAACTCCTGAAAAACCTGGTAATTACTCAGTTTTCACCCTTTGCTTCTTAGCATCTTCTTTTTTTTCCCTGGAGGATATTATCTTTTCTGCTTTGCTAATTTGGCATTTTTGATTGTATATAACTACTAAATTTCTAAGTTCTAATCAAAATGTATAAAATACATGATGATAGAGACAATAAACTTGAAGAATGCACTTTGTTAATAAGCTTGAAAGGTGGTAGTCTAATATGTTGCATGCTATTTATTTAGCTGTCTCAAAGCTTGTCATGAGGGACAGCATGGTGGTCTTTATGAATTGTAGACAAAAGTTCACTTGCAGCCTTAGATATGGTCTAATGTTGGTAATTTTCCCTAATTACCAGGTCTAGGGAAATGAAGTTAAACTGAGAACAAATCATGCTCATAATGATATGAGGAAGTGGTGTTTGGAATACAATGGCTAAGGTGTATCTTTTCAGATGAAAAGCAGTACTTTAAACTGCCATAAGTAGCTAGTACCAAGTTTAGTATTAGCAGTCAAAGTTGAATTTAATTTAAGTTTGTTTTACATCTTTGGATTAATTCAAAGTGAGGCTAGAATTGCTGGAATTATTCATCTTCTTTCATAGTGAAATTAGTAGAGCCAGACTTGCTGTGTCTATGGTGACCTTCATGTCTGTGGAATCTGTTTGGCCTTCCTGAGCAGTGGCTCTTGGGTTTTCCAGTTGCTCAGGATCAGTAAATCAGAGGTTGTCTGCAGAGACTGAACACTCCCTCAGAGCTGCATCTGTATTGCTGAATTCAGCCTATGTAATGGCAGCTTTGCTGACTCAGGCCAACATGTACTATCCTGTATAGAGGTGGCTAAGGAGGAATAGGTAACAGTGTAAGAACAGGGAAGGGATGTTACAGTACTTATTCTGAAGTATTCAGAAGGTATTCTGTAATTTTCTTGATACAGTGTCAGTTTATAATGGATTCTCTCACTACGTGTTCTGAAAAGCAATTTTTAAGTGTTTAAAATGCAGTCATGGGATCATGTGCTGTCAGACGTTTACCCAATAAATGCGTATGAATTTAATTATCCTATTAATGTGTGTTTTATCCTCACAGATGCTCATATTTATCATAGTGTATGACTGTTACCATCCTGTTTGAGTTTGGTAGTTTAATACTATACTTATCCACGCTTCTATTTAATAAGAAGAATTTCTTATGGATTCCATGGAAAATGTGTGGATTGATACAGTAACTTACTATGAAATAACTTTTCCTTAATTTATACCAACACTTAACGCATTAGTGTACTTTACTGTAGAATTTACATACTGGTATTTCAGTATTTCCACAGATAACCTCCAAGCTTGAGATGCTTGATAAATTAATAGCCTCCTTTAAAGCCAGGCATTCCAGATCCATTAACTTAGGGGTTTTACAGTTCTAGCACTTGTGTTTACTCTTGTTCTGGTTGCTGGTTTGCTACTGCAATGCTTAAGCAGGATTTTACTTGGAGAGACTATGACAGCTCCAAGGCAGTTTTCTTTCTTTGGGAATTTAGTGCTGGTGAATTTAACCTCTGCCCAGAGCTACTGTTTTATGGGTTTATTGGGACATAACAAATTCAATCTGTTGATAGCTCGTTGAGAGGGAGGATTTGTATGGGATAAGGCACTTTATAATCTGCTGTGTGCACTCAGTTCCCATCTCTTCAGAAAGGTTTTAAGTTGTCATGATTAATTTTTACCATTTTCAGAAAGATAAGCTCATAAGTAAATCTAGGTTCTGTTCACATGTATTCATGTCTTTGGGACAATGAATATAAATTCAATAAAGACTCCAGTCTGTATGTTTGTGATGTCCCAGGCTCACACTTCCCTTTAGCAGGCTCTCCCACTCTGTTTTGGTAATATTGAACAAACGCTGAACATTTATCAATGAAACAAAATGATTCTTCAGCAGCAACGGTATCCAGTATGACATACAGTATTTCTTGCTGCCTTTCTTACAGAAAATTATTTCTGTTCTGACAGACTTTAGTCCTGTTGTTCATTTGTTTAATCAGTTTCCCAATACAGCATTTTCAATACTTATGCATGGGATGGCTCTTTTTATTCAGAAAATGTAAAATGAAAAGTTTGGAAGTCTTTATAAATAACAAGATTGAGTCTTAAAGGAAAAAATGTAGGGGACAGGACTCAAATTTTTTTTGGAGTCGCTTCAGAACATCACAACACATTTCCTTTCTCTAAATGTGGTGTTTTACAGCATGTATTTCCCTTTAACTGCAATTCACATTGTTTCTTTGTGTGTGACAGATGTTATTACTTTATCAGATTGGACCCTCAATACAGTTTTAAGGCAATTTTACTCTGAAGTCATTTGCCAAATCTAGTGATAGGCTGCTTGCAAACAGAGATCAGGCAGAACTTCTGTCAGAGGTTCAGCATGTTCTTAAATAGCGAGGTGACTTTTTGTGTTTGCATTCTGTTCCAGCATTGAATGCAGTGAGGAATGCTGGCTTATTTGGAACTGTGATTTGAGGGTGGATATGCCAGACTCATGTATGCCAACTGTGAAAATGGTGAATGTTCAAAAACTTAAGATTTTAGAGGAATTAAACTTTGTTTTTCTGTTCCTGCCAAGCAAGGAAGTGCTTATGGTATTTCTTCAAATTCTGCGGGTTTTTTTCGCCAATGAACGCTTTTGATTTACTCCAGTTATGAGGGACTACTGCAAATTCCCCTTAGATCAGCCTACTGTTGGCTTCCCTGTGTCATGATTAGGTAGGCTAAAGCAATATCGTGTTCAGTAGAAGAACATTGTCTTTGACCATTCAAATCTTGCTAATTCCATCTGTCTGAATATCAGCATTAGCCACCCAACAAAGAACATTCATTTAACAAAGAACAGCCATATACCTGGCTGCACAGGGAGTGAAGAGCAAATATGTTTGTTCCTCCAAAGGTAGCTTTTTGGCATGTGGAATGAATTCTGGAGCACTGTAAGCATTTCATTTCCTATTAAATCAAGTTGACTGTCTCTTTTCACAGGCACTGTCCGGCTTTAGACAGATCCATGTTATTGACATGGATACTATAGATGTTTCTAATCTTAACCGACAGTTTCTGTTTCGGTAAGTGATATTTTCACCATTTGACTTCTGTTTTTTTAAATGTACCTAAACAAAATATGTGAATATGATCATTATTTTGGTTGAACAAGTTGTCATTAAAGATTACTGAACTTTCATATCACAGTAGTACTCATAATTAACTAAACATTGCATGAGATTCCTTCTAGTTTCGAGATCTGTGGTGTCACTGTTTGAGCGTGAAAAAAATTAACACACGTTTCTCACCATTCAAATACAGCTAATGACTAATGGAAAAGGTGACACCAAAGAATAATGCACACATGTTGAGATACCAATTTTTCTGGTACCCTTTTCTTCCAAGCAAATGAAAAATTGTTGGATTTTTTTTTTTTTTTTGTGCTGATAACTGTAGTTACATGGACATATTTAGGTAACTCTGGGACTCTCATATCTGATGCTTTACAGGGATGCCTTAATATTATTCATATGAATAAATTCTCCTACAGTAACAATTAGTCACTTAATTCAGTATTGCAATGCATAGAGTCTAGAAAGATCGAATCTACTAAAATAATGCATTTGAAATTGCTTGGGTTTTTTTCCCAGACCGAAGGATGTTGGGCGACCAAAAGCAGAAGTTGCAGCAGAATTCCTAAACAGCCGCATTCCCAACTGTGCTGTCGTAGCGTATCCTTTTATAGAGAAGTAGTAGCCCTGCAGGCTTCAAAAAACCTAGAAAACTCTGTAGGTGGTAAGACTATCTCAAGTATTTTTCTGCCATCCTCTCTTTTTCATACAGTAAAGAACAGATTCATTCAGCTGGTGATAGAGAATTCTTTTCCAGTGATATTAGCATACAGGAAATATGCAGGGGGAAAGAAGGCTAAGCTTTGAGAAACTATTTTGTATGTTTCCACTGAGTCTTTTTATTCAAATGCAGTATTCTAATTTTCACTGATATATTAGAATTACAGGTTTATTCACTGGAGTGTTTTGAGTACGTACTGGTAAGAGACGTTAGTTTATAAACATAGAGCAGCACTTACTGATACAGGACTTCGTGAGAGCACGTTTTGAGCTTCCTAAATAGTTTGCCTGCTGAGCTTTCTCCTGTGTGCAACTATTACGTTGTGTCCCTCACTTGTTTTGTCAGATGCTACAGCTTCAGCTGTGGGAATTTTGAATCTTTCAATCACTTTTTTTAAAAAAAGTGTCTTAGAAAATTATAGTAATAAATTAGATAATGTTTGGCTTTAGGTTAGCAAATGGAAAAGAGTAAACTTAACTACTTTATAAATAAATTCCTTTACAGGGCTTAAATTCAGGTATTTTAAGAAGATTCAAGATATGGATGAAAGCTTTTATCGACGTAAGTGGTATTTGCCTGCCAAACACCTGCTGGTGTTTTAGGGGAACATTGCACTTGTTGCTGCTCGCTGCTTTTCCTGGTAGTTAGATTGCTGATTATTTTAGTCTTCTACAATATACTGGAAGTAGAAGTAACAAATACACAAAACTTAAATGCATCTGTCATACAGGTAGTCTAGGGGAGGTAGCTAAACTACAGTCAGTTCCTCTGGACTGATACAGACAGAATACTTTGCTTGTCTTAAGGAGTATGCATTAGTATAGACTTTAAATACAGGTTTTTTTTTTCCCCCCCTAGAGTTTCATATTATTGTTTGTGGGCTGGACTCTATAATTGCAAGAAGATGGATAAATGGCATGCTGGTAAAGTCTTCAATCTTTTTAAAGCCTGGTTATTGCTTGAGTATAGGTAACTAAAATTGAACAGATTTGTGTAGAATGTGTCATTAAAATGAAATGAGGGCTATTGAAACTCACAGCTTTCTGTATCTATTTCTGTTTTCTTTTCTTTTTTCTTTTTGTGAACAGGATAAAATGCATGCTCTCTTACCTGCCTTTTTCTTGAGGAGTGTTAGCCAACATTTGTGCAGTGCCCTGCAGGGGTAATTTCAAAGTTAGATTACATTCTGGCCTTGTGCAGTCAGCTTTTGAAAATCATAAGAAGGGAAGTTCCACAGCCTCTCTGGATGATTGCATTGTGAATGTTTTTTTTCATTAGCCAAACAGTACTTTCCATGCTGCAACTTGTAAATGTCATCTTTTGGAGCCCCACTGCTACAAAGTAGTAGAAAGCTGGTCATTGAACTAGGTAGTTTTAGCATTGTGAATTTGTTTATAAAATAATGATCTTGAGTATTTACCAATATTTAAAAAAAAAAAACCAACAACCCAAACAGCAAACCAAGAATCAAACCCCCAAATCCTTCAAATCAACCAACCATTTGTTCTGGTATACTGTAAGGAAATAATAGCATTTATTAGAGGGGTAAGGGGAGGAGGAGGTGGAGGGTGAAGGTGGTAGATGAAGTCCTGCACACTGGCAAATAAGTAGTGTTTTATACACTATGTACCCTTAAAATAAACTGTATATTAAGCATTCAATCTTGTGGTGTACCATTAAGAATAATATTTTTAGCATTTTTTTTTTATTCGTGCAACTTCTTTAAAAAAAAACCACAACCAAAACCAACAAAACCCAACAAAACCCCCCACCTTTATTCATTAGATGTCATTTCTACATTATGAAGATGGTGTACTGGATCCAAGTTCCATCATACCTTTAATAGATGGGGGGACAGAAGGTTTTAAAGGAAATGTTCGTGTGATTATTCCTGGTATGACAGCATGTGTTGAATGCACGCTTGAGCTTTATCCACCACAGGTAATTGCAACTAGTGATATTTCCTTTTTTTATATTCCTCTGATTTGCTTGTTTCTTTTCCTAGTACTATACATAATGTATTACACGTTTTCTTCCCCTACTCACACCAGGTCAATTTTCCCATGTGTACTATTGCATCTATGCCCAGACTACCAGAGCATTGTATTGAGTATGTCAGGATATTGCAGTGGCCAAAGGAGCAACCTTTTGGAGGTAATTAGTATATTGCACTGGTGCTAAACTGACATTTCTCCTTTTAACTAGGATTTTTTTGAGTTAGGTATACATAGCTACTTCTGATAAAAGAATCCTACCTTTTAACCTTATGTGTTTTATTGTCATATTGAATCTAAGCCTCCTCTGAGCTGGTGATGAATTTTGTCTTCTCAGGCTTGCTCTTCAGTTCCATATTTGTTCATGTGTTTCTCTCTCTCATACTGCACAATGTCTTTCCTGACTCAAAATGTAACCTGTAACAGCTCTACAAATCAGTGAAGTTAAGGTAGTTTGTATATAGAATGTGTTAGAACTTACGATGTTTGTATAAATGATATTTTGATTATTTAAAGTGTCAGGTTTAATAGCTTAATGTGGTATTTGTTTTAACCCAGATTAAAACAAAGGAATTTTTTTTAGACAAAAAGGATGCTGTATTTCTGAAGGACTCTTGCAACTGTAACTTATCAGTAAATTCTTAACTTTGCTGTAGAAGGTGTTGCATTGGATGGAGATGACCCTGAACATATACAGTGGATTTACCAGAAGTCTTTAGAAAGAGCATCACAATTTAATATTAAAGGTGTTACATACAGACTCACCCAAGGTAAGGGTATGGCATTTCACTAAGTTTGTGGCATTCGCAGTTAGGCTGGATTGGCATTCTTTGTATTTGTTACGACTAAGCTGGCAGTTCTGCTAGAAAGAAATAGTTCTTTTCTGCTTTAACGTCTTAAAACAGAAACAAGCAGCTTGTTTCCTGTGCCAGCACAAATATTTTTATGATGAATCAGATATTTAGGCATTCATGATGAATCAGAGGAACTTATCTGGGACAAAACTGAACATTCTTTTTGTAATTTTATTTTTAACCTGGAGCAGCTCCACCGTTTATATTACACTGTGACCACTTTTGCTGGGTCAAAGAGTAGGAACAAAAGAACGTGATTGCCTCTTTTAGCAACAACCACACTTTATGCCAGTTTAGGCTGGTTAAGACTATAGCATCTGTTCTTTACTGCTGTGTATGCCTCTGTTTGCATGCAAGTGCAGAATGCTGCCACTCATTTAATCAGCATTTTAAACACTAACCAAATAGAAAAGAAGTGGAGAAACTCATACAAAATCTCCAGAATTTGTGGTAACTTCTATGTATTTGTTGAGTTGTTGTACTGAGAATGCATTTGAAATGCTGGGCTTGAAATGCCATGCTTGAACTTCAGTGTGTGCCTTTCTGTCAAAAAAAGGCGAACTGATTCCTTGTGTATCTTCCTCAGATTCCACCTAGTGTATTGCAGATAGTCTTTTTTTGCAGCAGCAGCAGTTTATACTGGCTTCTCTAGTAGTATTTTTTTGGTACAGATAAATGTGAACTCCGGTTATGAAATATGATTATGTACATGCAAATGTCTGCATAGTTTTCAACATTTGAAGATGGCTTCATTATAAAGTACGTAGCAGAAAGAAGGCAAAGATAAAAGTGTTATGCATGTTTTCTCAGGTAAGAAGGTATACACGTCAGTAATGAGCTTCAGACTACTTAGGAGTTTGCTGTCTTTTTGGCAGGCCTGAAAAAAGAGTGAACCTCATTGTTACCAATGTACAAACTTGTACGCGTAGGAAATCTTGCTTTATATCAGCGTATGTACTATGCTGTTTGACTGGATGGGTTCAGTAAGAAGAGTTGGATGAAGATGCCAATACAGTTTGGCAAGCCTATTCTTGCAGAAGCAATACCAAAACTAAATGTCTTTCCTTTATGCATTTCTCCAGTTAAACAAATAGAGCTGAGTTTTAAACTAATTTTCAGTGCTGAATACAGACTATTTGTTTTTAGAATTTGTTCACTAGTTCTCTTTGTGTGATACCTTCTTTTTCTCAACATGCTTGATCCATTCCTAAAATAGAAAAAATACCAAAGTACTTGAGCAGCATGCCATTATACCTTATTGTTAGAGAAATTCCTGGAAAGTTTAAAGTACCTTTGGGTACACCCTTCTGTAATTATTCTGGCTGAAAGTCGTCTCTCAGTATAGTTTCTTGGAAAAGACAAAGCTTGTATGTTTCGCTTTTACAGGGGTGGTTAAACGAATTATTCCAGCAGTAGCTTCTACAAATGCAGTAATTGCAGGTATGCTAAAAGAACTCATTTCACTTCCGCTTTACAGACTTTAGAGTTTTGTAAGGCAACAGTTTGGTATTGAGAACTCGGGGAGGATAATAGTAATTTTTAAATGGGTCTGATTTATTCTTACAGTCTCATTTCTGTTTTCCATAGAGAAACTGCATGTGACTATAAATCTTAAGCTCATGTATGACTGTGGGAGTGATCAAAAGCATTTGAGACTGGGAAAAAAAATAATTGGAAAACATGGTATATAAGCTTAACATAGGCTCAGATTAGTCCCGAATCTATGCATAGAACTGCCAGCTACCTTCAGTTGTTTATTTTTCTCTTTTTTTTTGGTCACCCGTTTGGTACAACTCTGTGCACTAATGTCTGCATGTCCTGATATAGAGCTAGAAAGTGAAGAAATAATTTTTTTTCTCATTCCAGCTGTTTGCGCCACTGAAGTTTTTAAAATAGCCACAAGGTATTTCATTTCTTATTAATAACATACATGATTTCCAACATAATGACATGTATTAACACTTAACATATTTGTCATTATAGTGCATACATTCCTCTTAACAACTACTTGGTGTTTAATGATGCAGATGGATTATACACATACACATTTGAAGCTGAAAGAAAGGTTAGTGCCATTAAAGGCTTGCAGGGTTGTTTCCTTGATTTTTATTGAACTTACACAGTTTGTGTTCTGAAACCCAGTATTGAATCTTTTGACCCTTAGCACTGAATAATAATATTTCTGAAGTTTTAAAAGGAGAAACTACAATGTTACTGGTCTGCTACTTTTCCAGAGTATTGTTTTTAGCATGTAGGAATTTTCTTTTTTTAAACTTCTGTGGTTTTGGGGTCTAATAGTGATGACAGTGGCAGTCTGACCATGTAGAGTAGCAGGACTGTTGACTTCCAGATCAACAGATGTTTTATTTGATGTCCTGGTAATGAAACCTTTTCATCTACCCATCAGTTTACCGAAAGCTATTGCATAGTATATGTACTGGCGTATTTAATTTTTGCCTGTTTAGCCAAAGTTTCTTAATATTGGGAAAAGTAGCTTCTGGTATGGGGAGGTTTTTCAGACAGTTACTCCTGTGGTGTCTGTTGGTTCAACATTGGTATCTCAACTGTTTTTGCTATGCTACCTGCAGAGGAAAACAGTACTTGACTTTTTTGAAAGTGAATCCTGAAGATTTCCCCTGTAATACAGGAAACGTGGTCTACAAAATAAAATACACAGTCTTAAGAAGACTCATAAGCAAATATTCTCAAAAAGAGGTTATAACAACAATTTGCTTGGGAGTTTGTAGTTTTAAATTTTATGTCAGATGAAATCTGTAGTTCATAAATACTTAGCTGCTGTTGGGAGCCAGTCAAATGGTGACAGACTTCATGAGGAATTGGGTTTTGTCAATATATGTAACAGTATTAATATTTCTAGAACTAAAACTTCAAAAAAATCCACAAACACACAAATAGTTTTGAGACCTTATTAGCAGCAGTTTTAAAATAATATTTAACGTAACGTGCATTCTTGTGCTACTTTATTGTAGGAGAACTGTCCAGCCTGCAGCCAACTTCCCCAAAACATAGAGATTTCCCCATCAGCTAAATTGCAGGAGATCTTGGATTATTTGACAAATAATGCTTCACTGTAAGTGTGCAACTATTCTGACTTATTTGATAATTTTTGCTAGTTTAGTGTTTCAGAAAGGTAATTTCTAAATGTGTTTTTACCTGACTGTCTGTTTTTTTGAAAAAATGTTTTGTATGTAGGCAAATGAAATCTCCTGCAATCACAGCAACTATGTATGGGGGAAATAAAACACTTTATTTACAGGTAATCTGAACATACATAATTGTCTTTAATCTTAATTTATTTAAATTTATCTTCCTGAATTTGAAAGGAAATGTTTTGGCGTTTTTTTTTCTTTTTCTTTTTTTTTTTTTCAGACGGTAGCTTCAATTGAAGAACGAACAAGGCCAAATCTTTCCAAGACACTAAAAGGTATCATGCAGTTGTCACCTGTAGATGTTTAAGATAGTGCTCTAAACAAAGTCAATCAGTTTCATCTCTCTGTATGGCATGTTTAGTTTTATTTTGTGCTGTGCAATAGAATGTGCTTCATTATCCTTTTATGTGCAATATACCTTTCTCAGATTGCTCAGGGATGAGCTTTGAATTGCTTAAATGTGAAGCGTGGACAGATGCAGAGAAAAACATTGCAACAAAGCAAGCTGATACCTGATGTAAATTAAACATACTTCCAATAGTGTTTTCTTGACAAGGTCTGTTAGTTTCCTGAATTAGATGAATATTAGTTTAGCTAGTGAGCTGTTCGCAGCTTTATTTCATCGTGTTTGTGGGAATGGCATTCATAACTTTTTTTTTTTTTTTATTTATTTAAAAAAAGACAAACCCCATGGGTTTGCTATACTTAAACTTTTCTTTCTGTTTCAGAATTGGGGCTTGTGGATGGCCAGGAACTTGCAGTTGCTGATGTTACTACACCACAGACTATGTTGTTCAAGCTTCACTTTACCACTTAATTTATTCAAAAGTAAACTGCATGTACAGCAAGAGAAATCTGCACCCACCTTGTAAAACAAATGTACTCTGTGGGTGTTAAAGCAACCTGAAACATTCGCGTTAGTACTAGCATTGTTGAAGGTTAGGTAATACAAATGAATCACCATATTTCAGAATTGTACGTAGAAGCCAATATTTGGTGGATTATATTTGTATAAATGCTTATTAATGTACAGAACTCTGATGTATAGGAATACACTTTTTTCCAGTTTTTGTTGTCAAAACGTTAATGCTAATACACTTTCAGACACATGGAAACTTTAAGGTGGCCAAAAGTCTTGTTTTCAACACGTGTGCACATACATATGCAAAGAGAACACCCTTTAAAAGGAATCACAGCGATCGGGTTTTAAATTGTAGCACTCCTATACACTTGCTGAGTCACCTTAAAACCGAAAGAGGGAAGTAGATTAAAATGAGCATTTTCCTCTTCTTTGATATTGATTTGATCAATTTTAGGAAAGGTGTTAAGTATGAAAGAGATTACTTTTGTTTACAAGCAAACACGAAAGGACAAAATGAACAGCTGTGCGTGAAAATACGGACGTGTCCACTCACAGTCGCCAGGCAGCCACCGTGCACAGTGTTGCAGGATTATGTTCAGGTATCAGTGGTGCTGTTAAGGTATTTATTAATAAAAAAACATAAAGACACCTTTATTTGTGGCTTATCAGTGGACATTGTGTGTAACCTCAATTAAAAAAAATCTAGGGCATCATTTGGCTGCTTTAGTCAGACACTACTTATTTTCTGTAAGCAGTGCCAGATACCTCGCTGTGAATGCGCTGGTTTTACTTGATGCATGTCAGCTGTGTTTGAACTTTCCATCTTCTAAACCACGAACTCTGTTTAAACTTTCCAGCCTTGCATTTGAACTCAATAGTAACGGGGGGGGGGTGGTGGTGGGGTGGTTTACTGTAATTTTTAAGCAGGTAATTTTTCACAACTGCACGTTTGGAAGTGTTGGAAGGCCCCACGTAAGCTGTGGGATTTAAAGCAGCCGAAGGAAGCACTAAGAAGCGGGAACTACAGCTGTCTTTTTAGCGTCTAATCTGAACGACAGCAGGGAGACAGCCAGGGCCGGCCCTCCGCCATGACAGGGACCGAGGCGGAAGTGGAGGCGGGCGGGAGGGGGGGTGTGTGAGCACCCCTCCGCCATGACAGGTACCGAGGCGGAAGTGAAGGCGGGTCACCACCCCACTCTCCGCCATGACCGGTACCGAGGCGGAAGGCCTTGCTCCGCCTCCCGTGACGGGTGAGGTGGGCGGCTGCGTGCGGCCTTGTTTGCGACGTGGAGCCCGGCGGGGCGCAGGCGCGGGGCCTCCCCTCCCGTCCCTTCCCCGCCGAGCCCCAGGCCGCCGGCCCCGCCGCCGCTGGGGAGCGGGCTCTGAGGGCGGGTCGCTCCCCGCCCGCCTCTGTGCTTGTGGCCCGGTGCCGCCGCCGCCCCCGCGCGGGACCGGGCGACGCGGAGGATGAGCTGGTTCAACGCCTCGCAGCTGTCCAGCTTCGCCAAGCAGGCGCTGTCGCAGGCCCAGAAGTCCATCGACCGGGTGCTGGACATCCAGGCCGAGGAGAGCCCCTGGCCCGACGCCGTCATCCCCGACTACGGCGACGGTAAGCGTGGGCGACGGCGGGCGGCCCTCACCGTGCCCCCCCCCCCGCCGTGTGAGGCGGGCTGAGCCGCCTTGCCTCGCTTCGCCTCGCCTCACGGCCTCCTGCCCGGCCCTTGAAGTGGGGCTGGCCGGGGCGGCGCCTTCCCCTCGCCCCCCCTCCCCTGTCTGCTCCCCCTTAACCGGGGGCGGGGGGTTACACCCGTGGAGGTTTAACCGGCCCTCCCGGTCCAAAGCCCGTTCTGCAACGCCTGTGGTACTTCTCGTTGTTCGTCCCCCCC
Source organism: Leptodon cayanensis (assembly GCA_027564655.1). Lineage (NCBI taxonomy): Eukaryota > Metazoa > Chordata > Aves > Accipitriformes > Accipitridae > Leptodon > Leptodon cayanensis. The sequence goes on along the minus strand of JANXJC010000037.1, from coordinate 18,689,386 downwards.
ACCTCCTCGCAGGCGAGGGAGGGTAACACTGACGAAAAGCTGAGGAAACCTCGGCAGCACAGGCAATACCTGGTTGTTGTCACCAGTGTCGTGCTTTTTGTTGCATGGGTAGCACTGCGCTTCACACCCGTGTTTCTCAAGGCCTTGTTTTTTTGCCGAGGGGCTAACAGGTGGTAAAAACTGCTCAGGTAATAAAAAAAGGGGAAATTACGTTCTTTCTGAGGCGTGTGGGGAGTCGCTTTTTGCAGTAGAGCAGAGGAGAAGCTAAAAGTCTGTTCCGCATAACCAAGTGAAGTTTTCCACTTTTTGTGGCCTTAAGTTCATAATCCTCCAACGTCTGTTGAAAGGAATGTGTTGGTGGAAAAATTGTCACGGCTTCGTTATGGGAAAGTGTCTGTGTCGTACGTGTACTAATGTAGAACCTGAAAAAATGATCAGTCCTAAGTTACTGTTTGGAGATGAAAGAGTAAAGAGGAGCCCTCTTGCTGGAAACTTTTTTTCCCCTAAATACCTTAAAGAAAAGAATGAATGAAGAAAAGGGTGGGAAACTTAAGTCATCTGGAATCAGTGTCCTTATTGGAACTATATCTAGGAGAAATGTATGTGTTTGTAGGAGGAGGTTATTTCCAGGTATACCCACAGCAGAGTTGGATTTCTGAAAACTGAAAGCTGTAACAATTGAAAGTGTTTCGTAGTTGGTTGCTCATCGATGCGTAGGGTCAGTTTTGCATGTCTTTGTCCTTTTGTGGGAACAAGGGCTTGGCAGTCACATTGTCCAGTGTCAAATTAACAGAATTGTTGATAGGAGACTGTGTCTTGCTTAGTTTCTTAAAACTTTAGACTTGTCCAAACTGTTTTTTAATTTAATTTATATCTTAGTATTTATAGTACTTCTGTAATTTGTAAGGAAAGCAGCAAAGATCAGCCTGCATCTGTTTTTCAGGGAAAACATACTTGTTTTTAAAAAGTCAAAATATTTTCTGAATGTTACAGTTCACTCACAGGGCTTTTTCTGAAGTTATTGAATCATGGACAAAGTGGTAATAAATCAGCTGTTTGTAGTATTTTTGGCAATGAGAGCAGTAATTACCTGAATTTGAGTTCTCAAGGGCAGTAGCTGTTGACAGTTTCTGAAGGTGGTAGTCTGCTTTAAATACTATAACTTGGCGTTTTTTAGTAGATGCTGCTGTATAAAGTGAGCTTGTTTTTAGTAGCCTGACATAGTTATGTTATCCAGATTATGTTTGTAGGTACAAAATCAAATTGGATATTATTTTTTTTATTTTTCTTTCTTACTTGGGATGCTACTGAAATTTGCTGCTGAAATTCTTATTATCCTTGCTGTTGACAAATCCTGGAAAACCTGCAAGAAATACAATAATAGGAACTGTTGATGTTTTTTTAGGGCAGCTTCAGAGCTAATCAGTATTTCTCCACAGGAGAAGAAAACTGTTACCTTAGCTGGGCTGCTGGCAATGTGTATTGTCAGCTTCATGCTGTTGCTTGGTGTGTGAGGAAAAAATATGAAGCCTGTTGCAAACTGAAAGGGCAAGAACCCTTCTTGTAGTGTAAATTCTACAAATATTTAAAGCTTTTTTTCCTCCGTTTTCTGTAATGGTGTGCGAAGTGTTTGTCTGTGTGCTGCTGGCAGATAACTTTTAAGACCAGTAGTTGTTTCCTCCTTTTGTAATCTGTATAATTCTCTACATTTAAACAACGTTTTTTTCAGATTGTTTTGCTTAGCTTCCTCTCACTATGGGAAGCAGGAGGCCACATTCCCTTTTGCTTGTTTCCTTGCCAAAGGAAATGCTTGCTTTTTGTGCCCAAATAGGCTTCAGGCTTGCCCCTATAGCTTTCAGAATGCTGTATGGGCTTGTATCCTCTTCCCAGACATTTCTCCATCTTCATTCTGAAATTCTCACTCTTGGATTTACTGGTGTAATTTGTGTATGATTTCCTTCCACCTTTATTTAAGTTACTGTTTAAGAGGGAGGGAGCAAGTTGGTTCCATTCAGCTACTCCTACTTTCTAGAGGTATATGTATCCACCTTAAGTCTTAGAATTACTTTGTGTCTCCCTTAAGCTTCTTTTGCTTTGTCTAAAAATCAAAGTGGATTTGGAAAGTTCCAAGCTTTCCAAGGATGTAGTAATGAAAATGATGCGGATTGTGATCATGTATAATATTCACTTTAAGTTACATGATATAGAAAACATTTTTTCTGAACTGTTGCATCTAAAAAAACAAATACTGAAAAATAACACATTTTAAGTGTTCTTGGCCTGTCTCTTTTTTTATCGTTTTAGGAACAAATTCTCTCATAAGTGGAGGATGGGATACATCTTCCTGGCGCTTAAGTTCAAATACAGAACCACAGAATCAGCCAATATCACCAACAGCAATTACTAAGCCAGTGAGGAGGACGGTAGTAGATGAATCTGAAAACTTCTTCAGTGCCTTTCTCTCTCCGACAGACGTTCAGAGTATACAGAAAAATCCAGTGGTGTCCAAACCTCCAGCCAAATCACAGCGACCCAAAGAGGAGGTGAAAAGCACTTCAAAGGAGTCTCAGCACCCCAGTCAGGTGGAAGTACCAGTGACAACAGAGGCAGAAGTGAAGGATTCCTCTGTAGCTGTCCTAGTGGACTTGAAAAACCTCGATATTCCCAAGGAGAAATTGGAAGAGAATTCTCTGCTTAAATCTAATGCCAAGCCTGAAGAAAGCACAAATGAAGTTACTGACAAAAAGGTGTCTGCTCTAAATTTGGAAGTACCTGAAGATGCTCTTAATGAAAAATCCAGCATAGGAGGGGATGCAATGGGAGGTGCACCGGATAGCACTTCGCAGCCTCTTAATGCAGGTACAAAAGACATGGGTTTGGAAACTAAGGAGCGGAAGACTGAGGACAGGCAAAGCAATACGCCTTCACCTCCAATTAGCACTTTCTCCTCGGGGACATCCACAACTAGTGATATTGAAGTGCTGGACCATGAAAGTGTAATAAGTGAGAGCTCAGTAAGTTCAAGACAAGAAACTGCAGATTCAAAATCCAGTCTTCATCTAATGCAAACATCATTTCAGCTTTTATCTACATCTGCCTGTGCGGATTATAATCGTTTAGATGACTTTCAAAAAATGACCGAGAGCTGCTGCTCCTCTGATGCTTTTGAAAGAATTGATTCATTTAGTGTACAGTCTTTAGATAGTAGAAGTGTAAGTGAAATAAATTCAGATGATGAGTTATCAGGCAGGGCTTCTGCTTCAGCATCTGTTGCTGTCAGTCCTTCTGCGCCAAAGACAGAAACGGTTGATGCCCAGAAAAATAAATCTGAAAACTTGAATGACACTCCTGTTTTACATGCTGAGGAAGCTGAGATGGAAGAGAGTGGGAGAAGTGCGACCCCTGTTAATTCTGAGCAGCCAGATGTTTTGGTTGCTACTGTGCAAAATGTTGAAGAACAAGTTGTGAAAGAGGAGACTGAGCCACCGCAGGATGCTGTTGAAAAATTGTTAGAAGAGGATGCTGAAAAGCAAGAGCTTAAAAAGGTAACTGTAAAACATATTTTGCAAACACACCCCTTAATTACAAATGAAACTCCTATCATCTCCTTAGATAGGTATTAGCTTCACCTTATTGGAATGAATTAATTGATGCTGAACTACCTTACCTTGTAGAAGACTGTCTTTGATATTCTGCAGTGGAATAATAGTGAAATTTCTGGTCGAATAGTTTTGGATTTCACCTAATCTACTTAGTTATCATTACTGTGAATTGTGAGTAGTGCTAGCAAACAGGAAGCCTTGATAGGTCAAATGTGTAGTTTTAATACTTTGGTGCAATTTTTTTTTTTTTCTGTGAAAGGTGGAAGAGATTCTTTTAAATATTTTGGTTTGAATTATGAAGCTAAAAGCCTTTAGTATTTTGGCAATAATCAAGATAAGATTTTGCAAGCATTTTTTTCCATGGACTTACAAACTTTCAAATTTGATTATGTTCCAGGAGCAGTATGCATGTTCTTTGAGGATAGCAGTAGTTAGTCTAAATAAGGCCTTTTTAACAGACAAATTAATGTTTGTTTTTAGCAGAAATAATCTTTCCTATTGAAAAGAAGGTACGCTAGGCTTTTTAATGAAGAAGATGAGCATAGTTATGGATAGCGAATAGATTAAAAGAAATTTGTATTGCTAGTTTAGATAGATGGAATGACTAGAAATGTGGCAAAGTAGGAGGCTCAAGTGTATGGAAGGCTGAACTAGAGCTTTGAAGTAGTGTGTTTTGCCCAGTTCTGCCAGTATATTGTATACACTATCTTTTTTCCATTTCCTTGGTCACCTTCCTGTACCTCTATGCATATTTTTAATTTCTGAGCTCCTTTGACATGTGTTTTGCTCTGTTTCTTTGCATTTGCTTTGCTCATAGTCTGTGTGCCTAATAGGCGACATAAATGGGCTGTACTCATGGCCTTGCCCTGTAAGCATGTTTGCAGTACTGATGCTGTTTCTGATAGTAATAAGGGAAAAGCAATTGCTTATGGGAATTCATAAAAACCCGATGTAATCTGTGTTTTAAGAAAAGCATTTTTTTTTTGTGTAAATCATGCAGAACATCAGTGTAAATTCCTTAAGGAGATCCAAAGCCATGGACTCTTATCCATAAGTTTTTCTAACTTAAATGGTTGTATGTTGTGGGAAGTAGTGATAATGGACCACAGCAAATTTTCTCTTTCATTGGCCGTATTGAGCTACACTTACAGAATCTGTTTCATTTGTTTATATTTCTATATTTGCATGTATGTCTGTGTTATTTCTCTATATTTAGCTTTCAAAAACCTGGTATTAAGAAATGATTTTGATGTGAGCTAAGAGCTCTTGACCCTGTCTGAAAGTTTTCTTCCCTCATCTGATCATGTTTTGCTGCTTTGAGCTAATGTTTCACAGAAGAGATCTTCCAATGTAAAGTATTCTGTGATTCTGTAAAGAGTGGTGTAAGGAGCACTGGGAGTCTTAATGGTTAATGTTAGCTATAGTTTTATAGGCTATCAGCTCTCTTTAAAAACTTTATAATTAAATATAACTGTTGATGATTTCGTTGAGGAACTTAGCTGAGCCCAGGTGTGCTTACTTAGTAGGATTTCTACACCTGTAGAAAACAGGTGTCTTGTGTTTATATGTTGCTTAGTTCTAAATTAACGTGGTAGAAACATGGTAATCTTCACTGACTTTTTCCTAAAAACATTGACAAGTTCAGCTTTAAATAGTGTTGGGAGGGAATGGTGGGGGGAAAGGGTAAGCCTGCCCCTCTTGTGTTTTAATTGTCCCATTCATGTGATCTTTATCTGTAAAAACATTGTCCAGATGATTGATTCATTAACTGAGAAACTGGAGAAGAGGGAAATACAGTTATTAAGTACTAGTAAAGAAAAGGCACGCCTGGAAGAAGCTTATGATAACCTAAAAGAGTAAGTATGAAAATATACACAGTAGTGGGTATAACTGTAACTTTACTGTAATACAATCAGTAGATAATATTGTAAAACAAATAGCTTTATAACTAGAACAAAGGTTGCAAGGGTTGTGCGGTGTTTGGGAAAGGTGGAAATAATGATTGCATGTGCTGTGATGGTATTTTTTTAAAGAGACATTATTTCTTGTGGCCAGAATCTCTTTTGGGAAGAGGCTAGTGAAAGATTTTTCAGCAAGTAATAAGTAGGAATGGCAAACAGATGCGTAGAGTCAGACTTGGTTATTTATAAAGATCTTTGTTATAAGACTGGATTCAGCTATTAAGGAAGACTGACTTTTCTGATACAGATGGATGAACCTGATTTGCTAAGTAATTTGCTGACAAAAATGTAGGCAGTGAAAGTGTGGTAGAAGGACTGGTTGTAGGGAAAAATCTGAATTCATTATTTAATTCAGTTAAAATTAAAAGGAAAAATTAATTTTAAATTTACCAGTTTAGTGATCAAATATCAAGTTTAAAGATTTACAGATAAAATGTGAAGGTATTATTTGATGACTAAATTGATCTTAACTTAAAAAATTTGCCCTGTATATGATACAGACTATGGTTAATCAGGAAAAACTTGACTAAGGGGCAAAACATTTAAGGTAAATCAAGCATTTAATTGTTTTCATGGGTAAATTACTGAATTAATAAAGGTCTTTGATTAGTACTTCTAATATGGATGTGGTTTTTTGACTTCTGGTTAATGTGTAAAATAATAATAAAAAAAAAAGCCCAAAACACATTTTAAAAGCATTTAAGACAACCTGTTGCAAACTGCTTGGAATGTTACGTAACTGTGCAACTGTTCTGAAATGTTAATTTTAAATGTAGTGAAATGTTTAGAATGAAAGAAGAGAGCAGTAGCCTTTCATCTCTTAAAGAGGAGTTTGCTCAGCGAATTGCAGATGCTGAAAAGAAGCTCCAGCTAGCCTGCAAAGAAAGAGATGCAGCTAAAAAGGTAATCTGGCTTTTTAGTGAAATTAATGTTTATTATTTTAGAATGCAGTTGAATTTCTTGAGGTCAATTCATAAAAATTAAGCTAGGGAAAAGCATGAGACTGACAGGTGCTGTCTCATGGTATTACTAACTACCATAAGCTGATTCTAGCCTCCCCAGGCTGCTTGTTACTTCTTTGTGCTGACACATGTATTCTTGCAGCTGTGCGTGAACCAAATTAAGGAACTCATTTAAGTTAAAGTTAGCCTGGTTTGGGGCAGGGAGTGGGAGGTTTAAGGTCTGCTCTCATTTACCTCGTACCCATATATGCATTTGCATTGGTGTGTGGGAGAGGAATGGCCTGGGGATGTGGAGAAGTGGTGATGTATGGGAATGGCTTGTTTAGAGGATTAACTGGTAGGAAAGTTAAGGACTGATGACAGATTGGTTTGGAATGAGCAAAGAAGTCTGCAGCAACAAAGTTTCTGGAGTTTAAATGTTCTTGACCTGGTATCACAGCATTAAATTTCTCTAGCTTACTGCTAGTCTGCAAAAAGTAAACTCAAATCTGTTAACTGAAAAAAAAATATTTTTCACGGTTGTTTTGTCACTGTATGCGTCACTGTGTTGGCACAGTGGTAAGCTGAAAAATTATCTGATAACTGTGAGCAAATACAACAGTTTGTTTTTACTATATTGCAAAAGTTTAAAGTATAGAAATTGAAGTGGAAGCAGGAATTGGAACAAATTATGCAGGGAATTTATGGAGCCTCAATCCTTGGAGGTTTTTAAAACTTGACAGAATAAAGCTCTGAGCAATCTGATTTGATCAGATAATCTCCAGAGTTCCTTTCCAACCTAAATAGTTTTCAAAGAAAAGCCTTTTGAGAGGAAGGGGAGAAGAAAAAGGTGATCAGTGTAACTTACTGTGCGTTTTTGCCTAAATAGACTTTAATAAGTAGTCCTAAGTATTTTATCCTATTATTTAGGAAGTAAAGACTGTTAAAGAAGAATTGGCTACTAGGCTTAATACCAATGAAACTGCCGAATTACTGAAAGAAAAAGAAGAGCAAATCAAAGGATTAATGGAGGAAGGTGAGAATTAGTATTTTTTTTAATAGTAAAAATTTGTAGAATAATTTGAAATGTACTGCCTTCACATATGAGCCTTCTTTATGTAGGGGAAAAAAAAACCATTATTTGAAGCATGTTAGATGTTTCTGAACATTTGAACCGTTGTGGTTTAACTGCAGCCAGCAACTAAGAGCCACACAGCTGCTTTTTCACTCTTCCCCACCCAGTGGGATGGGGGAGAGAATCGGAAAAAAAAGTAAAACTTGTGGGTTGAGATAAAGACAGTTTAATAGTACAGAAAGGAAGAAAATAATAATAATAATAATA
>JANXJC010000037.1:18635241-18681340 GCA_027564655.1 Leptodon cayanensis | reverse complement strand
GTCCCCTCCCAGCTTCTTGTGCCCCTCCAGCCTTCTTGCTGGCTGGGCGTGAGAAGCTGAAAAATCCTTGACTTGGTATAAACACGACTTAGCAACAACTGAAAACATCAGTGTGTTATCAACATCATTTGCATACTAAATCCAAAATGTAACACTGTACCAGCTACTAGAAAGAAAATTAACTTTATCCCAGCTGAAACCAGGACAAGCATTTAGTTAATAGCAAAGAGCAACAGGAAGGATCAGCCAAATGCAGATGGCTGGAGGGGTGCTTTCTGCAGCATGCATTAAAAGGTGCTGTGAGATAAAACCAGCATGCAGTACAACGTTCCATGTTCCATTCAGCAGAAACCTAGCTAGGGCATTGTTCAGGGCATTTCTACAGTGTCTCTCTTACTACTTTTTAATTTTGGAAGTAAAATACAGTTACTAAATGAACAGGCCGTTTTGTTTTTTTTTCCTGATATGATGAGCTCATTTGCTTTACTTTCAAAGCCCTTCACTGTCTATCCTATCTTACTATAGCTTAGTGTAGCAAGGTCATCTCAGGATAAGGTAGGTTTAAAACTTAAGAACTTGCATGAAAAAATGTAAGAGTAAGTATTTCCATACATAATTGGTTATTATTTTCATGGGACTGAATAGCAGGGCAGGGTGTGAATAGAGAGAGTTTATAGAATAACAACAATATGCACTAGCTTTATGTTCATTTTCTTCACAGGAGAAAAGCTTTCCAAACAGCAGCTGCACAATTCCAACATCATTAAGAAATTAAGAGCCAAAGAGAAAGAGAGAGAAAATATTAACACAAAACAGAACAAAAAGATTAAGGAATTGGAAGAGGAGTTGCAGCATTTAAAACAGGTGAGATATTTGGGATTATTATATTTTTTTAAAGCTGCAGAGTAGCCTTTTGGGGAGGCTCTAGATAGCCTGATACTTTTTTCTTTTCTGGGAGACATCTCTTTTTAATATTATTGGAACACTGAGATGTGATTTCTGTGTGTGTTCTCAGAGCAGTTTAAAACTGCGGTCAGGTATCTTTCCAGCTGCTTGTTTGCACTTGCGCTGCTGGTTATCAGGTGGGTTGACCAAATTCAGTACACTAAATTTTAGTTGGAAGACTTGTACCGGCAAAATTTGGGCAGTTTTTTTTGCTCAGTTAGTGATTGAATCAAGACCTTACAAGCAGCAGACCCAGTATGAGGAAGTACGTGAAACTGGTGAAGAAGAGCCCCCTGCTCTGGGGAAGATGGGGGAGCAAAACCTTTCTATTTTGGTGAAGTGTTAGATTGGTTTAGTCATTTTGTGTAACTTTGTCCTGAATTGGTTGCCACAGTTGTCGTTGTCCTCAGATGGTGTTGTCCACCTTGTGTACTGGGATTAGTCTTGTGCTTCTTGTTTGTGCTCTAATAGGTGCTTGATGGCAAGGAAGACCTTGAGAAGCAACATCGAGACAGCATTAAACAACTAAACAGTGTGGTAGAGCGACAAGAAAAGGATCTTGCTAAACTTCAGGCAGAGGTGGAAGACCTTGAAGAACGGAACAGAAGTGCCCAGGCAGCACTTGACAGTGCATACAAGTAAGCATATATTTGTGTGCCTGTCTTCAACCATACATTCAGCTTCTGAGTCTATTTCTTGTGCAGTGCTTGTGAAATGTTAATATATAACAAAGTTATTCGCAAAGTCACTGTTGGCGTTGTATAAACTGTAAGTGCATTGCTTTTTTGTTTTTCGTTTTTGTTTTTTTGTTTGTTTGTTTTTCCCCCTTCTCCCCAGGGAACTTGCAGATCTTCATAAAGCTAATGCTACAAAGGACAGTGAGGCGCAAGAAGCAGCCCTAAGTCGGGAAATGAAGGCAAAGGAAGAGCTTGGATTAGCTCTGGAGAAGGCCCAGGATGAGGCTCGGCAGCAACAAGAAACTTTGGCAATTCAGGTGGGTCTTAAATGCAGGGAATAAAACTTTTCATTGAACAAATGAGTGTAGTTGGATGGTGTGTGCATGTGATGTAATGAACCAGATGCAATACAAGGTGGAACTCATTTTTGTGTAATTAGCAAATATCCAATGGATTTCTTTCCTGTGGACTTGTTCAGTCTTTAGTGGTAGTTGTGCTAAGCTTTAAAATATGAATTTTATTTAAAAATACTTTTAATTTTAGTTGTCTAAATAAAATGACTTTGACAGGCTCTATGTTAAGTTTGTAGCGCTCTTACCATGATGCAAAGTTCAAGAAATTTAGTTGAACAAAATTTTTAGAGATGGATAATTCACTGTAACTATTTCCGTCCATGCAAAAAGTAAGCCTTTAACTTGTAAACAGACATACCCTGTCTAACAGTGTTTAAAAATGGTTTAGGACTGTAGCAACAAATAGGTGGACTATAACTTTTGGCAATAGATTAGTGATACTGTCTTGTTTATTTAGGTGGCAGACCTGAGGCTAGCACTGCAACGTGCAGAACAGCAGGCAGCAAGAAAAGAAGACTATTTACGCCAGGAAATTGGTGAACTGCAACAGGTGCTATAGCAAATAGATGATGCCAGCTTGTATCTGCAAGGAGGGCTTCTAAAAACTGAAAATAAGATGCTGTCATGACATTAATAGCCTGAAAGAGAGCCTTTTTTTTCCTGGTTACCTGTGATATTTGTCCTGTGTAGAACAACAGTAAAAATACGAAAGGAAGTGTTTTTTTAATCATGTACTGAAAACAAAATCCTAATTTTTTTATGATGCCTTGGAAATGGAATGCTGTCCTTTTAGAATAAGACAAAGTACAGCCATTAAGTTTGTGCTAGTCCTCTAAAATTGCTAACAAATATGTTTTGAATGACTTTGTAGCTGCTGCTTAAGAGTATTTTTATTGTTCTTAAGGTCCAGAAGATAGGTTGTTGCCAAAATGTTTCAAGTGATGTCTAGAGGGCTGGACATTTCTGGGCCATTGCTCTATCATGTGTCTAGAAATGTTAAGCTTGTGTCTTGGAATTTCACACTTTACTCTGAGTTTGATCACGTGAATTTTAGAATGTAAAGCAACTGCTATGTGTTTAGCTGAATTCTGTATCAATCTTTCAATCCATCATATGATTTTAAAGCTTAATTATATTTAATTTGTGATTTCAGAGACTCCAAGAAGCAGAGAGCCGGAACCAAGAACTAAGTCAAAGTGTTACATCTGCCACACGGCCACTTCTCCGGCAGATAGAAAATCTGCAAGCCACGCTGGGAGCACAAACCTCTGCATGGGAAAAACTGGAGAAGAACCTTTCGGACAGACTTGGTAAGATGTTTGTGGCTTTTACTGAACTGTGAGGCTCTTGATGAAGATGTGACATGGCTGAAGGTAAATGAAAAGGGCTTGACACTTGCCCAAAGTGTAGGTGGTGGATCAGGAGAGGTGAGCACAAAATGGTTTCCCATAAGGAAATGGTATGTGGGGTATTCTGCCAACGTTCTTGGACAGGTAATTCACAGATTGTCTGTAAAACACAGTGTAATGTAAGATTGTAAGGTGGAGGTGTTAAGGTGTACATGTCCTTACAGCATCTAAAGGAGAGATGGACATTGACACACTGAAAGTATACCAGCATTTTCAGTTGTCAAGCCTGGTGCTTAGATTCTGTATTGTAAAGGTTGGAATCATTTACTTACCTAACTGCATAGGTAATGAGACATATATTTGTTGATACAGTAGTAATCTAATATTTTAAATGAAAAACGCATAAAATGCCTAAAGGTGGACCCAGAGAAATTACTTCCTTTCTGGAGGCGATCTGTAGTTGTATATTGCATTCTGAAAGAGTATGAAGTTTCCTTGTTCTGTGTTGCTTTGATCCCCTAATTGTATAGTGGAAAATATTTAATTCTTTTTTTTTTTATCTAAAGAAACGTAGTTGCATATAAAAAAAATCAAATGCCATTTTGATGCATAAAAAATGGTCCATATTATAGATGTTTGATCAAAAAAGTTAAATTCCATGTTTTTCTGTACCTTAATACTAGGTGAGTCTCAAACTCTTCTAGCAGCAGCTGCTGAGAGAGAACGGGCTGCTACAGAAGAACTTCTTTCTAATAAAATTCAGATGTCTTCTGCTGAATCTCAGAATAGTCTTTTAAGACAAGAAAATACACGCCTTCAGGCTCAGCTGGAAGTGGAGAGAAGCAGATTGAAGAAAATGGAAAATGAAAACAGTAGGTGAGTTACATTTCTGGTTAACAGCATCTCTTAAAATTGTAATGAAATGGAGTAAGCTATCTCTTACATAACCATCTGCAGCAGATCTCTTTGCAAGTTGGAAGACTTGGTTCTTTTGAGTGTTGATGTGACTATGCAAAATGTTGACAGCTGAATAAAGTTGCCCACCTTGTTAAGGGTATTTTGTTTCATGCTAAAGATTGAAGCGTGTTACTTTCATAATGTTTTAAAGCCTTGGAGCTATGTTTGATTTAATAGTACATGAATCTAAAGTAAACACAGAATACTTCTTTACTGACTTTCCCTACCTCTTTCTTTCCTCAATGTAGGTATGAGGTTGAACTAGAAGGGCTCAAAGATGAGTATGCGAAAACCTTGGAAGATGCGAAGAAAGAAAAGGTATTGCCTACTTCAGCTTTTATCTATGTTATCGTTGAAGTCTGAGGTAGCAGGAGGTAAACAACCTGTATTTATTTTTGTAGACGCTGCTAGCTACTCAGTTAGAAATGGAGAAGATGAAAGTTGAACAGGAAAGAAAGAAAGCAATTTTTGTGCAAGAAGCAGCAAAGGAGAAGGTACCAAACCCTAACATTTCTGTTCAATCTTATCGATACTGTCATTATTTTAGTAGATATCTAGAACCTGAAACTGTTGCAAGCAACAAAGTAGACTTAGAGCTGTACAGTATATACTGTCAGCCTAGGCATTAGGGACTTCGCTTTCTCTTTATTGTGACAACCTTTTATTTCCAGTGATATAAGTGCTTGTGTTGTACTCAATGAAATGAGTCTTGAGTAATAGTCTGTTTAACCTGAGAAGAGATAAAATATGGATAATGATTGTTTTAATCTTCCGATTTTTTTTTTTCTTAATGCTCTCAGATTCTTTTGAAGCTACTTGTTTTCTTTGCTTAGACTACTAGCATTGCTTTCACTGAATTCCTGTTTTGCGTTTCACATGACTGTGTGATGTACTACATGCTTTCCAGCTTAAGTCACAAGTCAGAACAGTCCTCAGTAGTTGGTAACTTTGTTACTGCTAATTAGCAGTTGATATTCAAGTAAAACTGTTTCTGTTACTGGTTTTTACCATCTCCAGTGTAAATTCAAGTGCTTTATCCGTCAGAGTCTAGCACGCTTTCAGATGCTGCCTGTAGAAAGAGGACAGTCTGTTTGGAATGTATATCAGTAAGGTATTAGCATGTGAGGCATCTCAGAATTTAATTCATACACTTTATAAAAAAAGAAAAAAAGTAGTATTAACATGCATTCTAAAAAGAGACATACTTCTGAGTTTAGGATCTTGTTCCTGTGATACATTTGGGGATACAAAACTGCCTCTGAATCTCCCTTGGCTACTCGAAATTCTTTTGGTGTAATTTGCAACTTCTCTCTTTGTTTCCTGAAAAGTCTGAGAACTTGAACATAGGCTATAAGTGTTAGTAGCACAGAAATTCTTCATTGGTGAACTTTCATGTGTTTTAGGGATGGGGGAAGGGGAAAGGTTATCTGTCACATTGCGTTCTATAGTTGGTGGTGGAAAAGGGCGGTCTGTTCTTTACAGAATCTGTCTTTCACCATCTTGTAAACTTTTTTCCTTATCTAAATGGTGGACTTGTGTGGGGTTTTATTTTTTATTTTTTTTAAAGGATCGGAAGTCATTTACAGTTGAAACTGTTTCAAGTACTCCAAATATGTCACGTTCTAGTTCCATAAGTGGAGTTGACATGGCAGGTCTTCAGGCATCTTTCCTCTCACAGGTATCATGTATCAGTTATATTGGCTTTTTTTTTTTGACTGTTTTCTTTCCTCTTCAAGAAGTTTCATTAATGCAGAAAATGACTCTTCAAGAGTATATTGACCTTAGACAAGGTAATTCCTATGCAGAAACGTCTAAAACCTGCTTAGAAGATGTCTTTGGCTGTAAAACATCTGTGAAAGACAGTGTGAAATTACAAATCTTATTGCAGAGTAATATACACATGTATTGGTGCTGAGTTCACATGTCTACTTTAATCTAGAATAATTGAGTAACACTAGTAGGAGTCAACTCACTTGATCTATTTTTACTAGCAACCATGGTTTAGGGCACAGCCCTGCTCCCTAGGCTGTTGTGGTCTGTGTGAAGTCCCCTGTTTCTGCTGCTTCTCTGTGGATATGGTTATCAATGTCCAACTTGAATGGCAGTTGTATAGGTGACATGAGAACTTGCCAGTAAGGAGCTATCTCAAATTGTAGCTATTCACCTTAAGCTTTTGTTTTAAAAACAGACTTTAAGCATTGACATGCTTGCCTAGTGACAGTATAATTTAAAAATCTTAAATGATGTAATACTTCAGGGGAGGAAAGATTCCAAAATGTGCACGTTTTTGTCTAATTTTTAAGCTTCTCTAACCTTTTGTTTTTAGGATGATCCTCATGATCACTCATTTGGGCCAATAGCTACTAGTGGGAGCAATCTTTATGATGCTATAAGGATGGGAGCAGGTTCAAGTATAATTGAAAACCTTCAATCACAGCTAAAACTAAGAGAAGGAGAGATTGCACATCTACAGGTACCGGAGTTACTCTTACCTAACCAAAAACAGCATTTGTAAGTGTAAATACTAATACAGTCATTATTATATTGTTAGTTTTATATTCAGAAAACTTGGTCCCTCTCCTCATAGTGGAGTGTGTTCACTCTTCCCCTTTGTGACAATTCTGTTAACTGGAACGGTCGCTGGAGGTATGTGTAGGGACGAGCAAGAGAAGGATTTGTTGCTTCCTTTTTTGTTTTGGCAAGGACCTATCCAGCAAATTTGTCTATCTCAAAAATAAAAAAAAAAAAAAAAAAAAAAGAAAAAAAAAAAAAGAAAAAAGAAACCACTGATCAGAATTGAGAAGAAAGTGAGAGTGCTTCCAGGGTGTGCTCTTTGTTAGTCTGGCTTAAGAAAAAGCCTTAATTACTGTATCAAAATATTTTGATATGGTATTTTATAAATATGGCAAATTCTTTCCTCCTCCTAATTGTTAAAAGTGTTTACCTTAGCTGGAAATTGGAAACCTTGAGAAAACTCGATCGATAATGGCAGAAGAACTGGTTAAATTAACAAATCAAAATGATGAACTTGAAGAAAAAGTGAAGGAAATACCAAAATTACGTGCACAGTTAAAGGTAAGTGTATTTCTGTTGTAAATCTGGTGTAAAATTGATATATTTGGGGTGTTTTAGGAATACCCCTATCAATTTAGGATTATATTCAAATCTGTCCCTAATAATAGATGACTGAAGAGCCTGGTTATTTTTTTTTTTTTTTTGTATAGAAGAATTGGAAAATGCCTAGTCTATGACTAGGTACTCACTTCAAAATGTAGTTGTTAGAAATGTGTGCTGCATAAGATTGCATGCTAAATCAAAGAGAGAACGTTTTTTGTTTTTTTCTTTCTCATATAAGACACTTGTCTGGAAGTAGTCTTTAGAGGAGGGGGTGTTTTGATAAATAGGATGGATTTGTGAGAGTTTGATGCAGAAGCTGAATGAGTGTGCAGTACTGATATAGGTAATAGGACAAATCTTTTAATCCTCTAAATGTTTAAGAACTTAAATTGAAATATTGGAAATAGTTCTGGAGTAATTCAGGAAATGATCATTGTTCTTTGAATGCAGAATGTTAAATTTTCCTAAGAAACACTTCATAAACTGTGGTCATTGCTGTGGTAAAACTTTGTGCAGTTTGCTAACTGTTTTTTAATGCTTATAGCAGTTGAACTTTGAGGTCCTCCAGTGCATCCTCTGAAGCCAGCGCTAATTCTTTGTAGTCAAGGATCTTTGTCTTTGGAATATCTTCCTTTTATATCTAGAGTATAAATCTAGCCATATTCTGAGAGTCAAAGCATAAAATATTTTTGAGGAGTTTACGATGTGTTTCGCTGTAAAGTAGTTATACTTTGATAAAATAATGCTACACTTACTTTCCCTAGTAGTGAAAAAACACCATCCTAGCAGCAACTTTTTTTTTAAGTTGAAAAACAGTCAGATAACAAACTACATATCCTTGCAGGATTTGGATCAAAGATACAATACAATTCTTCAGATGTATGGAGAGAAAGCGGAGGAAGCTGAAGAACTCCGACTGGATCTCGAAGATGTGAAAAACATGTACAAGACTCAGATAGATGAACTTTTAAAACAAAGACAAAATTAATTCCTGCTGGAACTCTTAACATTATGTGATAACAGATTGTAAAGATAATTGTTTATGTAAATGCTGAATTTAAATGTCTTGTAAAAAACCCCCTGTATTATAGAAAGTGTGACTATATAATAGAGTTCATATGTTGACAAAAAAAATCAATGCTTTAAGTGTCTTGTACTGTCTGCAGTTAAATTATTTGTGCAATATTTAATTTTTTTTCTCAGTCATCCCTTTATTTAAGTTTTTGCTAAACAGTGGACCATTTAACTTGTAAACAGCAAGCAGAAGTGATGATTGTTACCTTGTGAGACCAGCACTGGAAGGCATGAGTTTTACTAAAGCAACTCTGGATTCATAAACTCTGTATATCTATGAAATGACATTAGAAGTCTTTTTTAAGTGTTCTTAATATGAGTTTTTCTAAAATCGCATCAGTACATTTTTAATAACAAAATAGCAATGGCTTGTTATCTGAAGCATAATCGGTGGATATTTTTTTGACAGGAAAAATCTCATATTTGTACTCGCAACATCTGAACATGTTAGGATGATAATTCTCTATTCTTAGGCAAATCAGATTAGTCTGACTATTTTACACTAACTCCTCTAAGCAGAGCATGAGACTCAGATGAGGCTTTATAAATTATAGCTTCATCTTGTATATTGCTTGTGTGTTGTCTCATGAGCTGTCTAGAGACAGCAGCTCGGCTTGTAATTCTAAGTGTGTTTAACTTTTAACACCAGAAATCTGAACTATTGTGTATTTGTTCTAGATTTGGATGCTGATTTTTAACAGTAGCTAAACCAGTTCAGAATAATGCAGAAAAATGATTGATTTTTTTTTTAAATTAATTGCTGCTGCTCTCATGGTTCCTTGTATAGCAGTAGCAAGGTTTGGAATTTTTGCAAAATTGTACTGTGACTTAATATAGTTTTCAAGCAAGTCTCCAGTGGCTGCAAAGTATTTCTCATGCCATTCCTTAAGCAAGGTATTGGTCAAATAGCATCCACATGGCTTGAAGTTTAGCTGCATTTTCGGTAATGTCAGAGGAAATGTTTGAATTGGACCCTTGGGAATGCTGAGAATCGGGGGAAGAAGCTTGCATCTTCCTCTCTGCATTCCAGACAGCAAATATTTTCCTACATCTCAGAACTGTAGGTGTGATAGGTACTCATGTGAAATACATGGCAGTTGAAATTCTTTGCTTATCGTACCATTGCCTCTATTGTGAGAGGTTTTTTTCACATCCGTGCCCGTTGTAGTTTGTGTTAGAGAACTCTGTTCCTGCTTGTGTATTCAGTGGCCTGAGAGAGACAAAGGATAGGAATGATGAGAAATTGCTTCTGGAGAAAAGCTGCTTCTCAGTAAAACTACTTTTCTACTGGTGTTGGGAATTTATTCCTCATTGGGAGGAACAGTTACACACTGTCACTGAAGTTACACAGGCAAGGGTGCGTTCATGGAAAAGCCTAGTTCAGTTTGAGATTCAGGCAGTTATTCTGAGGATTTCAATAAAGCCATAGAGCAAGAACACTAAAATTTGTCTTAACCCCCCCCATCTGTCATAGAAACTTTAACTGCTTTAATAAAATAAAAGACTTTTTTATTTTCTTTCTTTTTTTTTTTTTTTTTTCCTCTTCATTGGGAGGTGGGAAGGAACTACCCTCTTACTGTTTTAGTTTCAGTTTTGGAAACCAGGGTGAAATCTAAAAAACTCAGAATTTAACACTTTGCCTTCATACTGAAGCATGGTTGGTTGCTCTATGTTTCAAAAAAACCCCACCCCAAAACCACCCCACAAAACCCCAAAAAACACTCCATATAAAAGTACTTGTTGGAACTTACTGATTTGGTGTGTGTTAGAATTATGATGTGCAAATGTTAGAAGTTCAGCCTTTTCTTAAAAAAAGAAACTTTTTATGATGGTCAAAGATTAGAAATTCTATTCAGCTTTTATCTACTGCAGGGAATCAATAAATTGCTGATTTTCACCTTTTTTTTTTTTTTTTTTTTACAGTCTTGGTAGATAAATGCAGCACTCCTGAAAAAAAAAAAAAATCCTTTGAACTTTTATTTGGACCTATTGCTGCCAGTGCTTTTTGAAGGTAACATTTCCTGTGGAATGTGTGAGTAGCTACTCCTTAAGGGCTGGCACAGCCAGGTGTGTTTGGCTGGCACAGCCAAAGGTGCAGTTTTGAGTATGTCTCAAACTATCTTGGGTTTTCAGGAGAGCTGCTTAGGTCAATGGGAAATTTTAACATGCAGTCAGCATTAACTGGTGTAGATATAAAAGCATTTGTCAGAGCATTAGATTTTTAAATTTTACAAAAGTAGATGTAAATACTTGTATTGACTATTTTTGGATTCTTTATTCCTCCTTAGTGCAACCTTTACTATGGGATGGCCTGCTATGTCTTAAATCATCAAAGCCTTAGAAAACAAAGTGGCTGTTGGAAGGTAACAAAGTATTCTGTTTTGGTCATCTTTGGTACAAATCTTGTATGTGTGTTGTGAAGAAATACTAAGATTAATGTCTGCTCGGACACCTTAAGTTTGTTGCTATTACTGAGATTGCCTAGAAGAGTAATGTGCAGAATGAAAGCACTTGGGTCAGAATACTATTGTCCACTTCTGTTTATTATTTTAGAATATTCCTTCTGAAAGCAACTAACTCATACCTCATTTTCACTGCATATGCAAGTATGAAGAAATGCTCTTACTCAAAGTATACTGTTCAGAGGGGGCTTACTTCCTAGTCAATGGAAGGTAACGGAAAGGCATTTAAAGAGAATACTTGCATAAATTTAAACAGAAGTGGTATTTGCTTCTCTGGGCACTGTTGCATCCTTTATGAACAGAGGAGGTGATGTTCAAAATCCTGGGTATCCATATGTGAGAGAGAGGGCTAGTTCTATTAATTTTTTTTGTCCCACAGCAAGTTTGTTGCAATTTATGTACCTGTGTTTTACTAAGGGCTATTAGGATCACGAATATGAAACTAACTGGGTTGTCTCGTGGTGAAACTGGAACCCTTGGTTTCTAGTTGTAAAATGTGTATAAACTGTAAAAAGCATGGGTCAGGGTAAAATAAAATTTCGTGCTAAGAGTGTGCTCCGGTTCTCTCTGAGAAAAAGACTTAAAACCAGTTTTGGGGTGGGTGGGTGTGCATGAACCGAGTGCTATGAAAGGAAAGTATTGCAAAAGTTAGAATATGTCAAATGCAGTTTGAATTTTGAGTTACAAATGCCGGTTAAAATCTTATTTTGGTACATGAGCCTGCTTTATTTGTAAGCGCGCTGCAGTAATGGGTTTAAAGAGAAGGTGGAAGTTCACGTACCTTTCCCTTCTTGCCGTAGGTATCCCTGCCCGCCGGCCCTTCTTCTTCCGCAGGTTTTCCCCCTTTCCCCCCCGAACCCGAGGGGCGAAAGTGGCTGGAGCGTTAGTGCCTGCCCCCCCCCCGCAGCAATTGCCAAAGCAGGAATTGAGCGAACCCGTGGACGACGCTGTGGGTTGCCGATGAAGGCGATGCCCTGACCCGCGTCTCCAGCGAAGCAGGGGATTAACCTCTCCCCTTGCGAACAGGAAAGTTTCCGAAGGCGGCGGGGGTGGTGGGGGGGTACCGTTCCTCCCAGCCGCCCTGTGAAGGCCGGGGCTCCCGGCAGCGGGGGGCGCGGAGGCCGCCTCAGACAATGGGGTGCCCGGAGGCTGCGCTTCCTGCTGAGCGGCGGCAGGAAAAGGCCCCTTTTTCCTCCGCATCCTGAGAACGCCGTTCCCGGTGCCATACAGCGGCAGCGCTTTATTTCCGGCAGCTGAAGGGAAAGACGCACCGCTTTCCCTTCACCGCCTCCGCGGGGGTGCTGCTGCCCCCCCCCCCTCCGCCCCCGGGGCAGGTGGGTGGCCGGCCCAGCTGGCGGGCACCGTCACGGCTCCCCAACCTCCCCCTCCACCACCACCGCGGGGGCGGAGGCCGATCCGCGTCCCGTCCCCCCCCCTCCGCCTTCGCCCGGTTTCCGGCGAGCGGCACCGCCGGCCCGGCCCGGCCGGGTTCCTTCCTCCTCGGCCGGCGGCTGAGGCGCTCCCGCCGCCTGCAGGTGGGGCGGGCCCCGGCAGCCCTCAGGCCGCGGTTGCTCCTCGCTGTGTGAGGGACGGGGTGTGGCGGTCGGCAGTGCCGCCCGCCCCGCTCCCCGCCGGTGTGAAGGAGGGGCGCGGTGGCGGTGCCGCCCTGGGAGGCGGGCGGCGGGAGCCTTCCCCCCTACCCCGTGCGGCCGGGCTGGGCCGTGAGCGCTCCCCTCACCACCACCACCACCCCCGGACAGCCGCCAGCTGCCGCGGCGGCATGAGGATTAAGGCCGTCGGCGAGCGCGTAACGGGGGGAGCGGTCGGTCCCATGGGCCGCGGGGCTGCCCGGGGCTGACGGCTCTGAGGTGAGGTGAGGTGCGGTGCCCGCCGGCGCCTCAGGGCGTGAGGCGAGCGCCGCCGGTGGGGGGGTGGCTCGGCCGGGGCAGCGGAGCCTGAGGGGAGTCGCTGTGGGCCGGGCAGCGGGTCTAGCACAGGCCAGGGGCTGGGGCCGGGCCGGGCTTGGCCAGCGTGGGTCGGAGGCTGGGTCCAGCTCAGGGTCCGGGGTGGACTCGGCGCTAGCGCCAGGGTGTCGGGCGTCTTCCCGAAGTGAGTGATCACCTTGAGCCGGGGCCCAGGGGGACGGGTGAGGGGCAACGCCGATTTGGGGAGCCGGGCACCGCAGCGCAAGTGTGGGGTATGAGCTGGGGAATGGGGGTGCGGTGTGATCCTCCCGAGATCCACCCCCCCCCCCGCGTCCCGGGGTGTGTGGCATAGGGAAAGGGAAGCGCTTTCTTGGAGGGATCCGAGTATCCAGATGGGTCTGAAACGCTCCCGGGCTGTTGGAAGGTTGCTCTCGTTGCTGTGAATGGTCCTCAAGAAGCAGGACTGTGTTCTGAGGAAGCCTTCTTTTGCAGGACGTGTTTAACTCAGTTCTCCCCCCCGCCCCCCAGGTTTGTGTATTTGGGAAATCTGAAGCAGATCTGAATCTCCTCAAACCAAACAGGTAAAACTACTTGTATTGTATGAATATTGCTAAAGGCTTCAGTTGCAAGCAAGCATGCAAATTTTGGCAAATTATAAGGCCAAAAAAGGATTTTTAGATACAGGCCATCTTTTATTTTCCTCAGGAAATTTAATGGTTCAAAGCAGAGGTGTTTGATGAGAAGGTTGTAGTACCAGAAAGGTATCAAGTCTGCTTTAGAGTATACAGATATGTGTGGGCCTGTAGTTATAATTTTAAATAGATAACTCACTATTCAAAGCTTTTTTTAACATGATGTTATCTACTAAAAACAAGCATCCTGAAACAGACTTAAGTTTCGCCATTTATTTATGACTGCCTAGTTTTCCTTCAGCTCATGGTTAGTTTCTTCCAAAGTGGAGAATGTATTATTTCTATACTTATTTTTAAACTAAAATTCCTCCTCTTCTCACCCCTTCCCCCCAATACTTTTACATTTTCTTCCTGCTGTCTGGATATTATATACTCTATACTTAGTTTCCACATTTGAACTCTCAGGATCTCTTGGGATTTAGCTAAAGTAAACACACCCATTTTAGTTTGACTGTGAGTTGGTAGTGCGTAATAACCCTCAATGACTAATGATTCAGAGATAATCCTGAGGTAGTACAGTCTAGTCTCTTAGTGAAAGTTTACTTTTCATAGGAAAAAGAACCACCCCAGAAATACAAGTACCAATTCTTTGATTGTATAACTGACTTTGGCTGGATATTCTTATGTGCTTGAAATGTGCTATGCTGCAGATGTGTTAAGTGTCTTTTTTTTTTTTTTTTTAAATAAGTTTGGAACTCATAGGTTGCCATGTTCATGTTGCTTGCGTTTGGATTGCTACTGCAAGAAATTCTGGCTAATTCCCAAGATGAAAATCTTACTGTATTCAAAAACATTCCAGAAGAGCCGTTATATAGCTACAAAGCTATCAACTTGCCAGATGAGCATATTCCATACTTTCTGCACAATAATCAGCATATTGCTGGCATCTGTAAGCACGACTCTCGTTGCCCATATAAAGTAGGTTTGGTTTTTTTTGTTTGTTTGCTCAAATGTAATGTTGGGGTGGTTTGTTCTTGGAGTCATAGCAGTTAAAGATAGTGATGAATTGGTCTTCTTGCCAGTTAGTGGGTTCCACTGGGATTTGGAATTGTTGCTCTTGAAATAGATGTACGGGGCTCTTCCTGAATCTGATGTTGCCACAAGACTGGATTTATAATGTACTGGTTTGCAAGATTTTTATCCCTCCTCTTTTAATTGTTACAGAGCTGAAATGGTGATCTTAATCTGAATGACTCTTGTGCGTGTGAAAGGTGTTTGAACTAAGTATAGCTAGTAATTTCTAGGCCTGTGATTTTTAGCATGCTGTAGTACTTTTGCAGAAGTGCCAAGAGTATAGGCAAATCAATGAAATGCTGATTTAATCTTATCCTGTGGTTGCACATAATTCATTCACCTGAAGCAGGGAAAGTGAACCCGAGGGTCCGGGCTGCGTGTGGCTCTGGAGCAATTCTAGTATCTCTCAGGCTGGAGCTGCTTCGTAGAGCTGGGGGTGGGAGCTACGCTCCCTCTTCTCTGGCTTTCTACAGCACTGCAGAAGCCAATGTTTCTAGATTTGCCTGGGGAGCAGTGGTACCCTCAGCCTGGAGCACCGTGCTTTGTGTGAGCTTAACTTTGTTATCTATGTCTATCAGTGATGTGAAATTTTTGGAATCCTACTTACTGGGTCAGGAAAGTGGTTGTCCTGGAACAGACATACTGAAGACGAGGATAATGTTGCTGTGGGTGTCCCCTCTTTGGAGCCTCTGTTGTGCATAAAGAATCTGGGTGTTCTTTCTGAAACTCCGTTTGAAAACAGACCAAACCAAAAGCCTTTTACGCAAGGTTTATTAGCGAGAGGTAGTTTATAAGCTGACAACTAACTTAAGTAATTTCCCATTTTGCAGTTGCCTAACCTGATTCAGTTATTCTGTGTTACAGAAATACTTGAAGAAACTAAAATCCTGCTGGGGTTATGAAAAATCTTGCAAATCAGATTACAGGTTCAGTTACCCAGTGTGTGATTATGTTGAAACTGGATGGTAAGTTTCATTTTAAATGTATAAAGTACAGTATGTTAAGAAAAAGAGTATAGTTCTCACTTTCATATTAGCTGTGAGGTTAACATTATTGTGATATAGAGTTTAAACGATGATTCTTTGTGGAGATATGTGTATTTATACATAACATACATCTTTCAACATAATTTTAAAAATCTAACTTTTTAAGGAGAAAATACTGTTTGAAATGCTTCCTCCCACAATGTTTTCATTATTCTGATTTAGCCTTGAATTCAGATTCCTAAAATAACTCTGGATTTCCTTTCTTAGCTTTAAAAACAGAGGAAAAAATGTTTAAAAAAATTTATACCCTTTTACGGGAGAATAGCTTTAAATTGTCATTGATGTTTTCACTTACATGCAGCTGATAAGTTGCTTCCTGTTTTGTGTCTTAAATGTCAATAAAGTAACTAGCTGGCTCTTCTGTTCCACTTTCAGTGGAAAAAAATGTTGTCCGTTAAAGTTGTTACTAGACTTGAGCAAGGGACCTTGATTTTTTTCTCTCTCCTTCATATACCAGGGCAAATGACATTGAGACAGCCCAACAAATATTCTGGAAACAAGCTGACTTTGGTTACATTCAAGAGAGGCTCCACGAAATGAAAACCCATTGTAAGCCTGCAGCAACAGTAGGTATTTCTGATAGATATGATACTTTTTACTTGTTTTTAAGTGTAATTTTTGTTATTGACGAAATCCTACTTGTTCTTTTCTTAACAGGGAGATTCATCTCTGACCTGTTCTCAGTACCTTCAGTATTGCAGAGCAACAAACTTGTTCCTTGATTTACGAACTGTAAAGAGAAACCATGACAGGTCTCTGATTTGCTTGTGTTATAGTAAAACCAAGGGATGGCAGGGAAAAGGACTTCAGAATTTGTTTAACAAAGCTGGTGTGCTTGTTCCCATGGGCTTTACTGCTGATCAGAGACTTGTTGCTGAAGTCCTGTTGAGATCTACACCTCTTGATTGCCCTCTGCTGCTGTTGCTGTCGGCAGTACAGGTTGCTTAAAAACCTAAGCCTTGAGTTTTATAGGATGATGATGGATGATTGAAATCCTCCCTTCTGAGAGAAGAGAGGAAGACTTTTCTGTGTCTTTGGTCACATCCTTTCTGTGTCTTTGGTCACATCCTTTCTTGATCAGGGGATGTGCAAAGTAGAATTGTTTTTGTATGAGGCACCGAGAAGACCTTTCCTATGCTAGATGCCTTTATGCCAGAACCAGGAATTACATTTTTAGATACAGTGAGACTAAAGAGAGATCTGAATCTGAATCTCCCACATCCCAAATTAAAATGCTACATATTGGAAAACTGCGTAAAAAACCCCATACTACTGATGCTGGCATCGTCCATTTTTCCTTCTGCCTTATCTTTATAGTCAGTGTCTTGGGCACACGACTTGAAAAGAGCTGGTTCATGACCATGATGCTGATACCCTTCAGAATGGGTTTTGTCATCTTCTCAGTCTATCCTAAAAGCTAATTTAGACAGTGCTTTTAGTTGGCAATTTGTTTTCATGAAACCTGTTCTTGCACCTCACTCCTCATATGTTGTATAAAATTCTTGGGTTACTAACTGGATTGTGAAATCTGAGGTGAATTTCAGTGAGAATTTGTTATTAAAAACAAACAAACAAAAAACCCAACTAATGATGCTCCTGTAAGTAATCGTGTAGCAAAATCTAATTAAATTACTCATTTGAGTACGTGAGAATGATTCTAATAATGTACTGGGTGGATTAGTGCTGTTTTCTAAACTGCTGTGTAGAACTCCAAGGACACCACTGTCTTTATTTGGGAATTGTGGGAAATACTTGATTTATGCTGAATAAAATGCTCAGGTCTTAAATATGTATGAAGCACCTTGCTGAATTGCGACTAACTAGCACTGGCTTGAGATCTAATTGAGATTGCAGAGCACTTTGTAGCACTGTTGCACAAAAGCTGATAGACTTTTACTAATTTGCATTAGATTCAAAGAAGACTTCTTCCAGAAGGGAGAAATTGGAGGTCATTGCACCCTCAACGTTCAAGCATTTTTGGCTGAAGGTCAACGCAAGAGCCCTTTGCAGTCTTGGTAAGAATGACTTCTCAAGGCTGCTTCCAAGTTCACTTACTAATTCTTTATTATTTTTTTCATTGGCATTAGCAGCTGTGTGGGTCACAGCTTATGTATCAGCATACTGAGGAAATAGTTCCTCCTTTCTAAGGTCAATTTGAGAGTTCATATTAGGTACCTCTGATAATTACATCTATGCAGAATGTTCTAAACTATGCTATGTGTAATTGTGTCCTGCCTAATCTACAGCAGCAAAAGATCTGAAAATGTTTCGTAATTTGAAGTTCTAACCTTCAGATGTTTTCTGGACAAGACGCTGGTTCTATGCCTAATCTGCTTATAGAAGGAGACGATTGTTTTGTTGCAAAATGCCTTGAAGTTTGTACTTGTGTCTTAGTTCAAACAGTCCTTGGTGATGTTGGGGCCAATGCAATGCCCGATCTGGATATATATTCATACGGTGTTCCCAGGGAGCCTGTGTCTGGAATGTGAAATGGACAATAGTCTACAGGCTGAGTAGGAAGTGCAGAGGGTGCTTTGTGGTAGCTGGTTAAGTATCACAGGTTGCATGTTAGCACTTCAAAGCTGCTTTGCCAGTTAATTGGTGAAACACGAAGGAATTTGAGTCATTAAGGTCCGTAAAAGAATTCATTTTTATGCTTTTCTTAATGTTTTCATGTTTTTTCTCATTTTGCATTGGTGGTCAATTTTGGTTAAGAATAGGTGCAGAGGAGGAAAAGACTTTTCTTCTCTACCTGCTATTGTCATCTCAACTGCTCATCCTTGTTTAGATCCAGGAATAATAAATATTGCATCTACACTCACTATTCTGACCAAAGCCTGAAGATCTTGCCGAAGTGTCTTTGGCAATGCAGATCAAGTTGGATAGACCCACAGATTTAGGCTCTAAGGCTCTTTGTTACATCTGTACTGCCTTGATTTTTAGATCAAAGATGCTGTTCGCTGCTGAGATCAAAGGTGGTGTTTAACCTCTTGAAGCACATAACCTGAAGAACCTTCCATTACAATTTCAAATCATTAAAATGATTGTCAGACTCTATCAGTTTTCAGCAGTCCTGTTAAATCTAATGGACTGGATGAACAGTTACAAAATCTTAGATGTATTAAGTACATTTGTTTAAGTGTGTTAATGACAAAGCATGTTCTGTGTGATTGAATCTTTGTAGGTTTGCAGAACTCCAGACATTTACTGCATTAAACTTCAGGCCCCTAGAAGATGGGAAGTGTGACATTGTTATTGAAAAGCCAACATACTTCATGAAATTAGATGCAGGTAATTGGTATCTTTAGTTTAGTTTTTTTTTTCCTGCAGTACTGCAGTAAAAAGAGCCCGTATCCAACTTGCCCATCTACATTATGCCTTTGTGATTGTCAAGTTCACTTGTAATATATTTTTATTTTTGAAAAATGATATGACTTTTTCATTCCTTTTTTTCTGTAGTTCCACTGATGAACTCGGAAACTTAAATTTAAAAATCTTACATTTTCCCAGAGATGATTAAAAAAAAAAATCAGAAAAATTTCCTGCTGCTTGTCTTGCACAGTCATTCTCTTGACTGTGTTTTGACAGTCTTTGACTTTGTGCCAAAGACCTTTCTGTGCAGTCTTTGATTTTGGCTGTTTCTGGATGACAGGTTTCATGCCATGAAACACAAGATATGGATGTACATATCTCGTAGTATGTGTTCAGTAACTGAGGATTCTGTGCGTATTGAATGATATGGAAGAGGAAGTGGTATTCAAAGAGGGGCAGCACCCAAGCATCTTTAGGAATCAGCTAGTGGTATCTGACATTTTTTGAAGTTCACCAACCTTTTTGTTCATGAAGCATGTTTTACAGACAAATGTTAATCAAAGAGGGTGTTCAGGATGTAGACATACAAACAAGCTGCTGTGGGGTAACCTATGGTTTAAACTGGGTAGTTGTCTGCTGTGTTCTGACCCTGTGACATACTGCAACTGTAAACTTCCCCTGCAGGCCAGTATCTTATATTTTAGGCAAAGTTGTTGCAGGCCCCTGAACAGTTACTCTGGAAGAGTTGCTGTGCTGTCAATTTGTACCTTTGAGCAGGGTGGTCTAGCTGTAGCTCAGGAGGCGATTTTGTCCAGCTCCTTTGTTTTAGGGGAGGCGGGGGAAAATTGCTGTTTGAGCAGTATAGGAAACCCGGCAGCTAGTTCCTATCATGACAGCTCCTTTTGGTCGGAAGCTTAGAAACAGGGGCTGTGTGCACAGGGTTCCAAAACTGGGATCTGGTCTTCACTAGCAAGAAAACTGGATTACGTTACCTCCTTTGTTTCATGGTGGTTTTTTATGCACCATGGTCTCAAGGTATTAGCTTAAGAAACCAAGAATGAACAAGAATGCTCTGAGAAAAAACCTGAGGAATTACTTGGGCTTTGGCTCATGTGCAAGTACAAGTTCTGTCTTGTAGTCCTGCAGACGGAGCTTCCCTTAACCCTAATAAAGCAGAACCAAGATCAGTGCCAAAGGCCTGTTTTTAAAGTTTCCTCTGTGTGTAACTAGCTATTGTTAAAGCAGTAGTTGCTTTCATATAATTCAGAAAGCAGCTGCACAGTGTAATGAGAAATAGCATGTGAAACTTATCTTTTTCTTATGCTGTCTTTTGGCTGCTCTTCTAATTTCTCTGAACTTTTAAAAAACACATCTTACTTCTGATTTCTTACCTTGATTCCTTCCCCTTATATACCTTTTTTAGGGTGTATAAGAAGCATTCAGTCAGAAGCAGGGGAAGACTAATATAAAATGCAGGATACTACTAAGGAAAAAATGCATGAACCAATAAAAAGTGGAGTGAGTAATGTAGTATTTTGCTAACAATTCTTTCTTTCTCAGGTGTTAATATGTACCATCACTTCTGTGATTTCGTCAATCTTTATATTACACAGCATATAAATAATTCCTTCAGTACTGATGTCAACATAGTCATGTGGGACACTGTAAGTCTGCTGTGCTTTTAACATTTGTAATGGGTTGTATTTCTGCTTTATAGAGGCTCTGAAGCTTTTAGTAGCCAATCCTTAGCTTTCTTGTGGGCTTAGCCATGTGGAACAGATAAGTTTTTGGATCCTGTCAATACAGGTACATGAACAATAGTCAGGGAACAGATTTTTCCACAATAAACCACATGCTGTTTGAACACTACTCTGTAGCTCATCTTTTGCTAGTACATAATTATGCCTTTTTTTGGTGTCACCTCAAAAATAACATGATCTGTATTTCTAATGTGTAGCATTTGAATGTTTCATGCTGTTTTCTGTAGACTTTTTTCTCTGAGAATATTGATGCAGATTTACTCGAAACTGTTTCTTATATATTTAGAAAGAAATGCAGCCTTGCATCTTTCTGAATCAGTAAGGTGCAGCCAGTAATAAAGAAAACAACTGAAATCCTTATACATATCAAAACAGGGTCTAATACTTAATTCCTTTAAATAGCCTTCTTGCAGTTCCTTCTCTCAATCACCTCTTAGAATGCCATGATGACATATAAACCAAATTTTTAAGTGGGGCTATTTCTGCTGCACTGCTGAGTTGAAACCGTGACTGTGTTTGAGAGTAATGTTAGTTTTACTGGCCAGTATTTCAGTTGTGTAGGAGAGTTATAAACTAAACAATGAAAAACTAGGCAATTTGTAAAATGCCAGATAACATGTGTAATCAGGTCTGGCAATAACACAGTTCTTGACTATGATATTGTCCCGTGCCTGTCTTGTTCTCATAAAATACTGGTTTTTCTTTAGGAATATTTGCTGCTAGGACAACTAATATTCAATACAGAACTACAAATATCCCCTGTGTGCTATTTAATGAGAAACCTCTTTGGTTAGAAGAGAACCTTTTTTCTAATTATTTTACATTTTGAAA
Organism: Leptodon cayanensis; assembly: GCA_027564655.1. Taxonomy (NCBI): domain Eukaryota; kingdom Metazoa; phylum Chordata; class Aves; order Accipitriformes; family Accipitridae; genus Leptodon; species Leptodon cayanensis. Next base: position 18,659,826 of record JANXJC010000037.1, on the reverse strand, counting down.
GTTAAAGTAAACCCATCTGCCAGATAAACAAGCTCTCTAAATGTTATACAGGGACCTATTAGTCCAGCTCTGATGGCTTTCTGAAAAGATCAGATGTCAGACAGCATTGTAAATTACTTTGAAAAGCAACTCATTGTCTTACATCGTGTTGTTGAATCAAATAACTCTTTCAAATATACCATTCAAAGTAAGTACTGTCACAGTACTATCATTTTAAATGAGTCCTAACTTCTCGGCCTGCTTGAGTTCATTACCGTGTACAACCAGATGATGGCACCAACTAACTGCTGAACTGTCTATGCTGATCAAAAGATGGACTTGAGCTTGTTATTCATTCTCTTTCTTTTCTGTGATGTAATTAGATTTGGCCATACATTCTAGCTACTGTAGAATCAGTGCACTGTTCTTATTAAACAGTAATGCCCTTAGATGTGGGTTAAACAAAGCAGAAAGCAAGTAGGAAATCTACTGGGTGTTAATTTGTAGACTGTCTCTGCAAATGCAAGAAAGCAATGTTTATAAAGCACTTTTAAGGAGAGCAGATAGCATTAGAAAGTAGTATTTTCAGTTTTGAAGATCAGTTCTCTACTTCTAATCTTGAAGAGCAGTTCTTATAATACAGATGGCCAGAAAGTAGTATGAATTGTAAAATTAATTAAAACTTAATGGCAGAAGAAGAGGAAAGGGAAGGAAGCACCTCTTCTAGTGAAGGAAATCTGGCACCCTTTAGGTTCTCTTACATTTCACTAGATGTCTGCACTCTTCTGCTGTCATTGATAGTCTTATTTTCAAATTTCTTGTTGAGAATGTTTCCACATAACTTTCCAAGTAGCCTGAACCAGCTCCAGAGTTGAAAGAAGCTTTAAGTGAGAATCTGTGCCAGGACTACTGAGGTCATATTTATTTGCATTCAAAGAGCAAGAGATGGTGACTCTTAGCCCTTTTACTTCAAACATTACTGCTGCACTTGAATTCCCAGGTGTTTTTTAGTCTCAGAAGTTGAGGTTCATGCCTTCTACCATCCATATGTTTATGTTACTCCAAATTTAACTTGTGTTCTGTTGTCTCTGGTGAAAGTAGTAAGTACTCCTTGCTCCAAACTCAGAAAGTCTAATCTGCTGCTGAAGAACTTGTCTAGATGGCTAATTTATAGAACTGTTATATTAAAAATTAACTACCTGACAGGTAATTTGAGTTAACTGCCATTGTAAACGCAGGGTTCAACGTTCTGTAATGTTTGTGTTCTGTGGCTAGGCTGTCTTAGGTGTCATGGTGGCGATGCGCGTATTAACTGTATGTTAAAACTTGTATATAGTACTTGTAAATCATGAAGAGAGTTTTTATAGGCATTTATGTAATCATTATGTCCTTGTGTGTTTTCCTTTCCTCTTAGAGTTCATATGGCTATGGCGACCTGTTCAGTGAGACATGGAAGGCATTTACTGACAATGAAATTATACACTTGAAAACCTTTGACTCTAAGAGGGTATTGAATTTTATATTTCGTTTTAATTCATAGTCACTAGGTAGTAAATATGACAGCTTCTCAAGCCGCTTGTGGATATGGGTGTTTCAGAGGAAAACATTAATACTTTCCATGCATGTTTAATTTGCGTAATATGAGTATTCTACCTTACAAACAAGAGATAGAGCTGTAACCTAATTCTGTGGCATGTCTATGCTTTATATAGATGGACCTAACTTTTGTGTCTTCTGAGAGGTGATATTTAGGTATTGGTTTCAATTCTGCAGGTCCCACTGCTGAAGTTAAGCATTTTCAAATGGTACTGTCTTTCTGAGTCTTCTGATTCCTACTGAGGTGTTTATCTTCCCCTGCAACTGTTAGTATACCTGCTGCTTATCATTAAAAAAATTTTTATTCCCACCAAAAAATGTACCCGTTCATTCAGAGCTCATTTTAGTCTCTTAAATCCCTTAAAGCCTGTCTTAAACTCTCTAATCTCTAACTGGTTCATGTTTGTTCTGTTTTGGGGGTGTTTTTTTTATCTCTTCCCGCACTTGCATCTGTAGCATCCTAAGTGAGAGCTCTTTTGGGATCAGGATTGTCTTTGTTCTATTCATTTGCACAGTCAAGGAAGTGAGGATGTTCTTGACAGGAGCTTGTAATTGCTAGCTCATTATAAGCAGTGATCCCACTGAATGAGCACGGAATGTGCTAGCGGAAGGTAGCAGTGCAGTGTAACTTCTTGTGATCTTGCTTTGCAGGTATGCTTTAAAGAAGCAGTCTTCTCATTACTGCCTCGAATGCGATATGGCTTGTTTTATAACACACCATTGGTGAGTTCTTTTTATCCATCCACTGTGTTAACTAGATGTGTGTGTGACAGTATAAAATCTGAGCTAATGAATCTCTCAAATACCTAGCTCAGCTTTCATGAAATGTACTGCATTGGAAGTCTGTGCAACTCCAAATGAAATGATCTTCCCTAAAGATTATGATTTTGAAGTTACTTTAGCTGGTTGATAGTAACTGGTTGTGTGCAATCTCCTATGTCACAACTCATGAGATGCGTATTATTTCTCTTTAATGGGTGGACATTGTGAACTTACTGGTATTTTTGCAGAGCACAAGAGCTTGTACACTGACAGACTTTCCCGAGGGTATTAGCTCATGCATTCAGGCTGTAACACTGTAGAGAGAGTTATATTTCTTTCTAAATGAAAGTGCCACTTGTGTTGCAGTGAATGGTGACATGTTTAGGGCAGTGCATGATACTAGGCTTTTGTTCCACAAGAATGGCAAAAGACTGATCACAAAGAGAGCTTTTCTGAGCAAAATAAGTTTTTGTATTAACAATTGCTTTTTTAATTTCAGATCTCTGGCTGTCACGGTACAGGGCTATTTAGAGCATTTTCTCAGCATGTGTTACACAGATTAAATATCACACAAGAAGGACCCAAGGTATGATAGCTGAATAATAAAGTTGTAAAATGGAGCTGGTGGCTTTTACCTGAGAAACAGCATTAGCAAGTTGGACTCAGTGGGGAATAAGGGCATATCGTGCACTTTTTGTCCTTTCCTGTGATACTTGGGATTTTTTTTCCCGTAAGTCAGCCTGTTCTATAAAGGCCTTCAGCAAACATTTGTGTATGTTTGTGAAAGTTGCCCTCGTGCCCTTTTTCCATAGGACAGACTTTAGAACCTCTTCCTTCCAACCCTAGGACCTCTTCCTTGTCTCTGTTCTCTGTGCTCAAGGCCTTTGTGTCCTTCCTAGTTAAGCAAGATACATGGTACGTGGTCTCTTCTGGAGCATACTGACAAGGTGCTGTCCTTGGGTCCAGTAGAGGGGATCCCACAGAGCAATGCAGTGAGCTTGCTCTCTATCGATCCTCATAGTTACTGCTCAGCTCAGGTCAGAGGAGGAAATGATTGAATCTGGTCCTTCCGATCTCTGCCCAGTACCATCTGCCCGGCCCTGGGCTTCTCTGTTGTACACACTGGTAGTTTTTGCAAACTGTTGCAATGGCTGCATTGATGGATATGGCAGTCCTGGTCTTGAAGTATTTGCTAGAGAGTAGCCTACATATTATCGCTGAGGGGCATACATTCAAGGCACTGCACAGGCATTTAGTTATGCTTCTCCTGCTGACACTAATGGGACTCATGCAGTTAAATCTCTTTATTTCACTTGGAACACTTACCCCTGTGAGTCCAATTAATTTAAAGAGCTAAAAGGAGGAACTGTTATAGAAGTAAAATATTTTTTTCCAAGGATCTTGTGCGCAAGCCATCCTGAAAGCTGCTTTCCTGCTTTCAAAAACTTCCATGTAATGTGTAGTACAAAGGCTCTTTTGTATTGAATAAAATAAATCTTTCCAAAAATGTTTTGTTCTTTGTTAATAGTCAGACTTTCACATAGTTTTTTACACTTTTAATTTTTGGAAAATATGATGTGAATTTTAAGGTGGTTACATCATCTATTACATGGGGAAGAAACGTATTTAGTTGCTCAAATAATTGCCAAAAGTAAATATGGAGGTGTTTGGGTTGGTTTGTGGTTTTTTATTGTTTTGGGTTTTTGTTTGTTTGTTTGTTTTGCGAGATCCGCCTCATAGCTAATACACTGCTGCTTCTTTCTTTTTAGGATGGGAAAATTCGAGTCACAATACTTGCACGCAGTACAGATTACCGGAAAATATTAAACCAGAATGAGGTGTGGTCCTTTTTACTTCTAAAACAAATTTATCAGAAGTTAAATTTTGCTCATTGAATTGATATTTTTTTTTTTCAGGAGCAGCCAAGACATCTATCTGCTGACAAATCTTGGACAAATATGTTCAGTGCTAATATTAATTTCTTCTAATATGTCTTCTAGCCAGTCTCCATTTCTGTACACCAGACACTGAACCTTGCTGCCCTTTTTAAATATCCAGTGGAAGACTACAGATGTAATACTAAAAGTATTTCCTCTTAACAAACAGACACTGCAGCGCTTCTGATAAAATTACATTATTTCGCTTTCAGATTATCTCTTTTATTTCTAGCATCCCCTGTGTTGAAGACTCTAACAAAAACCTTTGTTATGCTTGCAGATTAAAATGCATAAGCTATTGTCTCTGAGTACGTGCATTCAAAACTTAATGAATTTTCATATTGATTCACGTTTTTGAATCATGCAACTTAATGGACTTATGGTGTAGCTTCTATGTGGTAAAATGATAACATCTAATGTTTTCATACCTGTCTTCATTCTTAGCTGTTAGTGCCTGACAAAAACGAATTGGCATTATCATCCCCACCTTATGTAGGGAGAAACTGAGGCTTGTTTGATGCAATAGCTCAGTGGCAGAATAGACAGAGTGCAGATAGCTAGATTTGTGCCTTATCTGCTAGGCTGTCCATAGTGCATGCCTACACTGCTACATGTAGTCTGTTTTTCTGGTAATGAGCACATGACAGAAAGGGAGAAGTTAATCTTATCTTTACCACACTTTTGTAAAAGAAAATACTTGGCTCTTTCTCCATCTTCTGCTGGCTATGGATTGGAGACTTAGAAGAAGCCCTTTTAGCTTAGAAGCCCAGGCTCTAACCTGGTTTCACTTCTCATTTGAGTAGGAGTCTGACCTGGTAAAGTATTTTTGAAAATCCATCTAGCTACCAATTTACTTCTTTAGGTATTGGAATATCTTTTGGAAATCCAACCACATCTTCCCAGTATTCCTGACAGAACTCCTATCAGTTTGAGTGGTTTAGGATTGGGTCCTGGAGCATGTAGAAGGCAACAGTAGCCTCTGTGAGAGTGCAGGAGATCTAAGTCTCCCCTCCAGGGGTTGCTCTGCCAGGAATAATGTATGTATCTTAGGTGGGAAGGCACAAAAAGAGGGGAACTGCTCCTTTATGTGGCAGTGACAGTATGTTCTGTCTCATTGTAATTCCCTGGTAGGGAGAAGGAGTGTGTAAAATGATCAGGAGTGCAGGGGAGGAATTAATTGAAGGAGAACACCAAATCATTGTCTTTTTATTTTTCCTCCTTAGCTTGTAAGTGCTTTGAAAACAGTATCGACGTTGGAGGTCAAAGTGGTAGACTACAAATACAAGTACGTAAGTTGGTAAAAGAAACTAGTGTGATCTCATGCTGCCTATGGCTGGTGAAAGCTGTTTGCAGGCCCCAATGTCTAACCTTTGCAAAATTGTATGCCCCAATGTCTAACCTTTGCAAAATGCAAGAACTGGTAAGGAAGGAAGAATGTTACTGAGGGAGTGGTAGGTGAGCTAGTTAAGCACTTCCATCCTGTGATGCACTACTTGGGAATTAATCTCTAGAGTTAGCAGGCTCAGGTTAAAGTTACTATATGATAAGCAAGTTTTGAAATTACTTTTCTTTCTGTTTCCTCCCTTCTCCCCAAACCAGCTGTGTTCCCATCACCCTTTTGGATTTGCTAATGCTCTGCACTAAGTTTGGGTCAACAGGGATTTCTCTTGTATGATGCTAGTGTCATATTTTATATGACCCTTAGTTTAGTAATGAGTAATAACTTAGCTTATTTGCTGCTCTGGTGGCCCCTGAAGACACCACCTGAGGTCAATTTGTGGTGCCCAGATGTAGTAGGCACTATGCCAGTAAGAAATGACTTGAAGAAAAAAGTTCCCAAGAGGTGTATGCCTGTGCCAAATGGCAGCAACTCCCATCTACTCAATGGTGCTGTCATGGATCATGCAGGAGGAGTGAGAAACTGAAGATCAGTGTTTTGACCAAAGCAGAGACATTGTGAGGAAGTTGAGTTGCTTCCGATTCCTTTGTCAATGAAAGCACTTGAACAGTCTAGTAATAGAAAAGAGGGTGGATACCCTTGAGAGGGCATCTGGACCATCCCACTTGAAAGCATGACCAAGTGGTAGTTCCACAATTCCTGTGCTTGTTGAAACTGTTTGTGGTGCCATTCGGCATTGCAGATTTCCACAGCTGTCCTCCAGCATCACTGTCATCATAGTTAGAAGGGTTTCCCTGATGTCTGCCCTTACAGCAGTTTAAGCAGTTTAAACTTTCTTGTTGCGGTTTAAGCCAGTTTCTTTCTACTCTCTTCCAAATGGTCAGAGAGGATGTTATTATTTTCATTTTTAATGTATGAATTTTTCATACACAAATGAAGCCTGTTGTAATTTCCCTTTCCAGTTGTCTGTCTTCTCTTACAATTAAGTATCTTTAGTTGTTTCTTTCCTTGTGTGCCCAGGGAACACCTGGTTATTTAAAAAGACTACTTTATTTGGAGCTTACAGTCAAAGGATGGGAGAGAGTTACAGTTCCAGGAGCTGAAAAAGGCCTGGTCTTATTTCTGCTTGATGCCCTGTGCATAAGTTCAGGTTGGATATCCACACCTTTAGGTGGGAATTGTATACTTCTATGTTACATTAAAAACAGTTTTAGGTCCTTCATGTTGTTTTTTTTTTTTTAAAAGAGGTAATGCAATTTTTTTTTTTTTAAGGCAAGTAAAAAACCCCCAAACTTACAAAAACTTTAACTTGTTAAAAAAAAACAACAAAACAAAACCAAAACAAAACAAAACACCCACAAATTCAGATTTTTGGAACAGACTCTTGTGAAGTTTTGAAACCTGTCTGCGTTTCTCTTAATTCCATGCTGAGTTATTGCTGGCTGCAGCATTTGTGATTCTTAGTATTGTTCCTTGAAAAATCAATTCCCTCTTTCAGTATTCCCTTAAGTTAATTTTGCACTTTCTACATGTAACTAATTCTTGCTGAGATGGATAGGCATGCCAGATCACCGTTTTTGTTGTGTTGTCTGCAGGGAACTTGAATTTTCAGAGCAATTGAGAATTACCCACAACTCTGATATATTCATTGGGATGCACGGAGCTGGACTTACCCATTTGCTCTTTCTACCAGACTGGGCTGTTGTTTTTGAACTGTAAGTCTGTTTCTCTCTCTTTCCCCCCTTATACCACAACTGCTAATGTCTGTTCATCTGTGTTAATGAAGCACTTTCCCTTGCTAGTAGTTGACTATGAATGTTTGTCTTGCATCCTTGTCTAGACTATTTTTGGCAGTATCTTCCGGGAATCAAAAGTGAGGAAGCTTTCATTATAAAATATAGTGTAACTATATCATACACGTTTAGCCTGTGATTTCTTAAGATGCCGTGGTATAAATAAAATACAGCCTGGTCAACAATTGCTTGGGGAAAATGGCAAAAAAAGAGAAAGCCTCACTGGTTAGATTCTGCCTGGTAAGTCTGAGATGGTATTTTGGTGATCTAGGTGAATTGATTACATAGGATGCATGTCCAGGGTGTTAAAATCACCCTGAAGGTTATTTATATATTCCTTTCTGTGCTCTGGACATGACCACCAGCTTGCTGGCCAAGCTTAGCTGAGTGTCATTCTGTTTTACCTAAATTTCTCTAATCCTTCCATTTAAATGTATTTACATAGAATCATAGAATAGTTTGGGTTGGAAGGGACATTTAAAGGTCATCTAGTCCAACCCCCTGCAATGAGCAGGAACATCTTCAACTAGACCAGGTTGCTCAGAGCCCCGTCCAACCTGACCTTGAATATTTCCAGGGATGGGGCATCTGCCACCTCTCTGGGTAACCTGGGCCAGGGTTTCACCACCCTCATCGTAAAAAAATTTCTTCCTTATATCTAGTCTGAATCGACCCTCTTTTAGTTTAAACCATTATGACTTGTCCTATCGCAACAGGCCTTACTAAAAAGCCTGTCTCTCCATCTTTCTTATATGTTCCCTTTAAGTATTGAAAGGCCGCAATAAGGTCTCCCCAGAGCCTTCTTTCCCCCAGGCCGAACAAGCCCAACTCTCTCAGCCTTTCTTCATAAGAGAGGTATTCCAGCCCTCTGATCATTTGCATGGCTGAATTTTGTTGCAAAGTATGGTTGTTAATAGGCACTCCAGTTCTGTAGAACTAAACAAAAATGCTGCATGCTTCTGGGAAGAGCACTGAATTCTCCATTCTGGGAAATTCTGCTTAAAGCCTCTGCTGTGGGAAGGCTGTGGAGCTGGTGCTTTGCAGCATAATCTTGGCTCGAGAGAGTTTTGTCCAGTCTCCAAGTAAGTTCAGAAACCCGTGCCCAAGAGCTGCTGCACCTGGACAGGGGCATGCCTGACATGCAGGTGTGCCTCAAACTGCCTCCTAGGCTGCATCTGAAGAACAGATGCTGGCCCTCGTTGTTTTCAGTGGAGTAAAATTTGTCCATGGTTTCAGAGCCTTAGAACTTCACAACATTTTGGCCTGAAGGTGGTTTGTTTTTTTTTTTTTGGCCTGTTCCACCCTGGTAAACTTCAGCACAATCTCTATGGGTAAATACGATTTTTCTGCCTGCCCCTAGATACAATTGTGAAGATGAACGTTGTTACCTGGATTTGGCAAGGCTGAGAGGCATTCACTACATCACCTGGCGAAAAAGGAATAAAGTATTCCCTCAAGATCAGGTAATGATGGCCACTGCTGGAAGGGTGGGTGCTATAACTTGAAGCATTTAAAGGTTGACTTGTTTTACCTATCTATGTTCTGATACTTGAAATATGGTTTTCATTCTTTAGACCAAATTATTTCCCTGTTGTGAGTAAGAAATCATTTGATATTAATGGCTGAGGGAAGAAGAGAAATGAAATTAATTTGCCATTAATCTAAGCCATCCGTAGCATTGCTGCTATGCAGTTACTTTTGCTGACGAGTTTGCCTCAGAGCAGATCAGTGGATCAGAAATAATAAATTAAAATGGCAGATGCTCAATTTTTTTTTCTTGCTTTTTGAATGGAAGATGTACTGAATTTTCTTCTGTCTAAAAGGTCTTATTTCATTTTTCTAGGGACACCACCCAACTCTGGGAGAACATCCAAAATTTACAAACTACTCCTTTGATGTGGAAGAATTTATGTACTTGGTGCTTCTGGCTGCAAATCATGTTTCACAGCATTCCAAGTGGCCATTTAGGGTAAAACATGATGAATTCTAAATTCGACTTCTGACTGAAATATTATTTTTAAATAATGCTCCGTAAAAATATTGTAACAACATAAAGCAAAATGCTGGTGTGAAACGTGTAAACCTCTACGAGGGAAATGTCCCATTACTAACTTGTCAAGCCATTTCTTAGCACCATACCTTGACCCTCTCCTTAATTCTGGGAGTTTTTGATATGTAAAAACTGTTTTTCAGAACTCTTTTTGGTTTTTGCACTGTATTTTTGCATTCTAAATTCTGAAATACTTGTCTGATATGTCCATCCATTTCATGTAAGATTTTCTGGGGTAGATACTAATCTTGTAATAAATTATGCCTACTATTATGTGAGGGAATGCTAGTGGCTGGAGAGTGTTACAGCTTGGTTTCTCAGCATAGTCTCTCTGGGAATGAACGAGGCCTGTCAGAGCTCCTCAGTTCCTCTTTTTAAGAAGGTAGATGCTTTTATACTATAGTCCCGTACCTGTAAGTAAAAATCTGAACGAATGGGAATTGCCTTCCTATTGTAAGATACTGCCCAGTATGTCATTTGTAGTCGAGTTACATGATGCGGTGGTTCCAGCTTGGCTTGTTAGTTCCTTTCCGTCACCATCCACATTATTGCTGTGCTTGTCCCTGTATTGTTTCTAGGCTTGAAGATCTTCCTTTGTATAATAGTGGTTGTAAGAATGAAGTGGTTAAGCAAGCTTTAACTTTTGTTGTTTTGTAGAACAGACACTGCAGACTTCTATTACAGCTTTAGAAACATTTTCAAGTTATAAAAACATGTCTTATGTTTTTGCACTTAAATATAAATTTTGACTCTTCTCCCTCTGGTTTTAAATGCTAAAATATAACAGGTCTGCTCAGTAGGTTTAGTCAGTCTTCTATCTCAAAGCAGGTAAATCTTTTCCTAAGTGAATACTTAAAATATCAGGTAATCTGGCTGTTTCCTACTTTTTCACATAAAACAGCAGTCTGTAATGGGAAAAATGAGCAAATTGGAATAAAACTTGAGTCTTCTTGAGGATGCTAAAGGGAATGGACTTGTAGTTTTTTATGACAAATGATAAGATGTATAAGGTGTCTTTCAGCTGCAGCTGAAAGGAAATGAACTCATGAGGAACCTTGTTCTTGGAGTCATTAAAAGCCTAATCTATTAATATTCTTGTATTCTCAAAATGTTGAAGAGTCAATCCAGAAAACTTTTGAAAATCCTTCCAAAGCCAGTAGCATAGTTCACTGTTTTCCATGAAGGAAATTTTAAGCCAAAGCCGAGTTCTTTATAAATTCGCTTCAGAGCTGATGTGTTGGTTCTAGTGGGGGGGGGGGGAAAGGGATTAGTTCTGTTGTCTTAAGTGGGGCCAGAAAGATGTGTGGAAGAATCAAGTTCAGTGAGATAAAAAACAGAGTTCTGTGTTAAATTATGGATTTTTTTGAGAATGTGGTCCCATGATAGGCTCACAGTATAATTATACAGTCTCAGTGGCTTGAAGCAGAGCATACATTTGTATGCAAAAGCAAGACAGTTACAATAAATGTAAACATTTCACTGATATAATGGTAGATATTATTGACTTCCATTCTCCAACAGTCATACGCAATTTCACAGACTGTAGGTACATTTACTGACCTGCCTATACTGGTAAAGATGAGTTACCGTAAGCATAATTTTTATATAGATCTCTCATGACCTAGATACACAAGATACTTTAAGGTATCAGCTATATCTGGTGCAATTCTTAGTGCAGTGTATTGTTTTACTGAAGGATAAAACTGTTTTACTTTAAAGAACCATAGAAGCAAAATTGCACTTCTTGGCATGAGTAAAAAAAAAAAAAAAAAAAAAATGCCCTTGAGAAATGCCGTTTCCTGTATTTGTATTGTGTGTGTGTTTTTTTTTACCTTGTGGGATTTTTAAAGAAAAAAAATGTATAAAACTTAAGTCAGTGAAATATCTGAGTTCAAATGAAACCAACTCAAAATAAAGAAGACATTTAACTATGAACTGTGCACAGCTATTTGATAATTTTTTTTAATAAAAAGCTTTTTAATAAAAAAAGAAGTGTAAAATTTTTGGTCATAGCTTTACCGGGTTTTAAAGGCAAATGTTTTAAACACTGTTAATTGCATAGAGTCCTGTGTGTCTGCTTTTTCCTGCCATGACAACCTGATGCTCTGAGGTCTAAACTGATATTCAGATTTATTTGTCTGGGAAACATTCAGACATAATGCTGTCATCTTGCGCTGATGGCTTTGTTGCCAGGCGTTTTAAGATTAGTTTGTGGAAAACATTGGTATATGTTTAACTTCCTGCGCTGCAGATGATGCTGTCGAAGCCAGTGTGTGAATGCAGGCATGTGTTTGAATTTGTACAGAAGAAGCTAATGAGGAGCTTCCCTTTCAAGCTATGTTAGGACTCGCTAAAACAAGTGGTCGAACATATGCCTGAGTGTGTGGAGGAGAGGCTGTGGGGAATTAATCCAAGGGCAAAATATCCTGCCAACATTCACCAGTTTCAGCAAATTTGAGTGCAGTGTCAACAGTTGATGGCCAACATATTTTTCAGCCTTTGTGGCTTAATATTACTGGGATGAAAATACTATTTTGGTTGATTAGCTTTACAAATAGTAGCAAAATTATCTTGGCAGCAAAAGGAGGTTTGGTTGTATTAATGGGATTTTGCCAATAAATCCTGAGGGAGAGTTTGGACAACACCAAAGATCTGGCTCGCGACTTTCTTAAAGAGGGTCTGGGCCATCTCCATCTGCCTAGAAATTGGAATTTGAGGGAATCCATGAGACTTTTGGGCTATTTGTTCTTTAGGCAGGGTATAGCTCTGGGTTGTATTTTCCTACTAGACTATGGGAATCTTGTTCCTTGATACTTCTGATGGTTTTTTTTTGGTGGTGGTGGTTTTTTTTTTGTTTTGTTTTGGGTTTTTTTTTTGTGTGTGTGTGTGTGTCTCCAGTTTAAGTTTAGAACCTGTGTTTAACTGGCACATTGGCATCAGCGTGATGAATATAGTTTTGGGACTTAATGAACGTTGCCAATCCTGAATGCTTACAGGATTGCCTGTGTTTCATGTACAATGTAAACTGAGAGCTGGATTTGAAATAAAAAATAATTTATGGATGCACATGGTGTCTTTCCTTTTTACTTCAGAAGTCTTCAAGATGTATTTTCATTTTTTTCTTTGTGAAGTTCTGTGGAAGTTGGGTAAGTGTGAGAAATGGTTTGTGATGGGGAGGTGGCAAATCAGGATTATTAATCTTAAGAGTACAATTATAAATATTAAGGCAATACATCCTTTAAAGCAATTAAATAATAATGAAATTGTTTAATTTTTGCTGTTAATCTTGCCAGTTATACCATTAATGAGATTACTCAGGGTTTAGGATGTCCCTTAATCTTTTCATTTTTTTAAGCAGGAGAGAAACTGAAGGAAACCTTCTCCTTGAGAGCTTTTTATCTGCTCAGAAGGGTAAAATGTGAGGGGATAATTTTCTTTGATTTCAATGTTGAATAATTGTTTCAATTTGCAGTGTTTTGCCTTGAAGTTGAGCTCTTACTTCCACTCCTGTGAACACACGTTTCTCATGGATCAGGCTTTTTGTCTGAAATAAAAGAACGGCTACTAAACACTCTTCTGGCTTTGGCCCTGAAACGGCCCAAGTACCTTGGCTCTTCATTATTCGCTCATGAGTTCTCATCGTCTTTCTTGCATTTCAGTTCCTCATCTCACAGCGTGGGTGTGAGGATGCTAAGCCTGCAGCTACTGAAGCTACTTGACCTACTCCGAATGGGACCTGCTCCTCCCGCCTACGGACTGCGTCGGTCAGCTTGTGTGAGGGCTCTCTACCTCATTTCAGCCAAAGTCAGCTGCCTTAGCAAAAGCCTGCCGTTTGAACTGTTTACCCCAGACTCGTTTTTCCAGTAGATGTGGGCTATGGTCTAAGGGATGGCTGTGGGAGCTGCTCATCTGGTGTGGCAATACCTCGAAGCAGGTAGACGGGTCTTGGTTGTGGTTGGGGTTACCTTTCTAGAAAAAAAAAAACTAGAGCTGGAATAAAATGACTGAGCCAGTCTTGGTGAGCCCAGGTCTGAAGTTTTAGTAGCTTCTGTGTTGGTGGAATTGAGCGGTTTACGGTAGGGGTATCTCAAATAGTGCAGCTGATAAAAGCATTTTGTGGAGGTGGGGAGGGAGATGCGCAGAGGAAATGAGAGGGCTGAGGAGGACGGAGGAATGAGTAAGTGTAAAGGCTGCAGATGGGTAAAATGGGCAGAGGGTCATTCCCAAGCCTGAGGCTCAGAAGACCTCCGTGAACGCCAATTATAAATCAAGTGAAGTGTGTAGAAACCCCATTGGGACAGAGCCAAGAATGAGGGTAGTGAAAACGTTGCTGTCATAACCTGCAAGGAGGTACAGGAGGGACAAACGAAGGGATTTGAATTCCCCTGGGTCTGAGCCAGGCGTGGAGGGGAGCAGCACCCCCGGCCAGCTGGGGCTCTCGGGGAGAAGGACCAGGGCTGAAAAACTGGGCTGCGACTTGCAAGTTGTGCTAGAGAGAGGAACTGGAAAGGGCAGCGGAGGTGGGCCAGGGGGTGTTTTGCCACAGTTTAGTAGAGCTGGCAGCACATTCTCAAACGTATTTTTTATAGGCTGCTGTCCTCTTTTAGACAAGTGAAATATTTTCATAATATAAATAAAATATATTATTAAAATAATGTTTGTATATCAATAAAATAAATAAATATAGTAGATGTAAATATATTTATATATTAAATATAACTTTAACTATTTTTGTTATTCCTGTTGCTTTTGGGATAAGGGAATAAAACTCCAAAATAAAGAGCAGGCTGTATCTCTTTCATTTATGTTTTCCTTCCCCTTCCTATCTTTCCAGGGCAAATCAAAAGGGCACGTAGCAAAAAGAAAATGACACCATTACTGAGAATAAAAAATACTTGAATTTTTTTTGAGTATGCATAACCTCTAACATGGCACTGATTTTTACTTTTTTTTTTTTTTTTTTTTTTTTAAAACAGGTCTGGCTTTGGCCCTTAGAAAAGTATTTGAAACGACATAGTACACAAAAATGTATAAAGCCTTTGAGTGGAGGGTGAGAAATCGGTTTCCTGAAGCTCAGCTACCCCATCACTTAGAATTTGGGTTTATTTTATTAGCTGCTGAATATCATCAGTTCAGAACTTTAAATCTGCATTGTCTGGTCATGTGTTTGCGGGCAGCGATGTACCTGTACGTTATATTTAATTAGGTCTCGTTGGTCTTCTCAGCTTTTGCGAAGAGCAAGCTCACATTCGGCGCAGTGCTGAAGGATCACAGCGTTAGCCAAGGTGCCTCCTGCTTGTCCCGGTGGTCCCTGTCGGCTGGAAATGTCTCTTGCCTTGGAGTGGACATCGCATTTCCAGGTAAGGCTTCCAGCATTTACTACCTATTTTAGCAGAGTGCAGTAGGTGGCACTAGAGCCCTTTCCAACGTTGTCTTGGCTGTTCAAAGGGAATCTGCTTTCAAATGCAAAGAGTCAGCTCACCGAGGAGTACAATAAAGCAACGGCTCCTCCAGATGCTGATTTGGTTTTTTTCCCCCCTTCCTACCTGTAGAAGGAAATGCCTGGAAAAAAATTAATCCAGGGAGATTTTAGGGTTTAGTGTAGGATTATTCAGATGCTATAATATCATAATATTTTTCTTCAGTTTTTCTTTAAGCAACTTAGTTGGTGTTGGAAAATAATTTTCCGTTAATCTTTTGTAGCAAAATGATGTTTCTCGTTTTCTTGTAAAAACATTTTGTGCCAAACCGCCACTTTTTAGCAGTTAATACAATTCCTGTTCTGCTGCAGAGTCTTGATTTTCACTTATGCAACACATTACCCAGTCTTGCAATATATCGTGCACCTTCTACTACCTAATTACTTCTCCCATGTAGTTCAGTGGGGTGTGTGTGTGTGCATATGCATATGCATCTGGCGCCATTGAAAATGTAGACTGCTGACACTTGGAAAATAGTAAGAAAATACTAGAAAATGGTGGAGTTGTTCTTCTGTTTAAAAAAACCAATTACCATGAGGACATTTGTTTTTAAAGAAAAATACTTGAGCTTTGCAGATTACCCCCTTTCCAAACTTATCCCATAGTTGGTCATTAAAAATGGAATTGATGGACTCTTCTTTGCAGCTTTGAAAACCTCTGAGCTGACACAAGCCGCTGGCTGCCCCAGGGAGGGATGCGGTGTCCCGCATTGCCCCTGCTCATTTTGTTAAAGCTGGTGGAGTTGATTTCTCTGCCTGCTGTCTGACCCACAGCTTTCAACAGCTGAGCAAAATAAAAATAAGCTTTAAAAGTTAATACAGGGTAGTAATTGTTTGAATTACTGTGCAAGAAGGATGGAAAGCAGGTGAGTTTTGTAATACGGTGGAAGTATTGGAAGAAGGCAGACGCTCTCCCTTTCCGTGACACAAGAGCAATACATCCATTGTTAACTTTGGTGTTTGAACTAGGGCTCTTTGGAGTCCCCCTACATATGTAGGGGCATATGTAATGAAACCTGGAAACTATCATTTTCCTTCCCGTGGTGCAGGGGTAGGGCAGAGCCTGTGGAAAGAGGAAGGCTCCCATGGACAGTGAAGCTCAATAACTGACTGCTACAAGTTGGCATCTCTCCGCTCTCATCCATGGGTCTGTGTCCGTTGTGGCACACGGACAGATCCTGAACGTGCAGCGTAGTGTGTGTGCAGCTCTGGGGGAGACCGCAGCAGGGGTTATCCCTGTTCAGCATTTGATTTTTTGCATCTTGCAGATAATTAAAATCCTCATCACAGTCACGCGTCAGGCGCAGGAACCAGCCCTGGCCCTCGGGATGTGCAGGAGGCGGCTGAGGGGCCGTGTCTGTGATGGGGAAGGATGGTCGCGCTGGTCAGGGCTTTGCGAGGATGCTGGGTAAGAGAGTGCGAGCGTGGCGGTGACCGCCGTTGGACATCATTCATTACCCCATCAAGGACTCGGCACATCAGTCAGTGGAAAGGCGTGTGTATCAAGCTGACAGCTCTGAATTGTTTCTTCACCAATTACCACGCCAAAGCCTTGATAGCGTAATGAAATATGCCTCCCACCTATCACTTCATCTTTGTCAAACTGACTGGGTGTTCTTAGTTTGTTATGACTGGGAGAACTTCAGCAGCGTCAAAAAATCGAGCAAGCTTGTCTCTGGTGTAAAAGGGTCCAAGGCTTAAAAACTGGATGGGTGCTGTCAAAGAAAGACGCCTCAGTCCAGATGAAAATGTACATGGAAAAAACCTCACGGACCAGCTGAGCCCTCAGCTCTCTCTTCATTTGGGACCCAGGGGGGGATGAGAAGTATGGGAGCTTATCTTTTGCTAGACATCTTTATACTTAGTAAAGTATTCAGCCTTTCTTATAATTTATTCATTGTGGTCTAGCATAGTCTAAAATATCAGACCTTCCCTCTCTGTCCTTTTACATACGCATTCTTTGATGCCTCTTAATTCATTATTTAAGCAGCCTGCATTCTGCTTTACAAAACGCCCTCCTCCCCGGTAGCTTAATGTTATCGGTTATTTGCGTATCTGTGTCAGCAGCTTTCCAGCAGGCAAGGGACAGGGTGGGATGCTCTGGTCCCTCTGCCCTCGCCTCCTGCGCCCGCATCGGCTCTCCCACTTGGTGAGGAGTAGAAGGCTTCGCAGCAAAAGGAGTTGGGCAGCCAGAACTCCAGTGCTACAGCTCCAGCAAAGCACTCGAGTATGTGCTGAACTGATGCTTGAATATGTGTTGCTTTGGAGCCTGGGAGCTCTTCTGAGCGAGAAAGTGGCTCGGTGGCACTTTAAGTAGGGTGGGGGGAACGGGGCACCGCAGCTCGTGGTACCCAGACAGCCGGGTGGAAACCCCGCTCCTGCTGGGACCTGGAGTCCTGGTACGTCCCGTCCTGCAGCAGCGGCCGAGTTAGCGGTGGTGAAATGCAGGGGATTCCTTTGACGGAGGTGCACTTGGAGTACTAAGTATTCCCTGCCTTGTCATTAATTACGAAGTTGGATAACCGTCGGCAGGAACAATCGCAGCTGAAAAATGCATCCGTACATTTTGAAGGTTGAGCGATGCTTTGATTTGAATTCTTGCAAGCAATCTGTTTGCTCCCTGGGTACGGTGTTTGAATCGCTGCCAAACGTGCCATCCCCTCCCGCCCGGTTTCTGTGTGTAACGTCTGCAAGGCGGGTCTGCATCCGGGAACGGTGAGTCCGGAAGGCGTCATATTGTTCGTAGCACTGCTTTTCCCTAACAAAAGAAAACTAGGTAGGTAGTTCAATGCAGAATAGTAAAACACTTCATTAAAAGAAGAAAAAAAAAAAAGGTTAAGTAAATTAAGAGGAACACAGATACTCCAAACCTCCTTCTAATGCCCTTGGTTGCAAAACTGCCCTGGATGTTATCTATGCAGTGTTTTTAACATTACACCCAAAGAAAAAGTTGGGAATATTTGACCTTTTAATGCATGCTTCAAAGAAAACATTTCTGAATGGTATGTAATAAATCAATCTTTACTTACTTAATAACCTTAATGTTTACCTTTCAAGTCAGGAACTCATGAGAAAGTCTAGGATTAAAAACCAAAATTGACAGCTTTCTGGTTATTTAATGTAAATTGTATTTTATTGATCAGATTTGAAAGCATTTAATATTAGCTTCATGCAATGACATCAATTGAGGATGCTGTTGTCGCTTTGGAGACAATAGGAGAACGTACAAACCCTGTCTGCGTGGCAGAAACTTGATCTCAGCAGAAGGGACTTGGTTGAGGACATCCCAGATCCCACTGACTCAGTACCCAGCTAAAAATTTTTGCCTTATGTTTTGCAAATACTAAACAATTTTGCTTATTTCTAAGGCTTTCTGGGTTTTGTCCCCTCCTGATAAAACAGTGTTTACTTGTTCTCATATTTGTTTTCTAACAACTCTCCAATATCATATTTACACAGTCGATACTCTTCTGTAGGGAGATTATTTTCAAAAGAGCAGTTTATTAAAGCGTCTTTCATGAGAATACATGCATTGCAATGCTGTGTCAGAGCACTGCTGTAAGAGAAAGGTTTCTCCTAAATGCAGTAATACAGTGACTTGCTTATCAAATTTTGTGCTTGGGACATTTAAATGAGGAAGGATGAAAAGGAACGTGATTGCAGATCCTGTGTAGATGCTTGTGCAAATCCCACCGTGGGCAAAATCTTGCTGGACATCGACATATTGTGAAGTAGGTACAGCACATTCCCTGCAGCTTTTTTGTCCCCCAGCGTATCTTTCCATCACTTTTTAAATTCCTGTTATCCAAGTTCTTTTTTAAACCTTTTTTTTTCTTTTTTCTTTTTTTTTTTTTCTCCCCTTCTTTACTAAGAAGAGATGCCCAAGTTTCTGTCCCTGGGGGCAGATGTCAATTTACCCCCAGTATATCCTGTTACTTGTCTCCTCTTGGAGTTAACCAGACCCAGACAGCTTCTTTTTGGTGTTTTTTTTTGTTACACTTTGGACTTTTGCCATCGGTCTGAGATGGAAGGTGGGTGCTGGCACTGCCCAAACTGAAATCCACAACTCGCCCCTCCTGGGACTTCCGTGGCACTAAGATTGCATCAGAGGTGGAGGCTGAGGTCATTTTTACACAGTGACACTTCTGCCAGCCAGCACTTCACAGAGAAAAGTTTTGGCAGGGCTGTTCTAGGCAGTTCCACTTCATTTTGTTCTTTTTCACCGTTAATTATTATTGGAAGCAGTTTCCAATGAATTAAAAGACTCATGTCTACCAAGCAGTGGGGCTGCATCGTGGTTTGGGTGTGTTTATTTTTCTGTATGTCTGTTCATGCAGATTCCTGAACCCCTGGAGTTTTTCTAGCTTCTCTCTAGTATGTGACAGTTATTCTTTGTGTGCTTTTCTAGCTCATTAATTTATTAAACATCAATGGTGATGCAGGTCTTTTGATCCTCTTAAAAATTAACCAGCTATGCCTGTCTCTTAACCAGTTCTTGAGCCATGGCAGTACTCCCTCTCTCTTGGATACTTCAGCTCACCAACAGAACCTTGCCAATGCCTTTGTCCAAGACATTTTCAAAGATCATATGATTTATATGTGAGTTTCCATTATTATTTTGCAGATTAGCTTGTGGAAAGGTGCAGTTTTCCTCTACAGAAATATATTGTTCACCTAGGTCTGTGTGACTTTTAATGACTTCTCAAAATAATCGTCTTCGCGCAAGGAAAAAAAAAAATTGTGGCTGGAAAATGGATTTGTCTTGAGCATTTCTCAGGAAAGGGGGACACCTGAGGTTAATGAGAAGAGATCTCTGTGCTGGTGGCTCAAGTGCTCTCTCCTTGCAGACCTTTTGGGTGAAGCCACCTGGCCCTGATACTCTGCACCTTCCTCTGTGCTGCTGGCTCAGGCGATGCTGCACCCCTCTTCTGCCAGGAACGCCTGGGCATCCCCAATGCCAAATCCACAGTTTGAATATCCTCATTTACAGGACTGCTTGATTCCTGTCCACAAATAGTTTTTTCTTTTTCTTTTTTTTTCTTTTTTTTTTTTTTTTTCAGTGTGATCTCTTCCTATGGGAGGTAAATTACATAGCTACAATGTACTGCAGCCCCTAAAACCTAATGGTCCAGGCAGAGTTTGCTGCTAAACTTTGGTGCCCAGGAGATGGGAGCTTCTCTCCCTGGAAGGAGCTCTTCCAAAAGCCGCCTCGGAGTTGCTAAGAAACAGCTTGTCACTGTGGCATGGGCTGTAATCAGTTGTATACAGGTAATTAGAAGTCACTACTGCTTTATTATTAACTCTTTGTTGATTTTTAAAAACAAATAATTTTCTTCTTGGTCCCCGGAGTGTACAACGCTCCTTGTACATCTGCATCAATTATGCATCGTCTGGGTGATTTTTCTTCCTTTGGAAACTTGGCTTCCAGAGGCTCTTTCTGGTGCTCTAGCCATGACCTAACCCTCCTTTGCTGAATAATTCCTACTGAGACAACACAGTTTCCCTGCTGTGTTTTCCACGCTACCGTGTTTCAGCAAGGCAAATAAATCAGGCTGTCTCCCATCACCAGGCAGCCTTGTTTGCTCAATTTTGCCATTCCATTTCTTGCTTTATTGAATAAGCATGTATTTATGTACCTAGTGTCCTTTTTCTGCCTGCCCATTTTTATCGAACTTAGCTATCGGCTGCACGGTTGGGTTTTCCTGACAGGGTTTTGGATCTTAAAATGCTGTTTCTTCAGACCAGCTGTCACTTCTGTCCTAACCTTGTCCCATGAGATCTCTCTGCATCACTTACGTGTCTAGCTCTGCCTGCCTGATCTAAGTGCCCCCTCACCTTCTCCTCAGCTTTTTTATCTTTAATACCTTTGTACACTAACTCTTGCTGGGGTTTTCCCCCCTTCTCTTTAGTTAAGGTGACCCTCTTCTTTTTGGCACTCTCCAAAAAACAGCACCCATACAACAAGATTCCCTCGCAGCCTCATGCTTGAACTCTTTGTGCCGGTACCTTAGGCAGGCAGCGCCGAGGTCCGGGGGACCAGCAGGGAGAACGCCACTGCGCCGGCCCCGGTCTTAAATCTTTTCCCCAGTATAGAAACACAGTCTCCAGCCACAGACCTACGGGTTTATTTTAACACACGTCAGTCTGCAACAGAGCCGTAGAGTGCCGCTCCCAGGGCAGCAAGCTGCGAGCAGCTCACGGCCGGGCAATTTAGAGGGAACCTCGTGCTCCGCTTTGCTGGAGCGAACACCCAGTGGCAGCGTGGGAAAGGATGTGTGAGTGTTACCCCCCCGCGGTGGGGATCCGCTCTCCGCTGATGTTGTCCCTCACCTAATGAGTTCAAACTTTAGGACTAGAGAGGAAGATTTTTCTGCCGATTCACCTGTTTGGGAACCTGCCGCTTGGTGGGATTTTCGCCCCACCGCAACTCCCCATTTCTCTCGGGAGAGGACTATGGAGCTTTTGGGATGTAGGAAAGCAGAAAACCCTTTCCCTAATGGCTCCTATTGCTGCTTAGTGACTGCCTGCCAAATTCGATGTCGGGAGATGCTGAGATCTGTAGGGCTGAAAGTTGGCGTCTAATGAAGAAACGTCAGGATGCGAATGAGGTTTCTTGTCCGGTGCAGCCGAATGTGGGGATGTTATTTATAGCTGCTCACTTCCACCATAAGCACCTGTAGAGACTTTATTCTTCGGCCCCTCAGTGTAATCACAAATGACAGAAAGAGCTGAAGATGTAATGACCCTTGAGGTAGGAGAAATTATTTACCAAACGGTAGGGAAGACGACTGTTATCTCCTGTACTGTGTTTAGGGCACCCAATCTATTGCAGATGTTACCAGAGTCATGCTGTTTAATTTACAATTGTCCTGTATTCCTTATGTCTCAAATTCTTTTCTTGGGAAGCTAAATCCTTTCATAACCTAAATGCAGCAGAGGAGATGAAAACGGCTGGTTTGTGGATGTATATGGCCACTCCAAGGGAGCTTTATGTAATTGTTTTTTAAATAGAAATGCTTGCTCTATTTTTTGGGGGTCTGGTTCATCCTGGTTTTGTTGTTTGCCATATGTTTTCTGACACATGCTCCTTGTGTAGCAATAAAAAGCTACCAAGACTAAGAAGCCTTCATTAATTTGTAACAGGCATAGGAAGAGCTTTTCTCATTTTACTGACTTTGCAAACTCAGTAGCAGGTATAATATAATACAGGGATTATAAGGGAGTTCTTACCATTGGTTTCCTGGAATAATTTTCTTTGTGCATGGGTCAAAGGGATAAGGATTAACAAAACTATTATGTATTGGAGACAGTAGCCCCGTATGTTTGCCTTTAGCTTTTGAAATCTGTCTCTTCAAAGGGCAGATGACTGGAGTGAGAAGACCTGCCACTCTCTTGAATGGAACATGGTCCCTCCTCCCAAAAAACTCATTCAGTTCAGACAGATCTCTCACCACCAAACACCCAATAAGTCTTTCTCCACTGAAAGCAGGCAAGGATCCCAGCTTCATCTGTGTATGAGGAAACTGATTTATACTCGCAGGACATTATACGACTGGTCACTTTTTTCATATGTGCATTCAGCTGCAATGCCGAGCAGCGAGCTGTGTGTGTCTCTCCAGTGTGAGCTTTATTTATCACTTACCAATCACATGTGAACCCTAATTGTAGTTTTCCTTCTTCTGAGACAAGGCTTTGGAAGCCCTTAAAGGATGTCAAACAAACACATGCAGCTGGAGATAGCCCTAGGGATTAACGTCACCCACAGCTTTGTCAGTCCTCTGGTGAGACCCACGATACCAGAAGAGAGGCCATTTACCCACAGATCCCGAATTGCTCTTCCTGCAGCCTGGTGGTGCTGCACAAATTAGGGTGTTTTCCATAAAACGATACTGCGCGGTGGTAATCAGTGACATGCTAATGGAGTGGCAATCAAAGCTGTCAAGGAAAATGATCTACATGCAGTAACTTGATTATATTTGTCCTGAAATACTTTTATGCTAAAGGATTTTCAAGTTTTAATCAGTCTGCGTTAAGTGTGATGCTCTTGTAGTTGATCAAGGAAAGAAAGCAACTGTTGATTGTACTTAAAGCATTAAGTGACCTCTGCTAATTAAAAGACAATGTCAATGCAGCTGAGTGGAGTGCCTGGGTCTTTAGCCTTTTAGATAGACATTAAATGAAAATCAAAGAGTTTGTAGGAAATAAATGTGGTAGAGGTAAAAGACTTGTTTGTGGAAATAGCAGGTCATGTTTCAGTAAAAGATATTTAATCCATTAATGATACCTAATATGCTATATAACCAGGAATCTGCTGAAAAAGAACAAGCTTCCTCCCCAGTTGTCAGATGTTTTCACTTACTCTACCTTGACTGGAGCATTTTCCTCGGGAAAGCCTATGATATAGTGAATTCAGTGTGTGTCTCTGTTGTCCATAAATAAACTAAATGCATTTTCTCACAAATGCCTGTCACCTTTTAAATGACCCAGACGTTCAGTGTTAAGTTCTCTCTTCAGTAATAATGTAGTCAGTGTCTACAAATGCGGTCTTACTTGCCTTTTTTCATGAATCTCAGCATCTGGGAGAGAAAACAAAACAGGTGGAATAACCACGTACAAGCACATCCCTTACTCCTCAGAGACTATAAATGGCAAACAGCCTCTTCTGCTTTCTACGTTTATATAGATGTGGAATGAAACCCCTTTGGACAGAGAAGCAATGGCCCAAATTCTGTATGAAATCACCTGAAGGTGCTGCCTACCATTGTCCTCCGAGGAGCTATGGTGGCCAGAGACCTCTTGGAGGAGATGCCAAAGCAGGCGGTAAAAGTTTGGTATCATTTTTCAGGTTTGTGCCTCACTCTCTTTGACTCCTTCCTCTGTGAGAAGAAACAGAAGGAAGGACAGTTAAAATAATTTTTTTCCATGCGGAAGAAGTTAAAACACATGTGGGAATATAGAAAGGAACGTAATGGTTCAAATTCTGGTGTTCGAGAATGAGGTTGGCTCCGTGCATAAAGCAGAGGCTTCACAGGGAGGAGAGGGGAGGTGTCTGCTTCTCTTTGGATTAAAAGAAATGTTCTTGAAACTGAAGGTAATCTCTTCCCAGGCAGTTTGTAACTGAGCTTTACAGCTGCCAAATTGTATTTGATCACATTCAGCATCTCCAGCCGAGGAGGCTGCAGGCTGAGGAGCAGCCACGTCACCGGGGGTGTGAAGGCATCCGAGCCAGCCCCGGCTTCGGTCTCTGTCAGAGGCTCCCTCCAAATTCTCTTTCCAGGCAGAAGATGCTCGATCTGCCACCCCGCTGAAAGCTACAGGCCGAGGTGGGCTGAGTCTCCGTGCTGCTGCTGACCTTTTGGGCAGGCAACCAGCGCCGGGCTGAGCTGGTGAGCTCCAGACCCAGCTACTACCGCTCACGACGGCCGTAGCGTCTGCGCCTTTCCTCCCATGGCGCTGTGGGTAAGGGATCCCCTTTGCTGGCACGGGGGCCCCTCCTGCCCCCCGTGACGAGCGCGCGAGGCCAGCCGGCCGCAGGGACGGCACCTCGTGCATCCCCATGCGATAGTCACCTCGGATGGGGCAGCTCTGTA